>JBBBDQ010001032.1:1445000-1740080 GCA_037127315.1 Ascarosepion bandense | reverse complement strand
CCTATTTCAGGCAAAGTAGATAATTATCTGTACTGAAAAACCATAATGGGGCAAAATGAACTTTTTGTCCCCATTTGCCAACAACAGTTGGGTAAAAAAATATCAGCCAGTGTAATATTAACTTTAACGCTAGTAATATATATTAACTGAAACAAAATACACTGCATTTAAATAAAAGATGAAACAGCAACAAAAAAAATAATAAGCTTGTTGATCAAATAAATACATTAGCTTTATTATTTACTAGCAGTATAGCCCAGCGTTGCTCAGGTGTAATGAAAGCTTTAAAACTAATCCATGGTCCTGGAGCTCAGACTCTTTGGACGTTGACACGAAAGACTAAAAAGCTATAATTGTTTCCAATTAATGCAAAAGTGTAGATTGAAAGAAAAATGAATGGATGTAAGTTAAATTTTGATTTCTTGGTATTGATATTAAATAAGTTTTTTTGTTGTAAACTGAATTTTGAAGGCTAAATAAGTCCTCTGAGTAAATGGTATCATGGCTGAGACTAAGAACTACAATTATACCTACTTAGAATCAAACCCAAAGCAAAAACTAAAATAAAAGGGCTGAAAAAATACAGACATACAGACAGATAAACAGACACACACAAACATCTTGCCTTTTATATATATATATATATATATATATATATATATTCTCGATTTTCTGCACTATTGTAAGAACTGCAACCTTGAAACTTCTGAATATTGTTTCTTATGTCTTTGTCTATGAGTGTGTCAAATTTGATTAAAATCGGACCACTCCTTCTATAACTCGATTTGTTCAATTATTGATTTTCGATATTTATCGGGGGTACCTCAACACAAAACCTAGCTAAGACCACTCGCAGACACTTATAGTACAACTGTGTAAATTTTCAAGAAAATCGGTTCAGCTGTTTCAGAGTCTATAGATAATGGACACACACACACAAAGTTCTATTTATAAATAAGTTTAGATTAAAAATAATATATCACAAACTTCTAACCTCCTAAGTTGTGAATGTTGTACATGAATATACTTGCCCTTCTTCCAGAATGCTTCTCAGTAAATAAAGGACACAAACACTTCTAAAAATAGATTAAAGCCACACTTTCACAAATACTCACTTGCCATCTATCAGACCATCAGACAAAACATTAAGCAGCATAAGGAGAAGACAGCTACTGACAAACAATATCACAATAAAAGCAAAGTAAATAATAAAAACTATCATTGAAGCAATACTCGTACGAAAAAAGCAACCATCAATTGCTAAAACCAAATAAATTAATATATTTCTAATAATCAATTTTTAAAAACAGTGTTGTTACACTATTTCTAAATTTTAGTAAATTCGCCAATTGTCTACCTTCTCTGATGATGACTTAAAGTCGAAAGCTTGGTCTTTATTTAATTTATTTTTCTTTGAAAATTAACTTAATACAATTTCTGCTGGAATTACCACCTTGTCTGAGACAGATCAGTTGTAAATTAAAAAAGTTGATCATTAAAATTAACTGACACAAAATATCTGTTGTTTTTGATAGGATTTACCTTAAAGTATATTTTCTGCCTAAATACACAGAATATATATGTAAATCTGATCTGAACTTATTTATAAATGAAACTGTGTGTGTGTGTGGGGGGGGGGGGGTCTGTGTGTGTGTGTGTGTGTGTCTGTTACCTATAGACTCCAAAATGGCTGAGCCGATTTTCTTGAAAATTTACACAGTTGTACTATAAGTGCCTGCGAGTGTTCTTAGCTAGGTTTTGTGTTGAGGTACCCACTCAAAATTCAGTTTATGATGAAAAAACTTATTTGATATCGATAACAAGAAATCAAAATTTGACTTACATCCATTCATTTTTCTTTCAGTCTACAGTTTTGCTTTAACTGGAAACAATTATTGCTTTTTAGTCTTTCGTGCCAACGTCCAAAGAGTCTGAGCTCCAGGACCATGGATTAGTTTTAAAGCTTTCATTACACTCGAGCAATGCCGGGCTATACTGCTAGTATATATATAAATTGAACATTGAAGTCATCACTCAGCAGTAAGAGTCTGTTTAATGCTTCAACACAATCTTTAAGCCAATTGTGTTGAATTTTGGCTTGACTATTTATACATGCTTGTCAGCAATGCATTATGGGTAGTAAGATCTATTTGATAATCCTGAAGGTTGAAATCAACAACTGTGTGGTGTTTGATGGGTTGGTGGTCATGTGATATTTAAATGTTAAAGCCAAGTTGACTTATTTGGTGGGTTGGTTAACTGAGGTCATGGTGGTGGATGGATTTGTGGTAAGGCACATTAGTTTATGAGGTTTACTGTGATGGTGACAATGGATTAAGTGGAGACAGTAGAAGTTGTTTTTGTTTCAATTATTCAGGAAACAAGTTCAATGTGTCTGCTTCTTCCAAGGTTTGAAATACTGACTAAGGATCTGGTCTTCCATTGTGCAGACAATGCTTAACTGAAGAGGAAAGTGTGCAAATGCTTGTCATTGTAGTTGATTCATGTGACGAGCTTGATTCTTTCTTTATTTGTTGAGTGAAAATGTGTGTTGCCTGGACATATCATGACATCAACAGGAAAAGCTTGACTAATTACTGCTACATAATGGCTGGTTGACTGTCTGCTTCCATTCATCACTCACTAGTTCTGACCGCACATGGACTTGCTTAAATAGCCAAGTCACATCATGTGACAGGCTTCAGAAAATTTGGCACAATTTTTAACCTGAAATTGTTCAGTAAGCTATTTGAAATATATTAACCAATCAGTGATGGTTATTCTTAAAATAGCTATCTGATCTTTTTAGTGTTTAGTTTGCACTAATCTTTTAATCTCATTATGTGCGATTAAAAATTATCGCTACTTGTGCAATTTAAAAATTGTCGTGCAGCAGAATCCTACAATACCTCCCCTTAGATTGGAAGTTTTAAATGAAATGTAAAAAACTTGCAATATGTCTAGTAAATTTGGTTGGGTTCTACACTGTGTTAGGCTTTCTAAGAAATGGATATCTGATAAGAAATTTATAAGTATAATGTGTGGTATATTCAGTATGTGACCAAATGTTTTAAAAGTTATGTTAATAAAAATGCTCTGATGATTGAATTATGTCCATTTGTGTGCAGATCACCAGTTTTCATTTCTTCTTTTTGTTGTATGAATCCAAGTAGTTATGGTTGCGTAAAGCATAGAACAAAGTGTAAATTTGCTTTTGATAATATCAGATTTGTTAGTCACGAATCACCATTATGTGTTTGTCGAAATAAAAGGGACTCAAAGTTGCTTAATGCGGAGTGATGTAGTTGAGATGTGAATGATCAGATATTTCCAATGAAAATGTACTTATTTGAAGTAGAAAACGTCAATGTGTCAATGTTGAGTATAGCGCATCATTCCTGGAAAGCTTGACAGAAAGAAGTTTTACTGTGTACTATGAGACCAAAAACTGCATGTTTTTGTTGGGCTCCAAAATTTTCTGTATGGTGGAAAGGAAGCTACAAGACATCCTACAGAAGGTAGCTGAAGAGAGTGGCAAGAAAGGACTAAAATAAACTGCAAGAAAACCAGATACATGGTCACCAGCAATAAAGGGCAGCCCAAAATGCCAAATACAGGTGAGGGACACTAAAATAAAGCAGGTACAAAAATTTAAATACCTGGGAAGTGTTCTAAAAGAAGACGGAAAATGCAACACAGAGATCCGAAGGCAAATTGGCATGGTGAAAGAAGCATTCCAGAAGTTAAGTAAAGTATTAAGAAACAGGAAACTTTCACTAGAAACAAAGAAGAGAGTAATAGATTTCTATGTGATGTCAGTTATCCAATATGGCAGCGAATGTTGGACAATATCAACAAAGATGAAGGAAAAACTTGAAGCAGCTGAAATGTGGTTTTACAAAAAGATGCTGCGAATATCATGGATCGAGCATATAAGCAATGATGAGGTTTTGGAAAGGATAGAAACAAAAAGAAAATTATTACTGAGTATCAGGAAGAAACAGCTAAAGTTTCTGGGACATGCATTGAGAAAGGAGGGCTTGGAGAACCTGATACTAACAGGTCAGATAGAGGGAAAAAGAGACAGAGGAAAGCAGCGGATAACATATTTGAAGAACCTGATCAGGTGAATGACGGAACGAGGGTTGCGTGGTTTAACAGGAGAAAGCATGCTATGAGCCACCAGGGATAGGGAGATGTGGAAAGCCATGATCGCATATGTCTTGAAAGGACAAGGCACATGGAAGATGTCATGTTGCCAGGTAGATGAGACTGTCTGTGCTTCCTTGCATAGTCGGCATTTTGTGGAGGCACTTGATTGACACAGTATTTATGAAATCTTCTTCAGTTCATCTGAATGTTGGCGGCCCCGGTGCAGGTAATATTTATATATATTTTATATTCTTTTAAGTTGTGTCTTTTGAAACAATTGGGTTACGAATGTGTTGCAGAGTTGGGTGTATTTTGTTATGTTGATATTATCAGAAGAAATATAGGCTGTATGAAATTTAGTCCAACAACATTTTAATTTGCATGTATGGCACAAGGACAAAACAACAAATACAATTATTAAACTAGTTTATAACTTTGACTTAAGAGTTACAAATTTATAGTGAGATCACCAATTTGTTGTGTACGTTGGAAATAGTTTGAAGTTGTATTATGTTAATATAATAAACAAGTGTTTAAGTAAGTGTGTAGGGATGAGTCAAATTGAAAATGTATGTAAGTGTTCATAAGTAAAATCAACAATATGTATTGTTGAGAAAAGTTTGTAGGACTTACAGTTTCTTGATCATTTTAAAATAAAAGATTCTTTTGGTGCAGGTTTTTGTCAGATTTATTTACTGGGATAGAGGTTTGATAATATGTTAACTGTTCATTAACCTTTAAACTTTCTCGTCAAAGTTCATCGAGATATTGGAGAGAGAAAAAGATCTGGTATGATGAGTAGTACTTTTTTGTTTCCGTTATTCAGGAAACAAGTTCAATGTGCCTGCTTCTTCCTGGGTTTGAAATTCTGATTAAAGATTCTGTCTTTCATTGTGCTGAAGAGGAAAGTGTGCAGATGCTTGTCATTGTTGTTGATTCATGTGATGAGCTTATTTCTTTCGTTGTTAAGTGAAAATGTGTGTTGCCTGGACATGTCATGACATCAACAGGAAAAGCTTGACTAATTACTGCTACATAATGGCTGGTTGACTGTCTGCTTCCATTCGTCACTCACTGGTTCTGACTACATGTTGACTTGCATAAATAGCCAAGTCACATCATGTGACAGGCTCCTGAAAATTTGGCGCAATTTTTAACTTAAACATGATGCGTAGGTGTTTTGAAATATACTAACCAATCAGCGCCGGTTATTCTTAAAATTAGGCATATGATTCTTTTGCTGTGTAGTTTGCACATATTTTTAAATATCATTACGTGCGATTAATAATTTTCATGCATTGGGGTCCTGCAGAATGTTTGTGACTGGCTATTGTATTTTATTGTAGGGATTTGTTTTATGGACTGGATGTGAGGTTCAAAGCTTCTAGGTAGGAAGCTGTTTTTTTGTTTTGCTTTCTTAGTACTCACATCTGTTTGACATATAGAGTGGATCAGCAGCAGAGTATAACACCAGAAATATAAAACATCACATGAATTCACGACACAGGGAAATGTAGAAAGATGAGCCTTACTTTTGTTTTAATCTTTGAAAGGCAAAATATATTTAAAGTACTTCTATGTAGGCTGGCTTATGGCCATATCACATTGAATACACCAGTTCTTGCTCGATCACCAAAGTTAAGCAACGTTGAGCCTGGTCAGTACATAGATGAGTGACCACTTGGGAATACCAGGTGCTGTAAGCATTTAGTGACGGATGTGCATTGTGGTGCAGTGGATATCGGCTCAGAAAGAGAAATCGGTGAGCAGAGTTCGAATTCCAGTTGAATACCCTGCATTCACTTAAGCACTGGTACCCTTGGGAAAGGTATTAATCCATCCCTTCCCTCTAGTTATGGGTTAAATAACAGGGTAAGACTTGTGACCCTGCCCTTAAAAACAAATCCCAATGAATCTTGATACTTGAAAAAAAAAAAAAAAAAAAAAAGAAGAAAAGTATGACTGGACACAAAAACTTATATAAACAACAAATTTTTGAAAGTAAAAAGGTGGGGTTTTAAGGTATTTTTTTCATGTTTGGTAGTGAGAAGGTTAATTTAGTCTTCTATTTTTATATTCAGAAATGTTTTGCTGAAAATAATTATTTTTCCTTCAAAATATGTTGTGGTAATAATTTTTTCTTCAAAAATGTATATTTTTCTATAAAAGTTTATTTTTATGTATATATTTCTATAAAAGGATATTTTTTATACTTTCATAGTGTTTTGACCCCAGTTTGGAGGTTAACTATTTGCCCATAGCTGAGACCCTAACAGGTGCTACTACTTCAGATCAGAGTGGACCTAAGAACAACAGCAATTAAGAGGTGGTTCCATGCTCTTCACAACCTCTTAATCAGAGTCCTTGCTGCCAGATGCAGTTGACCGTCATGCCCAGGATCACTAAAAGCAGTAACAACGTAAATGATTCATTTGAAAATTTCAAAAGAAACTTTTTTTTAGCATGAACTGCATTTGAACCTGGTTGAATGCCAGCAGCATCACAGCTTTCCTTTTAGATGCTTGGAAATTCCTGCTTCTTTTCATTGATCCTGTCATTGTGCAACATTTATTATTATATTTTAGTAACAAACACTTTTGTTTTATTTTGGTAAATAACCAAGATCTTTTCTACAAAGTGTCTGCATTAAGCCTTTCAGATAGTGAGAGATATGTCTCTTAGAAAAATAAAAATATTTTCTAAAAATGGGAACATAGAAAAAGTGAGATCAGAAATAAATAAACATTCCCCAACAAAAAAAACGTTTCATTCATGTTTATATAATTGACAAGTTAAAGACATTTGCCAAAACGTCAAACAAGAATTGAAATAAAAGCAATTTATCAGCATCTTCAATTATTTTAAATGAAAAAGGGGGCATTTTTTTTCTTCAAAAACTTAAAGAAAGAAAAATGTTAGCACAGTAGATCCCAGATTCACATTAAAAGATACAATAGTTTCATGGCTTCTGCTCCGATGAACTTAGATCACTGGTGCCCCCTAAATACGAATTTGAACGAGATACTAGATTAGCAACTAGATCCCACCCTTTTACAGTGAAACCGATAAAATGCAACCGTAACTTCTACTCCAACAGTTTCTTTCCTCGCACTTCCCGACTGTGGAATTCTCTTCCAAACGATTGCTTCCCCGACGGCTACAATCTCCAGGAGTTCAAATGTAAGGTCAATAGACACCTCCTAACACACTAACCTGCTCCTATTCTATCAAACACTCTTCCCATCTGCCCAACCCTCATCCTCGGTATCCTTACTCATCTGTCACCTTCCTCCTGACATTCCCTATGTCTAACCACTCCTTCTCTTTACTTTCCCCTATGTAGCCCCATGCGCAATAGTGGCAGTGGAATGCCTTGCTTGGGGTGAGATGATTAAAAAAAAATTAAAAAAAAAAAAAGTAGAAGTTTTTAGCAACAGAGTCAATTAGGAACATTTAAAACAGTGTCAAGTTGTTAGAAAGAGTACACTGAAGATTATACTTCTTGAATTATTATCATTTGAAACAATATCAAGGTGTCAGGAGTACACTGAAAATTATACTCCTTGGATTATCAACTGTAAAGATAAAATGTTCAGTGGGTCTCACCATAGGGCAAGCTGGCCAGGTAGATGATTTACGGAACTTGTTTCTTACTGGGTGTCCCAACCTTGTGGCATTGTGCATGAATATGCAAAGATTTGTTAATATTCAAAAAAATAATTGTGCCTATAGAACTTTTAGAGTTAATGTAAGTAAAAACCTTGAAATCGTTCTAGATATGTCGTCTTGATAAAAACAGTGTCTGACATAGGCAACAAGAAGAGCATCTAGCCTTGTAAAACCTTGCCTCAAATTATTATGACAAACTGTCAGGCAGGATCCACTTTGCTCTGTGAAAGATTAATCTCAGATCTGTCTTAACACACAAAAAAAAAAAACACATCTATATATGCATGTATTTCCTCTTATAAACTAAATTTTCCTGGGATATAAATATACTCTTTACTCATTTACTATTTGCTTGTGATATAATTACATAAAATATAGAACTAATGTATTACTAATATAATATCCACCTTGAATATAAAGAAGCTGAAAACCCTGATATGCTTGAACAACTTTGAGTAGTTTACATATCTCTAAGTCTACCATTTGTCCTTGCTTAGGATCATGGCTTCTGCTCCAATGAACTTAGCTCTCTGCTGCTCCCTATGTGTGAATTTACTCGAGCCACAAGATTAGCAACGAGGTCTTACTCTTTTACTGTGAAACCAATAAAATGTAAACGCAAATTCTACTCCAGCAGCTTCTTTTCTCGCACTTCCTGCCAGTGGAATTCCCTTCCATTTACTTGCTTCCTTGACAGCTACAATCTCCAAGAATTTCAATGTAAAGTCAATAGTCATCTATTTTACTCACTTGCATCCTCTCATGCTCCTTTCTCCGTCCACTCCACTCTCATCAGTATTCACATCCTTCTCTTACCCACTTCCTGACACCCCTATAACCAGTCACTCTTTCTCATAACTTTTCTTCTATGTAAGCCACTGTGCACCAGTGGCAGTCAACTGTTTTTGTTGGGGCGATATGATGATTAAAAGAAAAAGATATTGCTGCCTCATATGGTTCAGTGCTCCTGCTATTTGTTTTTGTTGGGACGATATGATGATTAAAAGAAAAAGATATTGCTGCCTCATATGGTCCAGTGCTCCTGCTATTTGTTTTTGTTGGGGCGATATGATGATTAAAAGAAAAAGATATTGCTGCCTCATATGGTCCAGTGCTCCTGCTATTTGTTTTTGTTGGGGCGATATGATGATTAAAAGAAAAAGATATTGCTGCCTCATATAGTCCAGTGCTCCTGCTATTTGTTTTTGTTGGGGCGATATGATGATTAAAAGAAAAAGATATTGCTGCCTCATATGGTTCAGTGCTCCTGCTATTTGTTTTTGTTGGGGCGATATGATGATTAAAAGAAAAAGATATTGCTGCCTCATATGGTTCAGTGCTCCTGCTATTTACTGTGAGCTCCTTGATGAGATCCATAGAAGAATCAGCAATATTATTGGTCTTGATCTGGCATCTGAGCTTCAGTCACTTACCCACGACTGTAAGGTTGCCGCTCTGTACCTTTTTTATAAATACTTTCATGGTAATAGTCTTGATGTGCTCTTCAGTGTAGCACCTAAATTTTAAGAATTTCAGTGCAGTACTCGACTGGCGTCGAGATCTCACCAATTTATAATTGAGTTCTTTACTAACATTTTCTTTTTTTACATTTCTCAATTGTGGAACTCCCCACCTTAGCTGCATACTTTTCAGCCAATGTTAATCTACAAGAATTTAAATGCAATGTCAATTACTATCTACTGTCCTCCTAATTATATCTTATTAATGCTTTTGTAATATTTGTACCTCGTATGTTTTGGATAATAATTAAGAGATACAAATATTAACCTGTTAAAACAAACTTTATTTAACTTCGTCTACATTCTTGTGTGAGTACCTAGTGGCCAGCTAAAATGTCCGCTGGCAGGAGTAGCACATGTGGCTGGTGTGAAATCTTTTGAGGAACTAAAAAAAAACTGAACTGCTACTAGTTGTTGGTCAGTAGGGATGGGCCAGAGAGAGAGAAAGTGAGGGAGTGAGAGATGAAGGGATTTCTGGGATCGTAGTTCGTGACCTTGGTGGAAGCACCTAGAGAAGAGGAAGGAGAAGAAAACAAAGTTAATATGTTTAGGTAATATTATTTCTGACCTCTAGTAAGGGAGCACTACAATTCCATTCCTAGTTCTTCCCCACCCTGCAGCCCCTTGTGTCTTAGTGGCTTTACTGCCTTGCATGAGGTGATAAGGATTAACCCTCTAGGGCCATTCGTATCATATTTGATACAGTATTTCCCTATAAGGAAACATTTGGTATTTCCCTATAAGGAAACATTTGGTATTCATTGACTGAGCAGTCAGTACTGCTTTCATTTGAAATTTATAAAATATTTCTCTTAAAAAATTTTTCAGGAAAATATTTCTTTCAAGGCTTGTTTTCATACTGTATCAAATATGATACGAATGGCCCTAGAGGGTTAATAATATAATATGATTAAGGCTTCTACTTGTCATAAAGTGGGGGATTAGTTCTATATTGTTATGAAGTAATAAACAGATCCCCCACTAATATGATACGAATGGCCCTAGAGGGTTAATAATATAATATGATTAAGGCTTCTACTTGTCATAAAGTGGGGGATCAGTTCTATATTGTTATGAAGTAATAAACAGATCCCCCACTAATTACTACTTAACCCTCTAGGGCCATTCGTATCATATTTATATACTCATGTACATACAAGTAAAAGATTAGTTACGTCCTTTTATCCAATCAATTCTCTGGATTTCTTCAGTTATTCAACCAATATTATAAAACAAGACCTGATACTTTGTCACATATTATGTGTGATTTTGCATGCACATATTTAATGTATTCATATGTAAGTGACTTACATGTGTGTATGTGTATGTGTGCAAGTTAATATACACACACTATTTGAATGATTTTGAGATAAGATATCAGAATGATACATTCATTCCATTCTCACTCAGTCTGGACAACCCATTAGGCTGAGTAATAAAAACATTAAATTGATGAAAAAGTTAATATTTTAAAGCTTGAAAAAGAAAATCATGTAATCATAATATTTTATTAAATTTTTAGAAGTTATTTAGCAATACAGAAAATTCATTAATTTGAAATGTGCTGCCCTTTGAAGTAATTTTTATGAATATTGTTTATTTAAACTGATGTTTGTCTGTCCGTCAGTTAAGTGTCATACGTGATACATGTTTAGGTCTTGAAAGAAGATGTTCCCACAGGAAGTTGCCATTACTTTCTGCAGTAGACAACCAAGGCTATAGAACCCAATCTGTGCTGCTATTTAACCCATAGCTGAAAGGAGAAAATATAGATTAATACCTTTCCTAATGGTATTTTTGAATAAGTGAACGCAACCAATTTGACTGGAATTTGAACTTGACTTTCTGATTTCTTGAGCTAATATCCACTGCACTTCGATGGACATCCACTGAATGTATTTTGTAATAACTCAAATATTCTTAATGAACAAACAATTTAGAACTAAAATCTGATCATCTTGTTACCAAAGTGACTTATACCAAGTGTTTTTTTTTCTTTTTAGTAATTTGTACTTTATTTTTGGCCATAAGAAACTTTAAAGAAGGAAATTGATCAGCTACAAGTCATATCAACTCACTACAGCAAAGTTAACATTTAATATGACACAGTTAATTCTAAATTTCATAAAAGAATTGCTTCCTAACACTTTCTGTTCAACAAAGAAATCTAAACTTCAATAAAACCCATCCCAGACTTATGTACAATTTTATGCCTGGCTAATGTACACAGCTTCTTTCCTTATTCTCACATGTGTCAATGTTCTTTATTTGGGTCTTATCCAAGATAATATGATTGTTTCTCCCAGATATGTTTTGTTTCAGCAAATTTCTAGTTTTACTTTCACTATATTTTCCTATGTTGCCTAACTTTCATTTTTATTTTTTGCAGTGAAAAGGAGTGTTGCATTTGCAATCTTAGACATTACTTTGCAATAGAACAACATTAATTGTGGATTTGAATCCTCCCCAACAAGGAACAAGTCAAGAAATGTTTTTAAATATAAAAATATAATAATTTTATATTTTTGTTTTTACGACTAAATTATTCTCAGTGTATCTGAGTGTTAAAGTGCCTTGTTTGTGAGAAGGTGAGGAGGGAAGTAAGTTTCACATAGATTGGTGAAGAACATAAATGTGACATAGCTTGGTGAAGAAGTGTCTAAGTGTCATGTAGCTTGATAAGGAAGACTGGTAAACAAGTAAGAAAATCTCTTTGAAACCATGTTATGCACTGTTGCCATTTCTTACTAGCTTGTCAGGCTGGAAGCTTTTCTTAAATACTTTTTGATTACCCAACCTTTTTATTGTTGGCAAGGATATGACCCAGGAATGTTAAATATTTATTTTCAGAGAATTAATCTATTAACTGGAAGAATGTGAAATTCCTTTGACTTAGAAAACATTTTTTGTCATTTGATGATTGATTGTCTTGGTGTTTATTTCTGTCTATGTTTCACATGTTATTAAGGAATTTTCTCTTTGAATTTCTGGGATAAAGTATCTATCATTTATTTTATTTACAGTTTGATTAACATGCACATCTTTGTTGTTATTACAATGTTTCAATATGTGCACTATGACATTCTTCAGGTATCTGTTGATTCATGACCCTTATAGGAAATTATAAATTGGACCTTTATTTCAATCTACAGAGATAGATTGTTTTTATTTCACTGTTTGCATGAAGGGACATCTTGTATTTGATAATTGTTAAATTAATCCTTGCTCTCTCTACAATTAGTCTAAGTATATCTATACCACCTGACCCAGGGATTGAACTCAAAACTATTATGTCACTAAATTCCCAAGCAAAGTAAACTGAACAATTAACAAAGAACAATCCATCCCTGGAACAATAAAGGAAATGCGTAATTTGGAGTTATTTGAAGGTTACTCAGATTGGTAAAGACGAGCAGAAGGTAGGAGAGTGCATTGGTTAAAATATTTAGTAAGGAATTAGTGAAGATTAAATCATGTTTTGTTTTCTTTTTAATTAAAAACCAACTTTGATGTTGTTTACAAAGATACTGGATTTGTTCAGCTCCTCCTCAAACATATGGCAGGCTTAATTCACTAAGCCAGATCAGGCTGAAAATGGACTACTGTTGCCATATTTGGGCAGGAGTTGCTTGGTCTTACTTTCCAGTCTTCAGATAGTTCAAAAGCATCTCTGATCCTTGTTGGAGAAGAATTATTTTCTAACCTTCAACCTGTCTCTCATGGGAAAGATGTGATGAGTCACTCACTGCTCATCACTAGTACCATAGAAAGTACTCTGATAAACTACATTTCTAGTTTCTACTAGGTCTAACCTTCATATCTAGGACTTGCCATGCCCGTTATATAGTAGCAAACCACCCATATTTTCTCTGTATTCTATCGGCAAGAAGTCAGTTCAACTTGAACAGCTTCTTCCTGTGAATCATTGTCCTGTGGAACAGTCTCCTCAAGAGGATGTTTCCCTGATCACTACAAGCTTAACTTGTTCAAGTCTAGAGTTAATCATTATCTTCCCTTTCTATCCATATAAACTCAGCCTTAACAGAATCCTATATCTCAAGGTGTCCTTGGACCTTTGTACAGAGTGAACTTTACTGTTAAAAAAAAAAAGAAGTCATTGATGCCACCAGGATACATCTGTTTCATGCTTCAGATGTTTTCTGCAAGGATTGATAACATAGGTTCTCAAACTAATTTACACAAACAAAACTGATAATATATATCAGGAAGAGACAAATGAGGTTCCTGGTTGGTTGGGTTTTATGGCATATTGACCTCTGTGGGTCATTTAATGCCAAATTATTTGTTGTATCCCATCTTTTTTGGTCCATTATACCAAGATTATTTCTTTGAAACATTCCTTGGATCAAATCAGTTTTTCTTAAATTATTTATTGGTTTGGGTCAAGTTACTTTAAAAACATTCGTTGCATTAAAACTTGCTCTTTACACCATATATATATATATATATATATATATATTTATTTCTTGTATAGATTGAGGTTCCTGGGACACATAATGAGGAAGATAAGACCTGGAGAACTTGATACTCACAGGTCAGATAAATGGAAGGAGAAACAGGGGAAAGCAATGTGGGATGTACTTGTTAGGTCTGAGCAAATAGAAGTCCATGATTGCCTACGTCCTGAAAGGACACGGCCCATGAAGAAGAAGAAATAAAACTAAAAGACATGACTGCGTAGCTAATCTGTAAGTAGACGAGATGGATTCATACCTAATCAGAATTTGATAAAGAAATTAGAAATTTTAATGTGGATATAAAGTGGGGGATCAATTCTCTATTATAATCAATATATAAACTGGTCATCCACTTTATAGCCATGATAGTTTCTATCCATTTATATTCTAGATTTATGGGTTTGAGCAAATGGATTGCAGAGAAGGGTTTAGGA
The DNA here is from genome assembly GCA_037127315.1 of Ascarosepion bandense. Lineage (NCBI taxonomy): Eukaryota > Metazoa > Mollusca > Cephalopoda > Sepiida > Sepiidae > Ascarosepion > Ascarosepion bandense. Next base: position 1,725,827 of record JBBBDQ010001032.1, on the reverse strand, counting down.
GGAGTAGCAAGAGAAAAGATTACTGAGAGCAACAAGAGACAGAGCCAAGTGGAAGTCCATGATTGCCTATGTCCTGAAAGGACATGGCACATGAAGAAGATCCTAATTTTTGAATGATTATTTTAGATATGAACTCTGTCACTCATCGTGTCTAGATTTGAAGATATATATGTATGCATATATATAAAATGTATGCATGTACATGGATTCAAAATTGACAAGTCATTGTTTTTTTATTTTAAATTTTAGGAATTGTTTTCTTTTTTAAAAAAAAAACTGACATAATGGCTGCCTATAGTAACCTACACTTGGCCTTGTGAGCTAAGTTTAATTTCAGTGGGTTGTTTGGTATGTATGAGTAACCATAACAATGATCAATGTTTATGCTGTTTTCTATATTCTTGTGAGTTAATATATATTTCTGCAGTCGTTTCAGTCACTTCAAAACTCTGAAGATGCAACAACAAGGAAAATTCATTCTATTATGTGTGTGAGGAGAGTTTGAAACAGTTGCCAAGTGTCAAAAAAATACTGCCCACCTCTAGCTTACTTTCATTATCTTAATTTTAAAATTGGAGATGAGAACAAATTCTGGGCCTCACACATCTGTTGCAAACTGTGTTATATAGCTTCATGTTAAGAAAGAAACCTTCAACATTGCTGTCCTGATCATCTGGAGAGAGCAACAAAACCATGATGATCATTATTGTAGTCTAACAAATACAAATAATTCCCCCCCACCAAAAAAAATCAAATATTCAAAGGTTTATTTAACTATGAGATCTGTTTCTCACTCAAATGATCTCCTTGTCCCTACACCCTCAGCATCTTATTCTTTCATCATATAAAAAATTGACGTCAGAAAATTAAATTGAACTTATTCTGCTTATTCAGGAGGACTGAGCCTCTCTGAATCAAGCCGTAGTCAAAGCCCTGGCACCCTGGCTTATGTGGTGGAATCTGGTCACAGCAAATGTAAAGATCACTAGTTTCAGGACATGAAACAAAGACCTCACTTCATTCATAGAAACACAATTCTCTAAGTGTGTGAGTTTAATAATTAGCTTCTAATTATTAATAATACCAAGTAAAGCATGTAACTGGTTAACAAGTTTGGAAATAATTACTGTATTATTTATGATATATTGCTAAACATGACTCACATTACTAAAATATGTAACACAACTCATGTTGCTTTAATGTCCAATAGGACATGCATTACATTTCTCTCTAACTCAATATCGGCACTGTCTACATTACCATATTGCTCAATATAAGTTGAATTAAATTGTCTCATAAAATTTTCTTAAATCATATTGGATGGAATTTTGTTTACAAAAACAATTTTTACATAAATTTTTATTTTTTATTTTCATCTTCAGTTCAGACATTTTCATAAATTTATTTGCAGAAATATTTTTCAAGATATTTCAAACCTAAATTTAGAGCCGAACTATTTCTTCTACTTTTACATGTTAAAAACATCTTCTGTTTGACATTAACACTTTTAGAAAAATCTTTTGTCGTCATTTGGTCAATGAAAAAATTCCTACAAGTAGTTAATGCAGTCAAAAGATACAAACAACTTTTAACATGAAATGACAGCAAGAACATGTGACTGAATAAATTTATTGGCTTTCAATCTGCTAGATTTTATCAGTTTTTCTGTTTAATTTTGCTATATATTCGTAAACACTTAACATTTGTTGCTTTTGGTGGGGTACATAAGTAAATATATTTTGCATTATCTCTTTATAGTATCTGGGCTTTTTTTAAATATATGTTCTGGAAACAGTCTTGTAAAGATGTTGATGTGTTAAGGTGTGGTAAATTGCAACAGAGACATCGTTATATGATTTGAGATTTATTTGACATATATTAACATAAAGATGATATACGTATTGTTCTAAGGCATGCTAGGCGTGAAGTGAAAGTGTTACTTTTTGATTCCTATGCCAAAGGGTTCGATGAAAATTGCGTGTAGGAAAATAGTTCCATGATATTACTACAAGTCTGATTTTATTTTAGATGAATTTGTATCCGAATTTATTGTTAGTATAAATGTCATTGTAACTCTAAAAATTATTATTAGTGGGTCGACATGTTAATGTCTGTGCTTTTTATTTTCTTAAACAGAGAAATTAATATCAACTGTTGGAAATCAAGAATTCCTACTCAGAAAAAAATTTGCATCCTAACAGGAAACCTAACAATATTTCCTATTACCATCGGGGAAACTATTCCTATATCCAAAATGTGCGGTTACCAATTTGGTCATGGGAGACCTTCATGATAAAGAACAGCTCAGTTATCTACTGGAGGAATGTACCCCACCTCTTGTTGGGACTTCTTTTAATCTATATATGGTCGTTTCATTTTCATACCGGAAATGTAAATGCAGTCATTTTTAAATGCTCTATCATAAAAGTCTTTCATGGCCACATTGATCAATTTTCTTTTTTGAAATTTTGTTTATCACTTAGAAATTATTGTCAAGAATTATGGAGGAACAGTAAGAAATGATAAAAGCAGAATTTCAAAAACTGAGATCGAAAGACTGAGTTGGTTTTTTACAATGGTTTTATATTATGTACTGAATGTGTGAGCAATGACACGGTTTTGGAAAGAATGGAAACAAAAAGGAAAAGGAATTAAAGTGTGACACTAAGATCTGAAGGTGTATTGGCATCGCCAAGGACGCATTTCAAAAACTAAGGAGACTATTGAGAGACAGGAAGATTTCACTGCAAACAAAAAAAAAATACTGGACTATTACGTGATATGTGTCTTTCTACAAGGCCGCAAATGATGGACAATATCCTCAAGGCAACTGAAATGTTGTTCTACAGAAGGATGCTGAGGATACCATGGACTGAACTTGTAAGCAATAACAGGGTTTGGAGAGAGCAAAAACAAAAAAGAAACTTATACTTAACATCAGGAAAAGACAATTGAAGTTTCTGGGACATGCAATGAGGCAGGAGGGCTTGGAGAATCTGATACTCACAGGGAAAATAGAGGGAATAAGAGATGGTAAATAGTGCGACATATTTAATGTGCTCAAGCAAATAGATAGTAGAGCAGAGTTTGGGAGAAATACTAGGACAACATAAAAGCAGCAAGGGACAGGAAGGTGGCTCACTCACCTACATCTTAATGAGTCACAACACATAAAAGAGGTTATAAATGATTGGAGAAACAAAACACACTTTCTTAGCTTTTTTTGGAAAATCTAATGAGCTATTTCCAGTTAATTTAAGAATTCATTTTTTAAAATTTTTTAATAGAAAATAAGTCAGGCAATATTTTTCTGAAATAATAAAATATGGAAAAAAGTTTTGTGAAATCCAGACACATACCTAACATCTTTCTTTTGATTCTTTTTTGTAAATCATTATTTAATCAAAACACGCATACAAGCAACATTGTTTTTGCTTTTTAGACTGTTAGCTTTCCCTTCTTACAAACAATAATATCGTAAATAAAAATTGCATGCCATATTATAAATTGATGATGATATTAAGATATTAAGATATCCTGAGAATTACTTAGAATGAAGTTAGAGTTAAATGTCGTATGTCATACATACTTGGGTAATCATGTCTCTTTTGATCTATGATTGACTAGGCAGAAGATTTTCTTGCAGTAGGTTGCTATTTCTTTCTGCAGTAGACTGGTTGAAAACTAAGGCTATAGAACCCAATCTATAGCTGAAGAGAGAAGAGATGGATTAATTCTCTTCCACACGATTGCTTCCCCGACAGCTACAATCTCCAGGAGTTTAAATGTAAGGTCAATAGACACCTCCTAACACACTAACCTGCTCCTATTCTATCAAACACTCTTCCCATCTGCCCAACCCTCATCCTCACTATCCTTACTCATCTGTCAACTTCCTCCTGACATTCCCTATGTCTAACCACTCCTTCTCTTTACTTTCCCCTATGTAGCCCCATGCGCAATAGTGGCAGTGGAATGCCTTGCTTGGGGTGAGATGATTAAAAAAAAAATACCTTTCCCTTGTTAAAGGTATGTAAGTGAATGCAATGAATTTAACTGGAATTCAAACTTGGCTCTCCTATTTCTCATTTCAAGTCAATATCCACTGCACCAACGCACATCCTAGAATATACCAATTTGGAAAAGACACCTTTTGAGAAGGCAGCAGTTTTTATAATAGTACAAGTATTATATGCATTCTTCTTCTTCCTCTTCATGTGCCGTGTCATTTTAGGACGTAAGTGATCATAGACTTCCACTTGGCTCTGTCTCTTGATATCTCTTTTAAGTCCCACTCCACCAAACACTTGCTCAGACCTAACAAGTATATCTCACACTGCTTTCCCCTGTCTCTCCTTCCCTTTATCTGAACCATGAGTATTAAATTCTCCAAGCCCTCCTTCCTCACTATGTGTCCCAGCAATCTCATTTGTCTCTTCCTGACATTTATTATCAGTTTTCTTCTTGTTTACATCCTTTTTGACACCTCATCATCGTTGCACATGTGCCATGTCCATGGTATCCTCAGCATCCTTCTGTAAAACCACATTTCAGCTGCCTCAAGCCTCTCCTTCATCTTTGATGAGATTGTCCAGCATCCACTTCCATACAGAAGGTCAGTTTTCACATAGCAATCCAGCACATTTTTCTTTGTTTCTAATGAGATTTTCCTGCCTCTCAGTACTATGGTTAGCTTCTGAAATGTATCTTTGGCCATCCCAATGCATCTTTGGATCTCCTTGTCACACTTTCCATTTTCTGTCAAAACACTTCCCAGGTACTTGAATTTTTTTAATTGTTTTATTTTAGATTCTCCGACTTATTACAAGTCATTAATTTAATCAAACTGACTTACTTTTTAATTATTGTCATTTTAAAATTATTGGATTATTTTATATTTATTGGTATAAAATCTGAGCTTCTTGTGTTTTAAATGATGGAGGTAAATTTAAATTATGTTACTTTTCATTGACTATTTTAAATGCAACAGAAATTTAATGAAATTAAGAAAAACCTTTGCATAGAAACGTTTTTTCAAAATTTCTTAAGTTAGGACATGTCGGGTTTTTTATGTTTCACCATACTTCTTTGTAAATATATCATTTTATAACTTTCCTCAAGCAAAATTGCTTTTGAGTATTTAGTAAGGATTAATTGACAAAAATTAAACAATCTTGCTATGTGCTTCTTTGTAGCTACACTGTTCAAAAATCTCAAAGGAATAGTTTTATACCATAATCAATTGTCATTTCCTAATTAGAGAAAATCTCCAATTTATTTACATTTTATTTTTTGAGCCTGAAATTCCCATTCAGTTATTGTCTTGTGTAAGGAGACTGTTCGAACAGAAGTTAAAAGGAAACATGTGAGATTTGATGCTTAAATGAATGAACAAAAAATAACTATGATAGCAAGAATTTAAATTTTAAAAAATTTACACTGAAAATGTATTTTCATTCAATATAAATAAAATCAATAAGGATATAAAATGGTTATTTTTCAAAATATACCACTAATTCTTGCTAAGAATGAAAATATGTCTATACTTCTGAGATGAAGTAGTATTTACATTATTTACATTATTTGGACTGTTGTCCTCATTTTTATTGTCATGTTTCCAACATTTAAGCCGTTGTATGCTTTGACTTTATTCAGGTGCTAAGAATTTCAAACTGAATCTTTTATTTGGATCAATGGGATATATATAATTCTCATTCCATGTGTGATACCACTTCCAGTAGTTATCCCCCTTTAACTTAACTCTCTAAATTATTTGTTCACCACTGCTGTAGCCTGGGACTGAACTAACAACTTCTCAAGGACACATGCCTATATCTATGTGGATATAGACATTGGTTACTTCCAGTGCCTTGACCCAAAAAGTAGTGAGTTCAATACCAGGCTACAGCAGTGATGAACAAAGAACTTAGAGAGTTAAAGGGAGATAACTGCTGGAAGTGGCATCACACATGGAATGAGGGTTGGGTTTGGTTTGAAAGTCCTAGCACCTAAAAAAAAGGATGGAATGTATCATAGACGCATAGCAATAAAGATGAGGACAGCAGTCCAAACAATGTGAATAATTACAATACCTCATCTTAGAATTATAGACAGATTTTGAAGGTGAAGATAGAAACAAAGATGAGAACAACAGTCTAAATAATGTAAATAATTACAATACCTCATCTCAGAAATATACCCACATTTTGAAGATGAATATGGCAACAAAGATGAGGACAAGAGTCTGAGTAATGTAAATAATTACAATACCTCATCTCAGAAATAAAGACATATATTGAAGGTGAATATGGCAACAAAGATGAGGACAACAGTTCAAAAATGTAAATAGTGTAAATAATTACAATACCTCATCTCAGAAATATAGGAAGATATTGAAGGTGAATATGGCAACAAAAATGAGGACAACAGTCTGAATAATGTAAATAGTGTAAATAATTACAATACCTCATCTCAGAAATATAGGCAGATATTGAAGGTGAATATGGCAACAAAGATGAGGGCAACAGTCTGTACAATGGAAATAGTATAAATAATTAAAATACCTCATCTCAGAAATAAAGACAGATGTTAAAGGCGAATATGGCAACAAAGATGAGGACAACAATCCGAACAATGTAAATAGTGTAAATGAAAATATAATATTACGTTTTGGAGATGGAAAAATAATACATTTTAGTACCAGTGCAGGAACTGATAGTGTTACGTAATAGTGGCTAAAGATTGGTAGCCTGAAGTGAAAGTATTTGTCATTATTTAAGGCCTTTCAATCATGGCTCTCAAAAACTTTGTCTTTTGTTGCTTTCAGAAATAATTTCTCTTTTATCTTCTTTCTGTTTTTATGTACTTCTTCCTTCCTTTTCACAGTTTGATCAATATGTCTTGAACATGTCTTAAACATGTTTTGTTTAAATTTGTTCAATGAAATGCAACAGAAACAAATGAAAGCAGCTAAAATATTTGTACTTTGGAAGATTTTCTTCCCCCAAACAACAAATGAGAGAATTGCTTCTTTGCTGAGCAGGAAGGAAATTAGAAAGAATCCCCTTTGGTCAAAAAACCTTTACAATGAAAAGCAATAGAAAAGAAGTAAAGAAAATGAGTTAAAATATCTCTCATCTCAGATCTAATAACAAAAACACTGCTTCACAATATTACTTTTTCCTCTTTTGTTAAATCTCACTGCAAGAAGAAAAAGCATTTAAACTCTACTACGGATAAAAACTCATCTTAATCACATGGAACAGAAAAAAGTTATCAGCAATTAAATAAGCTTATCTTTAGCAGCAAGTATTTTACCAAACCAAAATACTAATATTAATGATGATTCAGTCATTTGAGTGCCATCTGAGACACACGCTTTGGGCAATCATGTCTCGAAAGAGACATGACTGACTGAGCAGAAGATTATCTCACAGTAGGTTGCCATTGCTTTCTGTTGCCAGCCATAGCTATAAGACCCAATCTGTCCTGTTATTTGACTCATAGCTTGATGGTTAAGAGATGTATTATATTATTAAGTAGTAATTAGTGGGGCATCAGTTTATTACTTCATAACAATAGAAAACCGATCCCCCACTTTATGCCTAGTAAAACCTTAATCATGTTTTCAACTATTTAATTCAGTCAGTCAGTCAGTTAGTTAAATGCCATATGTGATGCACACTTGGGCGATCATGTCTTGAAAGAGACATGACTGACTGAGCAGAAGATTATCCTGCAGTAGGTTGCCATTGCTTTCAGCGGTAGACTTGTTGCCAGCCAAGGCTATAGAACCCAATCTATCCTGTCATTTGACTCATAGTTAGAGGGAGAAGAGATGTATTATATTATTAAGTAGTAATTAGTGGGGCATCAGTTTATTATTTCATAACAATAGAAAACCGATCCCCTACTTTATGCCCAGTAGAAGCCTTAATCATGTCTCCAACTATTATATTCAGTCAGTCAGTTAAGTGCCATACGAGACACACACACACTTTGGTTTAAATTTTAGCAGAAATCTCTTTGATTGGTGTATTGCAAGTTTGTTTCTTTTTCTCTGGCCCCATGTTGTTATTTTGTCTCTCCTCTTCTCTTCTTGGCAGGCTGGTAATCTTGCTACCCTCTTGGGGTCACTCACTGGCTATTTCAGTTGACTAACCCAACCTCGCCTCAATATTCACTTGGTGTGACCAAAAAGTAAAAAATAATTTTTATCTTCCTGGTAGTACCCTCCTGTTGGGATGGGAATCAACTTTGTTTGAAATATTCTTAAAAGTCAGTCATTTTTTTTTTTTTGCTTAATTTTAAACTTTTCATGTTTAATTGGTTTTCTTTAATTTATTTTTTAAATTTTAGCAGAAATCTCTTTGACTGGATTTTAACTAAGTTAAAACTTAGCAATCCACCAACATGTTTTTTGTTTTTTTAATTGGAGTAGATTGACTAAACTATCGCCCGGTTCACACTCCACCCACGTCTATTGAACAGGTGAAGAGGCTCATCCCTTCTTCCCTGTTTAGGATGTGGTTTCCGGCTTTCTCTTTTCCAATCTTTTCACTATTACGTAGCCCCCTGCACATCAGTGGTGTTACCACCTTGCTCGGGGTGATATGATTAAAAAAAAAAAAAAAGAAAAAGATTATGTCTTGAAAGAGACATGACTGACTGGGCAGAAGATTATCCCACAGTAGGTTGCCATTGCTTTCTGTGGTAGACTGGCTGCCAGCCAAGGCTATAGAACCCAATCTGTCCTATTATTTAACCCATAACTCAACGGAAGAGATGGATTAATACCTTTCCCAAGGGTATTTGTGCATAAGCGAATGCAAGGATTTCAACTGGAATTTGAACTCGGCTCCCCGATTTGTTGTTCCAAAATGATATTCACTGCACCACAATGCACATCCAGAAAAGCAAAATATTACTTTAATATAAGACATATTTCAGTTCAACTAAAGAACAATAAAAATTGAAAAACGGTTATGTTAAAGAGTAGTTTATATGAATAGAAGGGAAAGATAATCGTTACCTCTAAACTTGAACAGGTTAAGATTGTCCTGATCACGGAAATATCCTCTTGGGAGTCTGTTTCACAAAAAGAAGCTAAGTGCAACTTACTTCTTGCCAATGGAATTGGGAGCATGGGTGGTTTACTACTATATAAGTGGTATTGCAGGCATGAGCTCTGAAAGTCAGACCTGGTGGAACGGAGAGATGCAGTTCATCTGAGCACTTTCCATGTTAGCGATGATAGAACAGTGAGAGAGACTCACCACATCCCACTTGTGAGAGAGAAGTTGGAGTGCAGAAAATAATTTTTCTCCAACAAGGTTTCGGAGACACTTTTGAACCCTATCAAGGTTCGGAAGTGAGGACCGAGCAGCTTTTTCCCAGACATGGCGACAGTATTCCATTTTCATCATGATCTGGCTCTTATAAAGGATAGCATGAAGACTTGCATACTTAGTGGAGCGGTAAAAGGAATTGATCATTTTACCTACATCTTTAGTAATGGATCATATATAACAATTTCACTTGAAGTAGGTTTAAGTTTCAGACCCAATATTCTTTCAAGGAATGAGGTCTACTTGCGAGGACATCTGTTGATCATGGGTGGTGATAGTGTTGGAAAATAATTCGTTTGGTTTTTAAAGAATTAAATGAAACCAGCCAGTTTTTTTCCCTACTCATCACTGTGAGTTTTAGATATCCACCATTATATCGTCATATCATCAGCATAGACATTTATAAATGATAGAGTATATTCTTAGGCAGATAATTTATGTAGATCAGAAAGACGGTTTGTCTGAAAAGTAACCCCTGGGGAATGACTGTGTTTGAATGGCAGGGCTTCAAAAAACTGGCACTTAATAAATACCTCCAGGGATCTACTTGTTAGGAATGCTTTTATAATTAAATAAACCCATTCCAGTGATTCTATAGCTGAATAGCTTGATTAGCAAACCTTTGTGCCACATCTTGTTAAATGCCTTCCAGATAACTAATGCTATGGTCCTTAAGATATGTTTGTCATCAAGGGACTCACTAAATCTGTTTAGTAATCGTAGTTAGAATATCAGCAGTGGATCAGGCTCTATCAAAACCTATACTGCTTGTCATACAGGAGGTTGTTCTTGTCTAGGAGCTTGACAAATTTCTTGCTGATTAAAGCCTCAAAAAGCTGACTGATGATACTGAGGAGACTAAAGGGTTTATACTTGAAGGGGAAGATATATAAATTAATGTAATTGTTATGTCCTCGTCAACAAGTTGTTGCGGCTAGAGATAAAGACACAAAGACGGAATAAAGTAAGAAATATATTAACAGTAGTACAAACATATACTAATGAGAGATTATAGCATGACTGTGAGTCCGGGTGTCAGAGTTATGTGCTGGAATAGAGTCTGCTCTTACTGTCTACAAAGCAGAACTGCTGCTTATATATAGTTTGGGAGAGTTCATATGTCATTTGGGTAAGTCACCATAACAGTAATGAACTTAACTGGAATTGAAACTTGGCCCTCTGTTTCCTCAATCTGAAGTGCAATTCACCACTACCATGTCTTTAAATAAGCAGATATAATATAAAAGAAAGAAGTGTTGGATTCATGCCTTTTCCAAAGGTATTAGCATGTAAGTGAATGTAAGGAACTCAAGTGAAGTTCGAATTTAGCTCTCCGATTCCCCAATCTGAGCCATTATCCATTACTCCACCACGCCTCCACGGTTTACACCCAAAAATTTTGAAAAGCTTGAAATAAACACCAATAGGGGTGATCAGATCCCAAAATTCTTAAGTCCAAGGTCGTAATTCTAAAGGTCAAAAATCAGTCTGCCAAGTTTAGCATCAGAAAATACTGGAGACATAAATAAAAAAAGTCTTAAGTCAAAACTCATAATAAACTAATTTCTTCAGCCACCAAAATCCAAACAATCTTCTGGTTTGATCTTTTATTGGCATAAAAAAGGTTGTGATTTGTTGAAACAGGTAGAGAAAAGCAAACAATTATTTCAAGGCCATCTAAAGTCAACTTCAATCTGGTTTCTGATTTTGACACATAGCACTGAGAATGCCAATTTTTTTTTGAGGTAAGACTAAGAGTTCTCCTTCCTCACCACAATAAGGAAAAAGGGTGAGGAGAATTTAGCACTCACAAGGTTTTTTCCTTCATCACCACGAAGAGTTTGGAAAATAAAATGTTAGAATTAGTCTATGAACCCTTCTGAAACAAAAGTAAATGTTTTGAATAACTACTTCAAAACAAACCTAAAACATTATTAAGTTCTTAAAATCACATGTCTGCCTAATGACTGAAGAAGGTGAGGATTTCATACAGGCATCGGTGTCTGAGCCCCAGCTACAAAAATATATTATTCTGATTTTAAAAGTAGGCAAATTTTCTTACACAATTATTTCTTCTCATTTGTTTTTTTTTTTTCAGATTAAACCTAACTCAGTAAATTTCTTTTTTCTAGGATCCTTCAGAATGTAAAGATTATGGTTCTCCACAGCTTCATATTTTTGTGACTCCCAGCAATACTTGCTCTTTTACAATCCCTCTTTGTCTTTGCAGTACCTGTTCTACTGTGCATTTACACAAATAGGATTCTTGTTGCTTTCCTCTGTTTATCTTGCTTTTGATATCCCTGTGGTTGCTAAATTCTCCAAACCTCCTTTTCTTATTTGTTCAAAAATTTTTAACTGTTTCTTTCTGATTGTAAGCAATATTTTTGATGTAATGAATATGCATACACCTTGGTTCCCCTCACAGTAATATGATTGGCTGGTGTCAACCATAAATAAAGACAAAGGTGAGGACAGAGATATATATTTTTATGCTCTTGCCTGCTGATTGAGCGCTATGAAGAAATGATAGACTTTAAAAAAAGTTGCTACTTACCGCTACTTACACTTCATACATGCAGTAATGAATTTCAACACTCTCGGCTATTGGCATGTGCTTACATTGTGTATCTAAGACTAAAATAAGCCTCCCTCCACTGAGCGTCCATAGCTTTGAGGTAGAATTGCCAACTGATATTAATCTGGTTGGGTTTCAATTCTGGCAAGAAGCAATCAGATGTCTAACTGTACTGGTGAGCTGTGATACAGCAAAACAGGACTGTCTGCAGATAACTATATATATGATTGTTTAATACTTCGTTTTTGGTCCAAATAGGGTTAGACCAGTGCACATTTGTATTAAAAAGTGTTCTATACAATTATATTAAAGAACTTTTAAATAGTTTTCATTTTTAAATGAGTTATTTCGTTACCTTGGTTTCTACCATGAGTGTTGTCTTCAGGCAATTTTTAATAACTTTTTAATAATAATTTTTAATAAGTTATTAAAAATTGCCTGAAGACACCACTCATGGTAGAAATCAAGGTAGCAAAATAACTTGTTTAAAAATGAAAAAAAATATATCTTTATTAGAAAATGACATTACTTCCCTTTACTTCTAAACTATGCTCTAATGCTAAGATCATAACCATTTTCAAGATAGAAAATAAGAAATTTAATTATAAAAACCATGAAAACAATTCCTTATTTATAAAGATCTCAAAAATTAATTCAATGAACATGAAACCGAGTTATTTTTGGTTAAAAATTTGAATTTTTTAAAAAAATGGAATAAACAAATTAATTATCACTCTAAAGTAAAAACTAGTAAGTTGGGTATGATATAAGACACGTGTTGAGAGATATGATAAAAACCAGTTTTATTTAATATTCAGATATACACATACAAGAACTAATAATCATCTTTATATATTTCATTTTCACTGTTTTAAAAAAAGACACTTTGAGATTAAACATTAAATATTGTTTGAAGGAGAGGAATTTCATTTCATGTCGATTAACCTGTAGAAGCACCTGTATAACAAGTAGAAACTGATTGACTTAAATTGACACATATTTGAAGAAAATACTGGGAAAATGTAATTGTTTATTATAAATTAAGTAACTTTATGATTTAGAATTAGTAATTTTATTTAGCATCATTTGGGGATTTAGAGACACTCTTTAATGGAATTTTTTTTGTCTATGAATATTTGAATATTTTTATTTTTCCATTCTTACACATCTTGCTAAAGAATCAATTTAAGAAAGTTGAATTATGCAAAATAATTTTTTTTTATCTGATTAAGACTTGACTCTTTGCCAGGTGATTTGTTTTGTTTCATAGTTTATTATTATTATTGGGTTTACCAGGAAATTGTTCTTATTTTGGAATTGCTACCCAAAATACTCATAACTATGTTTGGTTGTATATGTTGGGTTTATTAGACTGCTACACATCTTATTCGTTCTTTTTATTAAAATAAAATCATTTTCAGAATTATATTTGGATAATATGTTTTGCCTTTGGGAATTTCATACAAGATTTCAGGAAGTCTTAAAAAATTAACTATTATTATTTCCACTAATTATATTCAGACCATTATTCTCAATAGTCTGAATATGAATAATGTAAATAATTATAACTCCTCATCCAAGAAATTCAGACAAAAATTAATTCTTAATTATTCAATCTTTTGTAAAGTCACATATACTAGAAATAATGCCTTCAAAGAATACTGTAAGACATTTTTTTTTCACTTAAATGCTTGTTAGGTACCCATATATATATATATATATATATTATTATTATTAGGTACCCATATATATATATATTATTATTATTATTATTAGGTACCCATATATATATATTATTATTATTATTATTATTATTAGGTACCCATATATATATATATTATTATTATTAGGTACCCATATATATATATTATTATTATTATTAGGTACCCATATATATATATATTATTATTATTATTAGGAGGTACCCATATATATTATTATTATTATTAGTTACCCATATATATATTATTATTATTAGTTACCCATATATATATTATTATTATTATTATTAGGTACCCATATATATATTATTATTATTATTATTAGGTACCCATATATATATTATTATTATTATTAGGTACCCATATATATTATTATTATTATTAGGTACCCATATATATATTATTATTATTATTAGGTACCCATATATATATTATTATTATTAGTTACCCATATATATATTATTATTATTATTAGGTACCCATATATATATTATTATTATTATTATTAGGTACCCATATATATTATTATTATTATTAGGTACCCATATATATATTATTATTATTATTAGGTACCCATATATATATTATTATTATTATTATTAGGTACCCATATATATATTATTATTATTATTATTAGGTACCCATATATATATATATATATATATTCAGAAATTATAATATGGATATGTTACAATATCACTACAAAAGTAGCTATTTTGTTTCAACACTTTTTGTGTCTTGTCAAGTGTCGAAACAAAATAACTACTTTTGTCGTGATATTGTAACATATCCATATTATAATTTCAGAATAAATATGATTAGCTCTACTTTGTAATGACCACTTTTTTAAAAATAGCGTTTCTTTGGACAAGGAGTATTATTCCACCTATACTTGTGTGTGTGTGTGTGTGTATATATATATATATATATATATTTATTATAAATTATAGTTTAGAACATGTACAAGTTATCTACTACAAAGTGTACATTTTGTTTTGACATTGAAAGGACAATGTCTCATCGGGCAGTGTGAAGGGAGATGGAAAACACTTTACGTTATATTGGCAAATAAAGAATTAAAGAACTAACCTTACAATCATGCTAAAATTACAAAAACTAAAGTCAGGATCTCTAGAAATGATAAACCTTTATCGTATTAATATTATACTACGATATTCACTTTTAACTGTATGATCTCTCCCCTTTTATATATATATATAAAATAAAATAAATTTAAAAGTTCAAAACCGTTGAATGATCATTTCAACATGAAATCCCTAAGAGAGATTTCACATCTCATTGGCAACTATCAAATTTCAAAATGAAATTTTGAAAATTAAGAAGTTCAAAAATATACATCATAAAAAACTAGTTAGCAATCAATGCCTATTTTTAGATTTTGGACAACATTACTTTTAGATTGAGTTGTAAGTGAAATTTAAAAATTTGGCTTGGTCTAGCTTTACAAAGGGAAAGGGGGGTAATGGATGAAATAGGGGGTGGTGTTTGATTAAGAAGTGAGCTAAACAAAACAGAAAGAGAGGGAGGAAAAAGGAAAAAGAAAAGAAAAAGGAAAATTTTCCATTTCTTAGGGATTTACCTTCCTGCTTTTCCTTTTGGATTGAAGTTATTTTTAAAAAAATGTATATACTCTTACCTCTAATTTTACCTTTATTTCATACTATAAATTGTGATCTAATTAAAGTTTTATGTAAAAAAGTGGTTTCCTAAATTTTAAATTAAGTTTAAATATAGAAATATACTAAATATAAAAACTAAGTTTAAATACAAAAATATTTTTAGCCTTATACTTGACTAATCCAGATATGTTCATCCACTACCAATTCCTATCCCTTTCAGCCCATCCTCTCCTACTTCCTACCACCCCATATACATTTCCTTACTTCTTTCCCTTTGTTAAATCCAAAGGACTGGCCATAAAAACCTGTAAAGGACCATACATTATCTTCTACAGTTAAATCTGTCTCTAAACTTTTTAACATGTCCATTAATCACTTCTCTCTGCTTACTCTTTCTGTTCAAATTCTAACTTGCAACTTCAAATTCTGATTTCCCATTTTCTACCCTAATTACCCCTTGCACATAATTCGCCAATATAAGGTCAAGAATTTTCCATCTCCCTTCACACTACCTGATGAGACATTGTCCTTTCAATGTTGAAACAAAATGTACACTTTGTAGTAGATGATAATTTGTATGTGTTCTAAATTATAATTTATAATAAATATTCTTAGCTTTATTTTTATATTGAGCACTGTTTTAAATTAATGTTTTGAACATTGAACGTTGTTAAGAATTTCTTTGTTCCTTATTCACTTGTGTATATAATATATATATATATATAATTTCAAACATACGCACTGTAATGGGGACACTAGAGGGTGTCGTCAGTGATGTCATTGTGAGTATCACTCGGGGGTTTCGGGTCTTTCAACATCATACCCCCCTCACTGTGCCGATCCGACCAGAGATGATCAGCCTCCGGCCCACCCTCGATAAGCATTTAAAAGTGGATAAAATTACGTTTAGGCCCGGTACGAAACCTTGCAAATGCTTCCGATTGGCAACAGTCAGAGCCACTTTCCATTTAGAGGTGAACCGCACATGAGCTTGTCCGAAACATTAATTTAGATGCAGAATTTTGGGGAATTTTAGCTCACAATTTGGAATCCAGGCACTCTCTCTTTTGATCCATAACCAATTAGCTGTTCTTTCCGCTGTTTCGGTTATGGACTTGAGTGCTCTCCTTTTTTTTATTCCCACTATCCCAATATCTGTTAAGGCTTTGCATAAGGACCTTGCTGCAAATCCTCTAGTCCCCACTTCTATAGGAGTGCAGCTAGCCCTCCAGCAGTTTGTCATATTTTAACTTCTTCCTTTCATGAGCTTCCTCTGCATTTTCTTCCCAGGGGACCATCAGTTACCACAAGACTATCTTCTTCAATTTATGTGAGAAGAAATCTATATCTGGGCAAAGTTTTGTGATGGCAATTTGCTCTGGGAATTTCAATCTTGAGCCTATATCGGCCCTTAGTTCCCAGTCTGTTGCAGGAGATAGCAGGTTTGGATTTACCTATTTCGTGGGATTTTCGCACCTGCTTTAATAAATTTTATCTGCCTTGTGTCTCGGTTGTAAACATTCTCTTTGATAGCATTTTGAACTATTTTCATGATCTCTTTTAGAATTTCGTCATGGTGCCACCTGTAATGCCCATCAGCTAGTGCAGATTTACAGCTACTCAGGATATGTTTTAAGGTACCTCTGCACCCAATATATATATACACAAATTTTTATGATGTCACATGATCCCAGCAGCACAATTCATCTAATTACATCAAAATTGAGTCGACTATATTTGTTCTTTGGTGATTCACGTTCAAACTCAAATGTCAGCCACAACACTTTATTCACATATGACAAAGTCAAATAATACATTTTTTTCTTTGTTATCAAAATCCTGGTTATATTTGATTAAAATGGCTCAGTTCCAAAGAGGAAAACCCACAGTTTTGGGGCTTTTCTTATATTTCTTCTTTCATTCTACAATAAAAATTCCCCCAAATGTATTTCTGTTGATTTCACATTTCACTGGCTTCCTTCACCAGTTCAAATATTTCAAAATGTGCGACCTAGTAGTCAGTATAGACGATCTGTAGGTGCACTTGTGCAAGCTTCTCGCATCCTGTTTTACACTACGTTATCTCATTCCAAATCTTTCTCCACATACACATATCATAAAACTAACGATCACAAATAAAGAGGTTAGAAAACAAGTAAATTCATTCTTTTCCAACAATTATTTAATTGTCAGTCAGGAATGAAGACCAGAAATGTTAATCAACTAGATGGCCATTTTGGAGAACTACTGTACATATAAAATGACCATCTAGAGTGACTGAACTATCGCCCGGTTCACACTGCACCCAGTCTATTGAACAGGTGAAGAGGCTCATCCCTTGTTCCCTGTTTAGGATTGGTTTTCGGCTTTCTCTTTTCCAATCTTTTCACTCTTACGTAGCCCCCTGTGCACCAGTGGCGTTACCGCCTTGCTCGGGGTGATATAATTAAAAAAAAAAAACATCAGAAATACTTCAGTGATAACACTCCATAACAACAGCCATATGAGCATGGCTAAACCTAAAAACCCTGTAGTAGACTGTTGGGCGCTCTCCACCTTTGTCTACAGTAATGGACTGTGCTAAGCACTACATAAAGGAGTGGTGATGATACCACGGGGAAGACCTCGGAAGTCAGCTGAGTGAACAAGTCAGTCAGGTATTTCCGGTATTGGACCAGAAGTGTTCTGTTGGTCAGACTCTTACATCTCACGACATTACATTCTACTAAACTCTTGTTCTGTATTTTACTAACAACCTCTTTTGTAAATACTTCTCTTCCTGGTAATACACCTACTTTATACAATTACGTTGTTTGGTATTGTTTTCACAATAATTCTTACATGCAACATAACATAGACACTTACTAAGATGGATGCCTTATATGTACAGTACTCAATGTGTACAACTAGCACATATCAGACCAAATGTGGCCCCAGGATGTTCGGCTCAGACTGTTAGGAATTGTTTACTTGTAGCAGCACGACAGACCTGTGTGTATCTAGCCAGAGTTCTACTTAAGGTACAACATTGTCATTTCCCAAACCAAGTGGTGTCATGATAGAGCCACCTAGTGTGAATCAAATTCTGCTCTGTACCTTTCGATGATTGCAATTCTTACTTTATGCAAAATAATCATCTTTTGCATTTGATGCAAACAAGGGAATGATAAATTCCAGAGTGCATCGACCCATAAAAGGTTTTGTTAATGTTAGGTCGTTTGCCCTAAATAACAAATCTCACCCACCTTTAGTGTTTGTGGAGGAAACACCGAAAAACATCATCTACATCCTCAACCTTGTTCAACCTGTTTTTGCTGTCACTTCCTTAACAGGAAATTAATAGGTTCGGAAATTAAAATAATGCCCTCCTACATGATACCCGTGCTACTCAATATCCTCTGCAAGATGTTTGTCAACTTCACTGATGAAAATATTTACCAGACATGTCCTTCATTGAACATGTAGTCGGCATCATGTGACAACTCCTGACTCATGTTGTTAGTCCACCTACATCTCTTGTAGGATAACAACAACAGGTGGGAATGGCAAGTAATAATCTTCCACAGATGATAGTAGCCATTTTCTCAATTATATTTAGGCTAGAATAGAAGTGGGTTAATATCCAAGCAAGTTGTATTAATATGTAGCTTCAATACTTTTAATACATCTATTATTTTGGAATCTGTTCATATATTGATATGGATAAAGGATTATTTACTGTAATCCATCTGTATCCCTTGTATATTGGATCTTGAATACATTTAGACATATATTAATGGCATGGTAATATATATATTATGCTCTCATTATGATTGAGCTTTCCAGAGAAGAAAATTTTTAAAACAGTTTCCACTTCTGTGATATACATGTGACTCTTCAGAAATGAATCAAGTTCTCTCGGTGACTGGCGTGTGTATACACTGCTTATATACAACCCGTTAAAATTTCCCTGCTCTGATTCCATGCGCCTATGGCTTAGGGGGTAGTGACTCCAACACTGACACCAAATCGGTTGAGTTTCGATCCCTGCCAGAAGCAAGTGGATGTGTTTAGCCACATTGATGAGCTGTGATACAGCGAAACAGGCTTATATATATATATACACACACACACACACTACCTGACATGGTTGGCCATCAATGACTAAATCAGTTCCCTCACAAGGCTTTTCAGGAAATAATGGTAGCTAGATAAACAGCATGTCTAAAAACAAGACTTGTCAATCAGCAAATGAACATTCTTGGCAGTCATCTAGCACAATTAGACTGGACTCCATAGCATTCACTATGGTTATGATAGAGTATCCCTGACCAGGGCAGAGGATTCTTCAGATGAAATTAAAGTCCATATGTCAATGACCGAGTTGGAGGACATTAATTGTGGTTTGACCTGAAGGAGGATAGGCTCCACCAGGTCTACTTACACAACATACTATGCATGAATGAATAGCTAATCGCCCTGAACCCAGATATATAGAAGAAACTGGTCAGGTGTTTAGTTGTACAGTTATCATATGACTACATCCAGTCATTGGACTTGTGACTGTAAGATGATATGTATATTTTTATAGCAGATTTACCCTGTACAAGACCCAGGATGACTTGTGGTAGAGGGCTATGTTAAGGGACATTTTATGTAAGTAGGAGGAGAAGATAAGGGTTAACTCTAGACAAAGGAAATGTTGGCAATTTGCTGGAAGTAGCATGGTAGGTCCTAGTTGGTGTAACCAAGAATGTATTTCGTCCAATGTGAGTGCATATATACACTACTGAGCATAAGTTTGGAACCATTTCATTTTTAGTAGAATCAAGTTCGCCGAGTTTGTATTTTTTGTGATTCGTATGCAGATGTCAAGTAAAAGAAAAGTATTCTTTTCAACATTAAAGTAAACATTTACTCAGTTTGCTACTTGATTCCTCTTATTGTGATTAAGTTTTTACCAAAATTCAGATTTATTCAGATATTATAATTACGGTATAATTTATTTTTGTAAACCATATTGCTACTACAGTATAAATGGCAAGGAAGAAACAGATTAGCATTGAAAAAAGAGCTCAGGTTGAAATTATTTCGAAAGAAGGATACTCTGAATGTGCTAGCTCTAAAACCTTAAGCCTAGCAAAACATGGCATGCATTATTGCCTTCAACAACTTCGTGAAACTGTGTTAAATATTGATAGAAAAAGTAAGGTCTATTGTAGAAGATCGGCACTTGATCATATCTAGGAACAGAAGAAAAACCACTCTGGAATTAATAATTGAAATGAATTCTACTCGGCAACATCCAGTATCTATTACTACTGTTAAGAGACGACTTCATTCTGCTGGGCTTAAAGGCTGTGTAGCAGTTAAGAAACTACTATTAAAGAAGGAGAATAAGGGATGGAATTAATCATATAGTTCGAAATACACTTCCTAAAAATGAACAAATGTTGTTTAAATGCTTGCAGGATGCTTGGAAATCACTTTCACCAAGTTATTTTTATAAGTTATCAGAAAGAATGCCAAGGATTTGCCCTGCAGTAATAAAGGCTCATGGTAGTTTCTTTGATGAAAAGAAAATATGAATTAATTTTAATTAAATTTGAAATTACTCTATGTTAATTTTGGTTTTAATATATCTATATTTATTCTTCTAAGACATAAAATTTGTTTTTTCTTTCTGTTAGAGAATAAATCTAAGTGGTCCCAAACCTATGGTTGGTAGTGTGTGTGTGTGTGTGTATATATATATATATATATAATTTTAAGGTATGCTATGTTAATGATTAAAAGTGCTCATCATGGATACAGTATATGTACACGACTGGCCATAATTATCAGGCCACCCCAGTGTTTAAAAAAATGATGTATTTCATACTATTTTTTAGTATTCATTGCCAAGTGAATAATTGTAAATGAAAATAGAATGGTTCTTTTGTTAATACTGCATAATAACATGTGCATCAAATGAATTTATAAATATTTTATAATTACCTATATTGCCGTTTCATCAATGAAAGAATGAAGAAAATTTTGAGTGATTCAAACTAGTTCATCTTTGCTTCCTTACCTTGTAAAATTTTGCAAAGTAACAATAACAAAAGAACCATTCTATTTTCATTTAGAATTATCCACTTGGTAATAAATACTAAAAATAGTATGAAATACATCATTTCTTTTAAAAAAACTGAGGTGACCTAATAATTATGGTCGGTAGTGTAAATTTAAAAGTGAACACTGTGGTTGACACCAAGTGACAACAGTGTGTTTCATGCTTGAATACAATCTTTGCGTCACTGTGTCAGAGACACTTATTGCAACCACTCGTTTGAAGTCCGTCATACATCAGTCAGTTGAGTGCCATACGTGATACACACTTTGGGCGATCATATCTCAAAAGAGACATGACTGACTGAGCAGAAGATTATCCTGTGGTAGGTTACCATTGCTTTCTGCGGTAGAATGGTTGCCAGCCAAAGCTGTAGAACCTAATCTGTCCTGTTATTTAACCCATAACTGGAGGGAAGAGATGGATTAATACCTTTTCAAAGGGTATTTGTGCGTGAGTGCATGCAAGGCATTCAAATGGAATTCAAACTTGGCTTCCTCATTTCTTTTTCAGAGTTGATATCCACTGCACCCCAACGCACATCCAGTGTTCTCTTAAACATATATAACTATATTCAAAACAAAATTCAGAAATTTTTCAAATATTTTTCTGTAACAATAGAATTGGCTTTATTATATAAAGAAATAATTACAAAAATTACCATTATCAGAGTATAATTCAATTAATTTTTTATCAAAATCCAAAATAATGAGGTAACCTTATACATAAGTATTTTATTGCACCTATAGCATTAACTATATATATATATATATATATAGTTAATGCTATATATATATATATATATATATATATTTTATATAAAGGATTTTTCAATTATTACCTTGGGTAATACATATTTCGCCGTTTTGATGTTCTTAACATGGCTCATCAGACCCGAATGGTACAACAGTAGGTAATCGAAATATCACCCCACCAAAAAAATTTCTTCTCTTTTATTTGATTCTCTGTAAACGGAGGGGGGATATTTCGATTACCTACTGTTGTACCACTTGGGTCTGATGAGCCGCGTTAAGAACATCAAAGCGGCGAAATATGTATTACCCAAGGTAATAATTGAAAAATCCTTTATAAAATATTACTCTGTTAAATTAAATAAATGAAATTTAACATGGAGTTCTCTCGAGTTCGTCTCTTTTGGAATTTACCCAGATTACATACCAAGTGTACTATGTTATATATATATATATATATATATAGTTAGTTAATGCTATAGGTGCAATATATATAGTTAATGGTATATATATATATATATATATTAGGGGGGAAAAGTAGGACAAAGTGGGAAAAGTTTATGTGCAACGTTTCATCTTTTATGACTTAATCGGATTAAGTTTGCTTTGATGTGACGATACATGTTCATGATTGACAGATAATGAAAATTCTAAATTAATTTTTTTTCTTTTTTTAATGTGTTTTAGGTAAATAATCTACCTGATTTATAATTTATTTTTCAAAGAAATTATATTACACAGTACCTATAATTTAGTGTCCATTGAAAATAAACTAATAAAAAAATGACCTCTTAAATTTTTATTCTCATCATAACAACAAAATAAAATCTGATATAATCAAAAAGCAAATCGCATTTGACTTCCACATATTATACTGAGTGAAGAACTGACCATCAGCAAGAGGCTAGTCAGTCAGTGCCATACGTGATACACGCTTGGGTGATCATGTCTCAAAAGAGACATGACTGACTGGGCAGAAGATTATCTCGCAGTAGGTTGCCATTGCTTTCTGCGGTAGACTGGTTGCTGACCAAGACTACAGAACCCAAGCTGTCCTATTATTTAACCCATAACTGGAGGGAAGAGATGGATTAATACCTTTCCCAAGGGTAATTGAGCATAAGTGAATGCAAGGAATTTGACTGGAATTCAAACTCTGCTTCACTGATTTCTCGTTCCGAGCTGATATCCACTCCACCATGACACATAAGGCCCAAAAATGATGCTTTAAGGATCAGTCAAAGACATCCTTGAGAACTGGGAAACCATTGCTGCAAATCATCCTTCCTTGATGTATGAAGACTTTTGAATCCAACCGTCAACATGAATAGGATCTCAGACATGCAGTCAGGAGGGCTCAACTTGCCCAATTGAGTCTACCATTCGCACTCATCTGTGACTTCTCCTCATGACTTCAGGAGTAGGCTGGAAAGTTTGAAGCCACTTCCATCACCACCACCAGCAGAGGGAAGAAAGCAAATAAGGAGAGAGGATGAACCCTAACCCTGATGCTTTGATGTGAGCAGGTGCCAATGATTTAAGAGCACTCTGAATTTGTAGCCCATGGTATTTACATTAAGTTATCCCACATGTGTGTATAAGAAGTCAGATAAAATAAAAACTATGTGTAGAAAGTTAACAGAAAATATTCTTAACCAATACCTTCTATCCTCTGATGAACAAATTGTGCTGGTAACGAATATTTTTCCTTTTGCTTAATATACATTAAAGAAAAGCAACAACCGTTTGGTGGAATAAACAGAAAAATTGCCAAAACCTGAAACTCTTATTTAGACAGAGCCCGGATAAAAACAACAATACAAAGAAAAAAATAAGCCTAAAAGTAAACTTTCCTACTCAAGGAATTAAAGTGCTCTAAACCTAGATTGCCTAGACCAAGCAAAAAACACTTGCCAACATTAAATACAATGAAAGGATGGCTTTAGTCATAACCTGAGATTTATACTCAAGTAATCTCAAGTCATTAAAGTCATCTAAAAGTCATGTGAGTGTGAAACTAACATACATATATATGTATATATATATATATATATATATATATATATATATAAAATCATGTAAAGATCATGAGACAAAGGTGAAAATTATATCAATAATTTGCAGGAGAGTGCAATCTCTCTTTGGCTTCCTCAGGTTGAAATGAATGAAAAACAAAACTGTGTATGAGGAAAATGCCTTGGGATCTCTGTGAATAAATTGATATAATAAATCAAATAAATTACCTTAGCTTACCACCTTCTAATATCCAGACTTGGAGAATGCCTGTCTGCCTGTGTGTTTTCTTGTTTCATCTATATCTATATCAGTTCTGTGTGGTAATATATTATTTTAGATCAAAGATTTTTTTTCTTTTTATATATATATATATATATATATATATATTAAAGAAAAAGAAAAACAGTTGGTGAAATCAACAGACAACCTACTAAAACCTAAAACTTATCTAGACTCAGACAAAATAAAAATGGCAATACTGACAAAAGAAAGAAAAACAAAAAACTAAGAATAAACTAAACCTACGCAGTGTTTGGAGCCCAGATTGCCTAGACTTTAGATATTAAATATGACTAACAAGATACTGTATTTAATTTTTATTGCACCATGACACTTTCTTCTTCTCTGGACAAATCTAAGCTTATTTATAAATGGAACTTTGTCTCTGTGTGTCTGTGTCTGTTACCTATAGACTCTGAAATGGCTGAACCAATTTTCTTGAAAATTTACACAGTTGTACTATAAGCATCTGCGAGTGTTCTTAGCTAGGTTTTGTGTCAAGGTATCTCCCAATAAATATTGAAAATTGATAATCGAAAAAATCGGGTAATAGAAGGAGTGGTTCGATTTTAATCAAATTTGATACACTCATAGACAAAGACATAAGTAACGATATTCAGAAGTTTCAAGGTTGCAGTTCTTACAATCGTGCAGAAAATCGATAATATATACCACATCTGATCAAAATCAGTTTTTCAGCCCTTTTATTTTAGTTTTTGCTTCAGGTTTGTCTCTAAGTAGGTATAATTGTAATTCTTAGTCTCAACCATGATACCATTTACTCAGAGGACTTATTTAGCCTTCAAAATTCAGTTTACGACAAAAAAATCTTATTTGATATTGATATCAGGAAATAAAAATTGACTTACATCCATTCATTTTCTTTTCAGTCTCCGGTTTTGCTTTAACTCGAAACAACTATTGCTTTTTAGTCTTTCATGTCAACATCCAAAGAGTCTGAGCTCCAGGACCATGGGTTAGTTTTAAAGCTTTCATTACGCCTGAGCAATGCCGGGCTATACTGCTAGTAGTTTTTATGTCCAAGAAGATTCAGTTATACTTTTAACCATTATGAAAGATAATTTCATTTTTACTTTTAATTTAATGAATTATGAAAATGTTACATAATTTATATCCACAAAAGAAAAAATTATCAGAACACATGTAAGATTAAATAAAAAAACTTAACTGCAGTTCCTTGTCAGTCATATTTCATAATTATCTATATATATATATATATATAACCTTACAATCATGCTACAAAATACTACAGAAGCCAAAGCTAGGACCTCTTAGAGACAAACCTTTTTAGTATTAACAACACTCTTATATCAAATTATACCTATTACACACCACAAACTGATCTAATTTAAAGTTTTACACAAGAAAGTGATTTCCTAAATTCAAAATTAAGGTTAAATCTACAAAATTAGATTAATTATAAAAACTGTGATCTAATTTAGATTAATTACAGAAGCAGTGATCTAATTTAATCTAATCTTGTATATTTAACCTTAATTTTGAATTTAGGAAATCACTGTTTTTTATAAAACTTCAAATTAGATCACAGTTTTTGTAATTGAAGTTTTCTAGAAAAAAGTGATTTCCTAAATTCAAAATTAGGGTTAAATATACAAAATTAGATTAATTATTAAAACTGTGTTTAAATACTAAAATATTCTATAGTTGTACAAATAAACATTAAAGATATGTCCAATCCCATCCCTCCCCACCCTTTAAACTTCCTTACTCTCCCCCTCTAATAAACCCCAAAAAATAAAGCCTAGCCATGAGGCCATAACCTATACCCAACCTTCTAATGTTTAATCTGTTTACAAAATTCCTGACACTTTCAGTAATCAACTATATTTCCTACCCACCCCACTTCTTTCAAGATTCTAATGGACAATTTACAAAACTTATTCCCTTATCGCTAACCTCCACCAACATCCCACACATAACTCATAAATATAAAAAAAGAGGCTTTCCATTTCTTTTCACATCACCTGATGAGACATTGTAATTTCAATGTCAAAACAAAATGTACAATTTGTAGTGTATTTATTTCACAATACTTCTGTACATGCAACATATATATGTATATATATATGTAAAAATTAAGACAAACGCTTTATTCCATGGTTAAGTGGAAGTTTAGGCCTATTTCAGGCAAAGTGTTTTCAGCTTCCATCTTTATTGTCCAGAGGATTTTAAACGAATGAAATTCACCCCCCCCCAAAGAAAAACTATATATTTTTTTTTGCAATATATATATATATATATATATATATTTTTACATTATTAACTTTATATTGTATTGTAAGTGTTTTGTTGACTGAATAATTAGTATAATTTTAATTATCCAGTGGTCTGGTGGTAATTGTGATCACAATGGATTGATTAATTATTTTTTCTTAAATATTTTTAATTTCCTAAAAAAATTTTTTTTAGACTCTAATTTCTTATCCTTTCACCATTAATATATAATATTTATTTTTTTATTTTTATTTTC
Organism: Ascarosepion bandense; assembly: GCA_037127315.1. NCBI lineage: Eukaryota > Metazoa > Mollusca > Cephalopoda > Sepiida > Sepiidae > Ascarosepion > Ascarosepion bandense. The sequence goes on along the minus strand of JBBBDQ010001032.1, from coordinate 1,698,891 downwards.
TATCATCTTTTCTTTCAAATTTAAATTTATTCCTCTCTTCGTTCTCCTTTTCCTTTTGTTTACATTTATGAAAACACCCTTCTTCTTTAATGCTATCTCTCTCACCCCAACCCCTTTTTTATTTTTACTTTCCAAATCAACATGTCAGCAGTCTGACTGACTTACTGAAAGTATCTTTGACATCCGTGCTTATGCATGCTCTTTGATTATATGTATGTGTACACGTTTATGTATATATGTGTGTATGAATACATGTTTATGTATGTATGTGTATTTGCTTAACTGATGTAATGATGCATTTTTTCTTAAATTTTCACTTTTAAGGGAGTGATCTTTATTTTTTATGTCTGTTTTTGGTTTTTTCGGGGTTTGTGAATTTCATTCTTGTAAAATCTTCAGTACAATAAAGATGGAAGCTGAAGATGGTTCACCTGAAATAGTCCTACACTTCCACTTAACCATGGATTAACATGTCTGTCTTAATTTTTACATATATTTCCTCTATATGTATTCATATACATATATATTTAGAGCTCTCCTAAAAAGTTATCCTACCACTTTATATACAGGACACTCCTTTGGATTCTTCTATATCTACACCGCATATTATATATATATATATATATATATATATATATATATATATATATATACACACACAAAAAAAAAATATTCTGTGTGTTCATCTATGTTGAAATGTACAGATAGCTAACCTAACTGGGGAGAGTGAGAGAGGTAAATCTGATAGGACATTTTTACCCAGCATGCTTTCTTGCTCTTCTCTTCCAGACTGCAAAATGTTGCACTGTTGCAGATTTGTGATAAATAATTATCACAACCAAATTGACTTGATTTCCATGGAGACTGATGAACTAAAACACCAAATAAGATTTTGCCGAGCCAATTTTTGGCAATGTGATAAAACTTTAAATATAAACATGCTATGCCTGAAGACAGTGACAGAAATATCTCATTGGTCACAAATACGACAAAAGCAGAAACACTATCACAAAAAATTCTTAAAATAAACATTTAAAAGAAAAAAAAAAACCTAGTCTGGAAATATATGCAACAGGTTTCTAAGTTAAAATGTGTTTGCAAGTCATTTTTGCGGAGGTGGCAAATCAATCAATATTTAGGTTCGATAGCGTGTATGTAGAACTTGTTTCTATCTGTGCCATCTGTAAAGAAACATGCTTCTGAACATTCTACAAACCTGCCTCAAATGCTACTGACAACCTTGCAGCAGCAGCAGCGGTGCTGTGTTGTGTTGGCGTGGGTGAAAGTGTTGCTACCAAAGTGCTGCAGTCAGAATTTCAAACAGTGAGAGGAAAGGCAGAGTAAGGTTCTGTTCCACTGATTTTTAAATGGATTGCAAAAGAAAAAGAAAATCGGTCAATAATGTCAGGGTTTTGAAAGTAATCAAAATGAAATGAAACGTTTCAAACTTTTTCCTCGGCAGAGGTCAAGACAATAATTCTGAAAGCATTGAGAAAAAAAATCATGATTTAAAATTGTATACATTTCACACACACACACACACACACACACAAATTATGCAAACTACACAATTTTTTAAAATATAGTCATTCAACAAATCTTGAAATACTAACTCTCTCTCTCTATATATATATGTAGCCATCTGCAGACATCTGTTTCGCTGCATCATAGCCCCTCAGTACACTTAGACATCAGATTGCTTCTAGCCAGGATTGAAACCCAATCAAATTAACACCAGTTGGCGATTCTACCTCTGAGCTATGGGCACTTGGTAGAGGAAGGCGGACTTTAGCATGTTATATACAATGTAAATACACGCCAGTAGCTGAGAGTGTTCAAATTCATTACTGTGTGTGTATATATATATATATATATATATATATATATTTGTGTGTGTGTATATGTAAAGGAGACATTGAAGTTGACAACCCAAGGTGACAGGCTGTTTCATGCTAAATGCAACTGTCGGGCCTGCTGATCACTCTTATATTTACATTTTATCTAATCGCTGATACTGAGCACTTTAACACGTAAATATAGTATACATTAAAACTATATTATATCTATGTGCCCTGTCCTTTCAGGACATCATAGCCTTCCACATTTCCATATCCCTGGTGGCTATGAGCACACTTCCTCTGTAACACCACACAACCCCCGTTCTATCATCCACCTGCTCAGGCCCTTCAAATATGTCATCTGCTGGTTTCCTCTGTCTCTTTTTCCCTCTATCTGGTCTGTTAGTATCAGGCTCTCCAAGCCTTCCTTCCTCATTGCATGTCCCAGGAACTTTAGTTGTCTCTTCCACTCATCTATAGTTTCTGAATTACCACATAACTTCATTTTTTGTCATGACTATTCTTTTCGTTTAATTCTTTTCCAAATGATTTTTCTCCTGATGAGATGTGGACGAAAGGGACTTTGAAACAAACAATGAATTCCTTGTTCTTAAAATAGTATATATATATATATATATATATATATATTAGGGTAGGTTGATTTTTCACTTTTTTTAAAATATTAAAAAATCTCACTTACCGAAAGTTGTGTATGGACCTATTAAGTACTGATACAAAATATTAGATCAAATACTTCAACGGTTTTTTGAGCGTTTGGCATCAAATATCGCAGACAAAAATATACTGAAAATTCCTCGTTTTCGCAAGATTTGGCTTGAGTATTAGTGAGAAAACCAAATAATTTTAGTATTTAAATCAAGGAATGTCATTTTATTTCATAAAAATGATATTAATTAAAGAAATGATGACTAATCTTCAAATTGAAAATCTGGCTCTGAGCACACTTCCTCTGTTACACCACACAAAAAAAGAATACTAAATTTAAAATATCTATTATTAAGCGCATTGTATTTTTTTCTTATTGTTGAAACTTGGGTTTTATTTAAAGCAACACGTTTCCGTTTACACCTCTATCGCGATAAAAATCCTGATTTATTTCGTCTTTAAGTTTAAATGCTCAAATAAATACAAAGTTTTGAAGAAAAACATTTCTTGTGGTAACTCTTGACATTATTTTGCAACTTTCTTCAAATGCGATTTTTTACAGTTCCAAAATCGACCTACTCTAATATATATATATATATATATATATATATATAATAATAGTCATCCACAGACAGATCTGTTTCACAGCTCATTAGTATGGTTAGACTCCGGTTGCTTTTAACCCAGGATTGAAACCCGACTGAATTGGCGTCAGTCGGCAATTCTACCTCTGAGCTATGGGTACTCGGTAGAAAGAGGTAGACTTTTTAGCATATACATTATCATTATACATGCCCAATAGCCAGAGTGCTCTAATTCATTACAGAATGAGTGATGCGTACATGCCAGAGTAGCTACTGTTTTTCCAAGTCTACAATTCTTCCAGAGTGCTCAATCAGGGTGTGAGAGTGTAAATAGTTATCCGCAAACAGATCTGTTTTGCTGTATCACAGGTCATCAGTACAGTTAGACATCCAATTGCTTTTACCCAGGATTGAAACCCAACCGAATTGGCGTAAGTTGGCGATTCTACCTCTGAGCTATGGGTGCTCGGTAGAATATATATATATATATATATATATATATATATATATATATATATAGGCATAAGTTGTCTGAAGAGTGCATGAGTGTGAAACATGAGTTATGACTAGAGCTGTCCTTCCATAGGACTTAACATTGTTAAGCATTTTTTGCTAGGTCTATGCAATTTGGGCTTCAAGCACTTTACTAAGTAGGTAAGTGTGTCTTATACGTTTTGCTCTTACTTTTTTACTATTGTCATTTTTATTTGTGACTTTATCTGAATAAGAGTTTTATGTTTTCGCAAGATGTCCATCAGTTCTATAAACATTTTATTGTTTTTCTTTAATATCTATGTATACTCACACATTAAGTAAGAAATATAAATTTCTAGGATATATTAGATTATCAATGATAGAAGTCTTCATAGTTACGACAGTTTAGTTTCTATGTTGAACTTTTTAAACTTAATAATTATGATAATATTTTTCATGTTATCTTCTGCAAAATTTCATAATTTTACAAAATTCCTTTTTTTAGTTCACATAAGTTAAAAGGAGTGCTGAGAAGTTCTTAGACCCACATTCTGAAATCTTAGCAAATATCCTATCAGGGCAGGGAACAACTCATTTCACCATTACTGAAATACATTTTAAAATAAATAACCATTGCTTTCCGATGATATATATATAAGATTATTAACCAGTTATTGGTCAGAATTAAATTAGACCAGTATAGAATTGTATTAAAACTGTGCTCAAAACATATGATGTAGAGTTTTTAAATATTTTTATTCAGAATTCAGCTGATTATGCAACTTTGGTTTCAACCTTTTGCTATCTTCAGGTGTTTTATATTAACTGATTTTGAACATGTAATAGGAACTTGTAATAGGGACATGTAATAGGAACATGTAATAGGGATGTGCATTGTGGTACAGTGGATATTGGCTCGGAACGAGAAATCAGGGAGCCAAGTTTGAATTCCAGCTGAATCCATTGTATTCACTTAGACGCAAATACCCTTGGGAAAGGTATTAATCCATCTCTTCCTTCCAGTTATGGGTTAAATAGCAGGACAGATTGGGTTCTATAGCCTTGGTCGGCAACCAGTCTACAGCAGAAAGCAATGGCAACCTACTGCGGGATAATTTTCTGCCCAGTCAGTCATGTCTCTTTCGAGACATGATCGCCCAAGTGTGTATCACGTATGGCACTTAACTGACTGAATAGGAACTTCCAGAACACATGAGTGGAAAAATTGTAAACATTTTTGTCCGGGTTTGTATGATCCCAAAATATATTTTCATCTGTTTTTTTTCTCTTTTGTCAACTATATTTTGTCTTCCTTAATCCTGTTCTTTTATTGTCCTTTCTCCATTTTTTAAAATTTTCTTTCATTGTCAGTAACCCCTTGTGCCTTCAAGTCATTATCACTTTGCTTGGTGTTAAATGATTAAAATTATAAGAAAGAAACCCATCCCTCCCCAAAGTATGTGGGATATAAAAAAAAATTGCCAAATGAAAGATTCATTATATTTTGTTTATTATTTATTAAATGTTCACCTGATACAAGACCCAAGAGCCACTTAAGGTAGAGAGTTAGTGAATAATGTTGTGGTGAGGAATTCAGTGCAAATTATGAGGATATGAAGGATAGATAATGGTCGACCCAAAATTTAAAGTAGATTGTAGTGATCAGTGTCCGTTCTACAAAGTAGTTCTTCTAGAGGAAAAGGTTTTGTGAGTGGAACTTTTCTTCTTACTCATAGAATATGAAGGGAATGAAGATGATTCAACTCTGTATAGATGGCAAAATGGATTAGATATAAGAGTCTGAGCTGATAAAATTAAGGAATGTAGCTTAAATGCATATTTGCAATATTTTATCTGTGAGAAATTAGCTGTATTTTTTAAATAATTGCTTATAAAGTTGTATAAGAACAATGCAGAGGCTGGAAAGGGAGAGTTAATCATTTTCAGTGCAGATATGAAAGCAAATACTCTATTCTTGGTCTGATCTAACTCTTGTAAAGATGAAACATGGCAGAAAGAAAGCATGAAGTCTGAAAAAGAAAGACTGGACAGCCCCAGGCCCAACATGGATGAAATATTTGCCTTTTTAGCCTGATCTGATTCTTGTGAAGATCCAACATGTCAGAAGAAGTTGTAAGCTTTCTTTGGATTTCTACTGTTTGCCAATTGCCGCAATTGTGATTCAGGATGGCCTTAAGTGAGAAGTGGGTTTTAGTAAAAGAAAAGACTGCATATTGAAGAAAGAATAAAAAAAAAAATAGACAGGATTTAAGAAGATTGAAGATGGCAATTGACTTTGCATTTAAATTTTTGGAAATTGTAGCTATCATAGAAGCAAGTAAATGGAAAGGTGTCCCACAAGCAGGACGTGCTGGAAATGTAACTGTTAGAGCAGAAGTGGAAGTTATATTTAACTATTTCAGCAATAAAATGGTGGAACATAGATGCCAATCTATTAGCACACTTAAATTCATGTGGTTAGGGCACAAAGCTCATCAGAGCAATTACCATAAATATTATTTCTGGAAAATACAGTGGGAAGCCATGTCACATCAGTGAGAAAGTGACTTAAGTTGAGATGCTAGATCAGCACCAATTACATTACAGATCCTTTTTTGGGTTTTGTTAAGTACCTCAAGATGAATAGCAGAAGCACCCAGCCAATATAGTAACTGTTGGGGAGTCATCCCTTTTCACACACTCTATGGACTCTTCCATGGTATACAAATAATCCTTCCTACACAGAACGGTTTGTTGTTGTTAGAGTTGGTGTTTGTCAGAGCAGTTGAACCACCACACGTTGGTCAGCAAGAATATAGACTATTACCTGGACTTACTTCTTGTATATGTCTGACTCCTACTAACAAGTATTCCTGAATCTATTAACTGTGTACAGGTATATCTTTTGTTCAATATACTTACATTTTTCCAGCCAAATCTGTTTTTGTTATTATTATATTGTGTGGTTTTCTAAACAAGAATCCACAACTGTAACAGTATTCAATGCAAGGATGGATGATAGATTTATAAATGTGCAAGATCAATTCTGATGAAAAAACTTTTCAGACTCGACACAGTTCCCCTCCACTACCTTTCTAGCAAGAAATTTGATGTGGCCATTTCATTCAGTTGGTTGAAAGAGTGAAGCCAAAGAGGTGCAGTGTGTTGTTCTACAGAAGACTAGCATCAGCCATGCTTATGGTGAGCAGGAAAGTTTGTCTATGGTGTCTAAAGGAGAGCAGTTTTGTTTTTGAGGTATTACCCGTCTATCACCCTTCTGACATTTCCTATATCTAACCATCCTTTCTCACCACTTTCACTTCTGTGTAACCCCCTGCGCAATAGTGGCAGTGAAATGCCTTGCTTGGGGTAAAACGATTACAAAAAAAAAAATTCCTGTTCCAATTAATCACTGATCGGTGGTCCATTTCGAGAGCAGCAGCCTTGGCTGATTTTCTTTTGCGATTGGAGTAAATGGTGGTATAATCTGCACATTTGGGATCTGATGATATCAGGAAGATCATTGATGAAGACCAGAAACAGCACAGAACCAAGGACAGAGCTTTGGGGGACATTTGCATTTGTGTGAAAGAAGCTAGAAGCTTGCCCAATCACGATTTTCATTTCCCTATTTGATAGGAGCAATTGGATTAAATCAAACAATTGTCCAGAAATATCATAGCTCTGTTGCTTGCCAGCATGTCAAATGCTTTTGAGATATCTAGAGACAGCACAGGGAGATGTGGTCATTAGATCTGACGTGTCTTACCAATTGACCACAGAAGATATGGCAGACAAAGTCTGAATTAAGCCTTAAATACATATTCTCCTGATTTCTACCTAATGACAGCATCTTTTTCATATAAGGGAGTATGCAGGTTCAAATCCTGTCAGAAGACAGATCTCGGCCAGTGTATATATATATATATATATATATATATATATATATATATATATATATATAAATGTACTGTTTAATTATAAAAAAAACAGACTACCCACTTAAATACAAGTATCCATTAAAAATAATGTTCTCAAGAAATAAATTCAAATAAATGTTGGTTAATACCTATTTTATAAATTTCCATAACAATTTCATAATATTGTCCTCAGTTGCATTTGTTTACATTAGGATACGACCCTGAGCTGAGATAGATGTTACAAAAAAAGAAATCAGGAAAATGTACATTTAAAGGCTTTTTTCGGGCCTTGTCTTCCATGATATCTTCTGTGGTCAAGCGGTAAGACATGTCAGATCTAATGTAGACATTTCCCCCGTGTATGAGAGTATGCAGGTTCAAATCCTGCCAGAAGATTTCCCAAACATCTAGGCTGGCAGATATCTAAAATGTACTGTTTAATTATAGAAAAACAAACTACCCACTCAAATACAAGTATCCAATGAAAATAATGTTCTAAACAAATTTAAATAAATATGTCAGTTAATAACAATTTGATAAATTTCTTTATAATTTCATAATATTGTCCTTAGGTGCATTTGTTTACATTAGGATATGAGCCAAAGTTGAGACAGATGTTCTCTTAAAAAAAAAAAAAAAAAAAAAAAAAAAAAGAAGAAATCAAAAGAATGTACATTTAAAGGCTTGTTTCAGGCCTTGTCTTCTATATCTACTGTCGTCATGTGGTAAGACATGTCAGATCTAATGGTGACAGCTCTCCAGTGTATGCAGGTTCAAATCCTGCCAGAAACATATTTTCCAAACAAGATTCCCCAAACATCAGGAGCTGGCAGATAATTAAAATGTACTGCTTAATTATAGAAAAAAAAAACAAAAAAAACAGAACATCCACTGAAATACAAAAATAATTTTCAAATAAATAAATTCAGTTGTAGTTCTTCACCTTAAGGGCCTGGAGTTTGAAAGAAGGAAAAACCTGAGTATGACTGTTGTAATTGACTGTTACTTCTCATGTTCTCTTGGGTTTATTCAGGCCCCAGCACTACACTAAACTAAATAAATAATGGAGAATTTTCTTTTTTTTTTATCATCCCTGCTTTATTTCAACAGAGAGATAGAGTAGATGTAGCTGTCCTGAATACATATATTCAAGAAGAACTCTGCTTGTATTCAGAGTTCATTAAAGGTTGCATTTAAGTCTCTATATATATTTATTTTGTGTAAAATCCTTTGTTAAATAAAGACGGAAGCTGGTGATGGTTCACCTGAAATAGGCCTATACTTGCGATTCACCATGAGATAACGTGTCCTAATTTTTCTTATATATATATATATATATAGATATCAATTCTACTTCAATAACATGATTTCTTGTTGTGAGAGAGAGAAAAAGTATAAAAAGGACAGATGTCAACAGGTTGGCCTATCACAAAATAATCTATCGGCAGTGAGGCATCTTCATTTTTTTCTTATTGCAACTGTTTCAACATTTTTTTTTGGACTTCTTTTAAATTTTAAATAAGGACAAGCCATTACTTTAAGAATACCAGTCAGCCAGTTAAGTGCCATACATGATACACACTTCGAAAGAGACATGACTGACTGGGCAGAAGATTATCCCGCAGTAGGTTGCCATTGCTTTTTGATGTAGACTGGTTGCCAGCTAAGGCTATAGAACCCAATCTGTCCTGTTATTTAACCCATAACTGGATAGAAGAGACAGATTAATACCTTTCCCAAGGGTATTTGTGTGTAAGTGAATGCAATGCATCCAACTGGAATTCGAACTCGGCTCCCCAATTTTTTTGTCCTGAGCCAGTATCCGCTGCACCACAAGGCACATCTTTAAGAATACCACTCTTCTCAATTTGAGTTCTGAACAGAATAGTAACCATTTTTAGCCAGCCTGTATATTCTCTAATACCAGGTCATATTTTATGCATTATGGATATTTTCTAAGTGCAGCTTAGATGTGGCACAAACCTGAAAGTATGGGACACCCAGTGAGGATCGAACTCTACTCAATTGTAATGGCTCTAGCGAAACAAGCTTGCTAACCATTACACCACCTCGAGGTGCCTCATTTTACGCATTATGTAATCATGAGGCATGTTAAGCCATATGAATAGCTTACATGCATTGCCTTCATTCTGCTATATTTCATTGATAAATCCTTTGAACAGATCATCCACAGCTCTTGTCTTTTTCAAGTAACATTTTATAATTTGTCTGTTTCTGTATTGAAAGAATAGACTAAAATAAGTGAATTATTAAACTAATAATTAAAAAAATAAGACTATAAAGCCTTTCAGATATGTCATAAGGTCAAAAAGAGAGATATTTATTTTGATTTGATTGATAAACAAGAAACTGAACTCAAAATTAAATAAATTTGTTTCTCTGCAAATTTATTTTTCAGCATTATCACAATTTGTGTTCCACATTTTTCTTAAATTTCTATTTACCTTTTTTTATTTCTTTTTATAATTTTTTGGAACTAAATGCACACAAGAACTTCAACTTTGGCATTAAATAAAAACTCTGACCTTTCAATGTCTCTTTCAAATTTTAGAAAAGACACAAAAGTCTCATGGTGTCAAACCGTTTCTGTAAAGAGCATGAATTGCAGCTTTTTTTCTTGTTTGTTGACTGTAGTGCAGTCTTCCATTGACACAATACAAAAAATGTTCTTCTTTCAGATCTTATTCTGTGACTACAATTTGTAAATTTTGATTAGTGCACAACATTCTAAGGTCAAATATTCTATTACTGATCTTGATTTATATCTAGATATAGATGTCATACTCATGACTGAAAAATCTAAAGATCCGAAGGCGAATCGGCATGGCAAAGGAAGCATTCCAGAAGTTGATTAAGGTATTAAGAAACAGGACAATTTCGCTAGAAACTAGGAAGAGAGTACTGGATTGCTACATGCTGTCCGTCCTTCAATATGGCATTGAATGCTGGACAATACTATCAAAGATGAAGGAAAATCTTGAAGCAACTGAAAGGTGGTTCTACAGAAGGATGTTGCAAATATCATGGATCGAGCATGTGAGCAATGATGAGGTCTTGGAAATGACGGAAACAAAAAGGAAACTAATACTGAGCATCAGGAAGAGACAGCTGAAATTCCTGGGACATGCAACAAGGAAGGAGGGCTTGGAGAACCTGATACTAACAGGTCAGATAGAGGGAAAATGTGACAGGGGGAAAGCAATGGATAACATATTTGAGGACCTAATCAGGTGGATGACGGAACAAGGATTGCATGGTGTAACAGGAGAAGGCGTGCTAAGAGCCACCAGGGATAGGAAGACATAGAAAGCCATGATCGCCTACTTCCTGAAGGGATAGGGCATATAGAAGAAGAATTTGAACAAGATTTTTATTATTATTTCTTAGTGCCATGTACTTAACGACATGGATGATGGCTCTCCACAACGTTGTATCCTTTGTAGCTCATAGAAGTATTTGCCTTAATTTACTGCCAGCCATTTACACAAACTTGTTAGGTAGGTTACTCACTGTCCCTCTTGCCTTCATTATTTCCTGTGAGCATCAGATTCTTCAAGCTTACATCTCTAATTATGTGTTCCAAAAATTATAACAATATCTTTTTGATTCTAAGTGTTCTTTTGGTTTCCATTTTACTTAAAACTTCCTTGTTTCTCACATGCTCTATCCATGATATTCTCAGTACTCTTTTGCTTCAAGTTGCAGCTTCATCTGTGAGGAAATGGTCCAAAATTCAGTACCATAAAAAAAGACTGATGTTACAAATTAGATCAACACACTAACTTTTATTTGTAAAAAAAAAATGTACTTTTTTCTTCTTTTTCTAATTGCCATCAGCTTTGTGTAGCTTTTGAAAGATATATTTTCTACAAATATTAAACCATGATTACATATTATGAACTATTAAAAATACCCTTAGATAAAAAGTCTTAACAACTCACTGAGTGAATGGGTATATATATATATATATATGAAATTATTTGTTTGAACATTATTTTAGTGTGTAATTTGGCAGGATTTTTCATAATAAAAATTTATCGTCAATTATCAGGCATGTAGAAATAAATATATAATACTGTTTAATTATAAAAAGAATATCTATTTAAATATGAGTATCAATCAACAATAATATTCAAACAAATTTCAAATTGTTGGTTGTTTATAACCAATTTTGTTAATCTTCATTAACTTCCGAAATCTATCTAAACTTATTTATAAATGGAACTTTGTCTGTGTGTGTGTGTGCGTGTATGTGTCTGTCTCTGTGTCCATTACCTATAGACTCCGAAACGGCTGACCTGATTTTCTTGAAAATTTACACAGTTGTACTACAAGTGTCTGTGAGTGTTCTTAGCTAGGTTTTATGTCAAGGTATCTCCGATAAATATCAAAGATCAATAATTGAAAAAATCGGGTTATAGAAGGAGTGGTTCGATTTTAATCAAATTTGACACACTCATAGACAAAGACATAAGAATCGATATTCAAAAGTTTCAAGGTAGCAGTTCTTACAACAGGGCAGAAAATTGATAATATATATATATATATATATATATATATATATATATATAAAAGGCAAGATGTTTGTGTGTGTGTCTGTTTATCTGGCTGTATGTCTGTATTTTTTTCAGCCCTTTTATTTTAGTTTTGGGTTTGGCTCTAAGTAAGTATAATTGTAGTTCTTAGTCTCAGCCATGATACCATTTATTCAGAGGACTTATTTAGCCTTCAAAATTCAGTTTACGATGAAAAAACTTATGTGATATCAATACCAGAAAATCAAAATTTGACTTACATCCATTAATTTTTCTTTCAGTCTATGGTTTTGCTTTAACTGGAAACAACTATTGCTTTTTAGTCTTTTGTGTCAACGTTCAAAGAGTCTGAGCTCCAGGACCATGGATTAGTTTTAAAGTTTTCATTACACCTGAGCAACGCCGGGCTATACTGCTAGTATATTATATATATATATATATATATATATATATATATATATTTATTATAAATTATGTTTTAGAACATGTACATAATTTCTTCTATATATGTCCTCTTCCCTACAATCATATCAATCATATGTTTGTTTCAGTGTTTGGATTTAAACACTTCCTCAGGGGAAATAAAGGTTTGGAATCATTCTCTGTTTATATCTGGTTCGTTGTTGTCATGGGGGTTGGTTGGGGTTATTGGTAATTAAGTGAATGTTTTGATCGTTAGACTTTTGAGGAATTTGGTGTGTAAGTGTGAAATTGTTGATTAATGGTATTATCTGTTGGAATGTATGTTTTATCTTTTTATCGGTTGGGTATATCTTTTGGTTAGGATTTCTAAGAGGGCACTGTTGAGTGGTCATTTTTATGGTTGGCTATCATTTAATTGGTTGATGTCTGCTGTTAGTGGACCTAATTCATGTATTTACTTTGATCCTGTGTCTAGGTTTTCATAGACGTGATAGAGGTGGGGTGTTTTTTCTTTCCAATTTAGATTTTTTCTGTAAAAAAAAAAAAAAAAAATATATATATATATATATATATATATACACACACACACACACACACACACACACACATATACCCCTTTTCTCCTCTTTCTTCCTTCTTTTTCTTTCTCTTCTCCTTCTTTTCCCCCTTTTATTCCAGTTTGGAGTATAATTGTATTTAGGCGAAGTTATTTCAAGAAATCTAAATTTGTATTTTTTGGGAAGTAAATGCGAATTAGCGTTTTATCAGTTTTATTGTATAAAGTTGTATATTTAATCTTAATTTTAAGTTTAGAGGGTCGGTTTTTTCTTTTAATTTTTTCCTTTTTTCTTCTTTTTTCCTTTTCTCCTTTTTATCTTTTTTTTTCTATAAATTATCGTTTGGAATCTTATTTATTTCTTTTAATTTTTTATATATTTTATTTATTTAGATATTTTTGTGGGCATTAGATCTTATTTTAAGGATTTATTACATCGATTTTTCTGTAGCATTTTTTATCTTTTATAATAATAAAAATATTTATTCAAATTCCCAGTATTTTTTGGGGGTGATTGTAGGGTTAGATCTTACGTGTGCTTACAGTTTATTTTTGTGTATGATATAATTATTCTGAAGTAGTATATTTAATCTTGATTTTGAATGTATGAATTTTGATTCTTTATCAAGTTTGGGAACCATTTATTTAATTTTTCTAGTACGGAATGTTATTGTGTTAAGTAAGGTTATTGGTGTAGGCTTTAGTGATAGGCCTTCCTTTAAGGATTTATTGGATCAATTTTTTTCTATAGCATTTTTTATCTTTTATAATGAGGATATCAATCGAACTCTTTGTATTTCTTAGCATGATTGTAGCGCTTTTTAAATACGTTCATAGTATTCCCAATATATATTTTTTCATCCTTAGGATTTTCTAAGGATGAAATCGAACACATATATATCAGAGATTTCGTTAGACATTTATTGGCCATGGGGTATTGGTTGGGGTTTCTACAGTTACAGACGTTGCTGTCATGGGACGGACTAGTATTAGTGTTGGATTTATTTTTGCTGTGTATTTTCAATATTTTTGTGTCATGCATTTTGATTATTTTTTCTAGATTATTAGAACAGCTATAGCTTATTTTTATGGTATTTTATTAAAGATTTTGCTTAGAGGGTTATTTTTGGGAAAGTGCTTCTCTATTAATTTAAGAAATTTATGTCCCAGCTTGAAATTAACTGATTGGTTGAATGGAGGGTTATACCATATTATTTTCCTGCTTCTATTTCTGCTTTTTGACTTTTGAATTTTTCCACAAAACTGGTTTTTGATGATTTATACCCGCTTTCATTAAGGATTCTATTATAAATTACCTTGTGCTTATCAAATATCTCTTTGTTGGATGAGTATGTGTTAATGCGACGTTCAACTGCTGATGGGATGTGCTTAACAATGGATGGTGGGTGATAAGAGTTGGGGTTTATATATATTGGGTTAGCATTGTTTTTCATGTAAGGTTGGAAAGTGTTTGATACTAGATCTAATGTTATGTCTAGGAAGTCTACTTGCTTGATATTGTGGTTAATTACTACGTTAAGGCCAAAGGATTTAAAGACTATGGATTAATTTTCTGGTTTTATCAACCTTACCTCCAGTAGAATTATCAATTATCATCACTCTGTCGTCCCTATACAGTCCTATCCTGCTCGTTTCTATTTCCTTATGTGCAGTTCAGAAAAATCTAAATTGGAAAGAAAAAACACCCCACCTCTATCACGTCTATGAAAACCTAGACACAGGATCAAAGTAAATACATGAATTAGGTCCACTAACAGCAGATATCAACCAATTAAACGATAGCCAACCATAAAAATGACCACTCAACAGTGCCCTCTTAGAAATCCTAACCAAAATCCCAACCGATAAAAAGATAAACCATACATTCCAACAGATAATACCATTAATCAACAATTTCACACTTACACACCAAATTCCTCAAAAGTCTAACGATCAAAACGAGACATTCACTTAATTACCAACAACCAAATATAAACAGAGAATGATTCCAAACCTTTATTTCCCCTGAGGAAGTGTTTAAATCCAAACACTGAAACAAACATATGATTGTAGAGAAGAGGACATCTATAGAAGAAATTATGTACATGTTCTAAAACATAATTTATCATAAATATTCACAGCTCTATACATCATATATCTAGCACTGTTTTAAATTAATGTTTTGGACGGAAAAAAATTTTTCCTTTTTTCTCTCCTCATTCTATACTCACTCGGATATATATATATATATATATATATATATGCGATTGGTAAATTGTCGCAATTATTTTATTATTTCAAATATTGTTTAGGCTGAGTCTGGGCTCCAGAAACAGGGATTAGTTTTAAAGCTTTCATTACACCCGAGCAATGCTGGGCTATACTGCTAGTATATTTAAAAGTGAAAAAAGATATGCAATAACAAATTCTAACAAAAGCTTGTTCTAGAAACTAAATAATTTCATCTGATAAATAAAGATGTTATCAAAACTGAGGAAATGTATTGAAGAAAAAGACATAAATATAGAAAGATCTTTCAATGCCAATGAGAAAAATTTCCTTTGAAAGAAAATGCCTCAATTCAAAGAGTTTGAACACAAGGGGAGAACCATGACGAGAAAATGGCCAATTTGGAAATCTGATGTGGATAATGTCTGACACTACTCTCAGAAACATGATGACAATATGATCAATTGAATTACATTTAAAAAGAGACTTTAACAGATATTAAACATATACACAGCCATATTTCTCAGGGTTCAAGTAAAAGAAACAATCTGGCTTTTGAATTCAAGAGAGTCCCAGACAAGACAGGTCAAAGTTCTTTGTCTGCTGTGATTTGATTTCTGATACTGAATACTTTCAAGAGAAGGCTGCAGTGTTCATCTAATTTTTCAGACAAAACATATTTTAGAAACATTTAAATATTGTTCCATTTACTTTACTCTAGTTGCCATATTAATTATTCACATAGTATCTCGGACTTTTAGAAGTGGACAGATTTTTGTGAAATTTTACTTTTTGGATGTATCATCTTCTTGAATAGGATGATATAAATGTAAGTCAGTCAGTTAAGTGCCGTATGTCATACATGCTTGGGCGATCATGTCTTGAAAGAGACATGACTGACCGGGCAGAAGATTATCCTACAGTAGGTTGCCATTACTTTCTGAGGTAGACTAGTTGTGAGCCAAGGCTATAGAACCCAATCTGTCCTTTTATTTAATCCATAACTGGAAGGAAGAGATGGATTAATACCAATTTCCAAGGGTTTTGCACATAAGTGAATGCAAGGAATTCAACTGGAATTCAAACTCAGCTACCCCAAATTATCGTTCTGAGCCAATAACCACTGCACCACAACGCACGTCTGCAAATGTAAGTAGAACAGAAATTTAAAGGACAGTTTGGGTTTTGAAGGGAAAAAATTAGAATATCAAATTATAAATTTAAATTTGCTTTTTTTTTCTTGAAAAGCTTGAAATATTGATTAAGATTATTTATCATTTGGGAAATAAGATTACAAATACAATTGAGAAAATGAGCTTTAGGAAAGTTTTTAGAGAGGAATATAAAAAATTAATAATTGTGTACATATTTAAAGGAAAATATTCAAACTTAAAAAAATGAATAATTGTTATTATTGTACAAGTAGAATAGTTGACTGTCTCAAACAATGTCTATCCACTCCAGAGGCTAGCTAATCCTAGTTGCAAATGCCTGCTCAGGCATATCTGAGTTTTTTGAGTGTGTTGGTCTGATTTTTTCAGAGTCAATCTGTGGTTTATACTAGAAATATACTGAACTGATCTTAGTTACAGTTTCAGAGCAAAAAGTACATCATTTGTTAAGATCATGACTTGGGATTTTGTGCTAGTATAAATATACATGTATTTCAAGGAAAATAACATATTTGGGAAATTTATAATAGTCATTTTGGATGCGTGTCGGTGGTGCAATGGATATCAGCTTGGAACAAGAAATCAGAGAACCTAGTTTGAATTCCAGTTGAATTGCTGGCATTCACTTACATGCAAATACCCTTGGGAAAGATATTAATCTGTCTCTTCCCTCCAGCTATGGTTCAAATAAAAGGACAAATTGGGTTCTACTGCAGAAAGTAATGACAACCTACTGTTCGAAAATCTTCTGCTCAGTGAGCCATGTCTCTTTTGAGACATGATCACCCAAGTGTTTATCAAGTATGGCACTTAACTGACTGACTGATAATAATAGTTGGAAACATGATTAAGGCTCCTACTGGGCTTAAAGCGAGGGATCAGTTTTCTGTTCTTCTGAAGTAATGAACTGATCCCCCACTAATTAATACTGAATAATATAATACATCTCTTCTCCCCCCAGCTATGAGTCAAATAATAGGACAGATTGGGTTCTATATCATTTGACTTGCAAACAGTCTGCCACAGAAAGTAATGACAACTTACTGTTGGAAAATCTTCTGCTCAGTCAGTCATGTCTCTTTTGAGACATGATCACCCAAGCATTTATCAAGTATGGCACTTAACTGACTGACTGATAATAGTCATTATTGTATTGGTATTAAAAAAAAAATATTCAGGGAAAATGTTCTGTCATTAATCAATTTGATAACTCTAAATAAATCTGTTTTTTATTCAAGTTAATTTTCTGGAGTTTATTTTGCCAAAACTGATTTGTAGCTTAGAGATGAGCAAGTTAAATATATTGCACTCTGTTAAATAACACTGAAGATGAAACTAAAACAAACTGATATTACAGGCCAGGTATGACTTGGGCTTTCACCTGAATCCATATTTAATTGGCATTTTTCATATCTTTCAATGTCCAATGCTTGTATTATCAAAACATTCCTGGGTTTCCCACGAATTCAGACTGCAGAAACAATCAATCATCCAACAAAAACCTATTTTTGGCAAAATCACAGCATCAGAATCCCTTGGTTGGAACCTCCTTGTCATGTTTGCTTCTGTTTAGATTCTGAAAGCTTTTAACCAACTCTGAGGTCAGTCGGCTTGTTTCTTTCAGACTAAAAATCTATCTTCTGTTTTCAGGTAAACTCCTTGACAGAGGTAATCTAATTTGCGCTAATGTCAAAAGTCATTGCATTTCTCTTGTCATCAATGAACTTGAATCAAAATAAGAAGTGATAAATTCTACTCTTCTTTTCTGGAGAATGCTTTTTTTTGCTCATCATCTAAGATGGCTTCCAGCTGAACCTGTAGAAGAATCATTGCTTTCCTCTTCCCATCACTGAACGATACTAAGACAAATAGTCTTTTACTTTAGCCGTTGTACTGTTTTGCTTGACAGCTGAGATCATTTTCTGTTGAGCTTACATAAAAGTTATTGTCTTTCTCTTGTCATCACTACAAAGAGACTGAGCAAATCCAGATCTGTTGCTACTCAAGACACAATACCAGCAAAAGTATGGTTCATTTTATCCTCTATCAAATTGCTTCTTTTGAAAAAAGGATGAAAATCCAATGGAGAATCTGTAATGTGAGAGATCCTGACTTGGCAGCTCAGAAACAGTCACTTTCTTACCAGCACAGTGTGACTTTCCTGTGTCTCTTCTACAAATATTTTCATGGCTTCTGCTTCCATGAACTTATCTCACTGGTGCCCCTTTTATATGAATTTACTTGAGCAACAAGGTTAGCAACTAGGCCCCACCCTTTTACTGTGAAACCCCAAAAACTGTAAATGCAAATTCTACTCCAGCAGCTTCTTTTTTGCACTTATCGCCTGTGGAATTCCCTTTCGTTTATTTGCTTCACTGACAGCTACAGTCTTCAAAAATTTAAATATAAAGTCAATAGTCATCTCCTATCTCACTAACCTGCATCCTCTCTCTCATGCTCCTTTTTCGTTCCACTCCACTCTCATCAGTATTCTCATCCTTCTCTTACCCACTTCCTGACACCCCCTATAACCTGTCACTCTTTCTCATAACTTTCCTCCTATGTAATCCCCTGCAAAACAGTAGCAGTAAAATGCCTTGCTTGGGGTGATATGATTATAAAAATGAAAGAGAATTTCTATACTGTAATAATGTGGATATAAAGTGGTGGATCAATTACACATTACAATCAATATATAAATTCATCCCTCAATTTATGGCCAGTCATCATTCTCTTACCCACTTCCTGACACCCACTATAACCTGTCACTCTTTCTCATAACTTTCCTCCTATGTAATCCCCGCAAAACAGTAGCAGTAAAATGCCTTGCTTGGGGCAAAATGATTATAAAAAAAAAATATAGATTGTTCTGAAATACAAAAAATTTATCTTTCATTTTATCCCACAATTATATATGTTTAATTTCAAGATTAAGAATAGGAAATATTTATCTAACATGTTCCATTTTTATGAAAGCTTCTTCAGAGATTGAGAGAAAATAGACAGCCAGAACTGACTACACAAATGTGAAAACATTAGAACTCCTACTAGAGAGACACACATACACAATTACAAATACACATTATTATCATTCGATATTTGTTCAGACATATTAAAAGTTTTTACAAACTCACATATATATAGGATTATCAACAGTTTTAATGCACATGATACATGACTGAACAATGAGAATCAGTCCAAATATAACTGAAAATACCAAGGATCTGTCTTTTTTTGTCTATTTTCTCTCAATCTCTGGTAAAGGTGTATATGCGTGAGAAATCTTTTTCTGACCAATACTGTTTTTCTTATCAGTGATGGTCATTTTCATATAAATATCTATCAAAGTTATTTCTTTTTTTTCATGACTGGAAAAAAATGAGCAGTGCTAAATTTTCTTTTTGTTTCACAATTTCTACTCTTACAGCTTCTTTTCACACACTTCCCGCCTGTGGAATTCCCTTCCATATACTTGCTTCCCTGACAGCTACAATCTCCAGGAATTTAAATGTTAGATCAATAGACATCTATCTCACTAACTCGCATCCTTTCTCACAAGTTCTTTTTTTATCTACTCCACCCACATACTCGGTATTCTCTTCTGTCTATTACCCTCCTCCTGACATTTCCTATAACTGACCCCTCTTTCTCATCACTTTACCCTAGGTAACCCACTGCACAAGTGGCAGTAGAATGCCTTGCTTGTAAGATCAAAATCCAAGTTTTTTGAGCACTTATTGAACCAATCTTACTCTGTGGATCTGAAACTTGGACTCTTTCAGCAAAACAACAACGCCGTTTAGATGGATGTTATACTCATCTTCTCAGAAGAGTACTTGATCTTTCATGGCAAAACCACCCAAATCTAGAAATGATATATGGAGACCTACCAAGAGTATTAACCTCAGTTCAAAAGAGACGTGTTCAGTTTGCTGGGCATTGTGCACATGCCACAGAAGAACTTGTTCCATCGTTTGTATGATGGAGGCACCCATCATCTCACAATCGATCTCGTAAGTTAACCTTTCCAGACAGGATACACAGAGATACATCTATCACTAAGGAAGACTTTACAGAAGCTATGACAAATAGGGAATACTGGAAGGGTGTCGTGAGTTCTATCACAGCCGAGGCCGCAGGATGATGATGATGTGCATCAGATATGGTTCCCAGATAAATAATCATCCCTTCTGGACAAGTTTATCAGCTAAGTTATTTCTGTGTCTGAATTTCTGGGATATGGAATTGTTACTTACAAACAGATTGATATCCTCATCTTTGTTATTACCTCAAAATTTTGGCTGTTGTACTCTCTTGCCTTCTTTAGGTGTGTGCCAATTTACAGTCATGATAATAAGATTTTAGATTTCCAGTTCTCAATTAAGAAAATATATAAAAGAAAAATTAAGAAAATTATTTTTAATTATGAAAGTTATGGTGTGGTGTACAGCTTTGCAATATGTTCCAAGATATTATTAGAGGCGTCATTGGCAGTAATGGGAAAGTAATATAGATAAATGTGCCCCACGCATGCATTTGAATTTACTCTTTAAATTTAAAAAAATATATGTTTTAATGGAACATATTTAAAGTTAAAAATTAATCTCAGTTTTCAATAACTGATAGCACACTTTCTTTGGAACTGATTTAACATTTTTGAAATGACATACTACAAGCCAATAGTTTGAGGTCAGCTTCTAGATTTAATAATTAGTAAGTTTCATGCCTTCTTTGGTTGAATTAATCCTAAATAGGATGCTGAAACTATTTAATACATTGCATCCACTTTTTTATATTCTGGCAAAACAGATTTTTTTTATATCATGTAATATTTGTAAATGTATCCTATAAAAAAGTATTGAAAAAAGTGTTGAAATAAAAAAGGAGGTGGAACAAAGAGAAACCATTCATAATTATAGACTATTGAAAAAATGACATATACTAACACAATGATGGTCAAAGTAGAAAAAAATTCAGTCACCTGTAATAATTACCACAAGGAATGCATAAGAGAAACCTCAAGCAATTTTAATAAATTATTATTAAAAACATCAGGTCTTTTTAAAACAGCACACTCAGTGCACTAGTTGTTCACTGTAATGATTCTGATCATAATCTCAGTTTAAAAAATGCTACTTTAATTAAAAAAGAAAACAATTTACTTAGATGAAAGTCTATAGAAAGTGCTTTAATTGCAAGATCTTTCACAGCAAATTTGCATCCTGGTCTTTGCAACATTTCACCTTTCTTGGCAGATATTCTGTTATTATTATTTGGTATACTTTAGAAAAGTGATAAAATATTTAAAAAAAAAAAAGAAAAGAAAACTTAATTAAATTTTCTATACTATTTAAACCAAAAGAATTAAGTATAAGAGTTTAAATTTCCAGTCGCCCATATCTTTCATGAGCATTTGTAGTCTCATTATTGTAAACATCACTTTTGTCTTAAAGGTTGGTTGGTTGTTGGTTGGTTTGTTTAACCAGCATATTGACCTTCTTTGTGTCATTTAATGACACAAATAATTTTTTTTTATTAAAGTTGTTTGTCTTCTCGTTTTTAATTGCTTTCAAGGTTGTTTGCCTTCAAACTTTTAACTGCTTTCAAAGTTGTTTGTCTTTGAACTTTTAATTGTTTTCAAAGTTGTTTGATCAAAGTTGTTTGCCTTTAACCTCTTGGTTGCTTTCAAAGCTGTTTGCCCTCAAACTTAATTGCTTTCCTGTGTTGGTTCCAGTATGTCATTTTGTTTTTGTATAAAAATTTGATTTCTTTTGTTTGTTTGTTTGTTTTTTTTAATATGTTTTTTTAAATTTTCCTAGAATGTTGGCCATTCATTTGTTTTTAGTTTCAGTAATTTTTCGATGCTTCGAGGTTTGTCCTAGGTCGTTTGGTTTATGTTTTGGACAGCATTATTATATGCTTTTGTTACCATATAGTTTTCTACTATTTTCCTTACTTCTGGGAAAGATATGTTTTTTGTGTGTTTTACCTTTAATATTTCTGTTTCTTTCTTATATATAGATCTTTGAATAGGCAGGATGTTCTTCATGGCAATTTGCACATCCTATAATTTTGCATTCATATTTTGTATGGTTTGGATTATGCTCCCTCAGTCAGTCAGTTAAGTGCCATACGTGAAACACGCTTGAGCGATCGTGTCTTGAAAAAGACATGACTGACTGGGCAGAAGATTATCCCACAGTAGGTTGCCATTGGTTTCTGCAGTAGATTGATTGCCAGCCAAGGCTATAGAACCCAATCTGTCCTGTTATTTAACCCATAACTGGAAGGAAGAGATGGATTAATACCTTTCCCAAGAGTATTTGTGCATAAGTGAATGCAATGAATTTGGCTGGAATTCGAACTCGGCTCCCCGATTTCTCATTCCGAGCTGATATCCAATGCACCACAATGCACATCCCTATATTTCCCAAATACATGACTTCCTCTGCAGACGTTTTCGTGATGCCCAAATTTATGACATTTAAAGCATTGCAGGATGGGTATAGAATGCTCTACCCTTTCTAGTGTATAACCAATTCTTATTTCTTTTGAAATTGTGGGTCTATCAAAGTTTGGGTTTGCATGATTTTTTCATTTCTTTGAATGGTGATTCTTTTGTATTCTTTTACTCCCTGTTTTAGTTGTGCTGTCTCGATTTTTTCTGGTGTAGCAAGCAAAAGATCTCTGCTTCTTTGACACCTTTGGAGGAATTTAGTTTTGCATGTGCATACATGTGGCATTTAATATTGTGAAATTTCTCCATTTTTAGTAGGTTTTTAGCATGCTTTTGGTTTTCAACTTCTATAAAAAATTACTATTTCTTAGTTTTTAATGCTTTTTGGTGTTGATAGGCTCGATATCACCTTTTTGGTGTTGATAGGCTTGATATCATCTTTTTGGTGTTGATAGGCTTGATATCACCTTTTTGGTGTTGATAGGCTTGATATCACCTTTTTGGTGTTGATAGGCTTGATATCACCTTTTTGGTGTTGATAGGCTTGATATCACCTTTTTGGTGTTGATAGGCTTGATATCACCTTTTTGGTGTTGATAGGCTTGATATCACCTTTTTGGTGTTGATAGGCTTGATATCACCTTTTTGGTGTTGATAGGCTCGATATCACCTTTTTGGTGTTGATAGGCTTGATATCATCTTTTTGGTGTTGATAGGCTTGATATCACCTTTTTGGTGTTGATAGGCTCGATATCACCTTTTTGGTGTTGATAGGCTCGATATCACCTTTTTGGTGTTGATAGGCTTGATATCACCTTTTTGGTGTTGATAGGCTTGATATCATCTTTTTGGTGTTGATAGGCTCGATATCACCTTTTTGGTGTTGATAGGCTCGATATCACCTTTTTGGTGTTGATAGGCTTGATATCACCTTTTTGGTGTTGATAGGCTTGATATCACCTTTTTGGTGTTGATAGGCTCGATATCACCTTTTTGGTGTTGATAGGCTTGATATCATCTTTTTGGTGTTGATAGGCTTGATATCACCTTTTTGGTGTTGATAGGCTCGATATCACCTTTTTGGTGTTGATAGGCTCGATATCACCTTTTTGGTGTTGATAGGCTTGATATCACCTTTTTGGTGTTGATAGGCTTGATATCGCCTTTTCTGATTGTAAAGGTAATAACTGATCTAGTTGAGTTTCTTCTGATGATTCAATTACAATAAATATTGGATTGTCAGCTTCATTATCTAATATAGGTTCAGCTTTCCACGGATTTGTGCTTAGTTCTTCACTTTCTTGCTCCCCACCCTCCTTGGAGCCCAACAATGGGAGATGTTAGCAGGGAAACCTATTCGCCTTGTAAGCCCAGGGATACAAGAAAGGTATACTCAAATTAGATGAAAGTCTGCCAGAATTTTTGGTTTCCTTTTGTTTCTCTACCCTGATTTGGTGAAAACTTCAGGTAGGTTCCAGTTATGTAGGAGCTTTATCTCATGAACAGATTGACCTTTGTTCCCACCTAAAACACATGTAGTGTAAGTGTTCGGGCTTGTTGTGATTGATCGGATCAGGCCTCTCCAACTGCCCATCTAGGCCAGGTAAGGGCCAAAGTGGTGTGTTGCATGACCATGACCTCTATCCATCTGGGCCATGGTCTGCTCAACCACCAGAATCACGTCCCCAGGTATTATAGGTCGCCACCTGTGGTCTACAGGTGGCCCCATTGAGGGATTTTACCCTCTGTAGAGGTGCAGTTGATGTATTCTAAGGCCTGCCAACAGGGCTAAGGTCCTAAAGGACTAAATCTTTCACAAAAAATAAAATTTCCACCTTTTCAAGTAACTATTAAATGATTATTCTCACCTCTGGCTATTCACTGTAATTCCCAAAAACAGTTATAGCAATGAACAGTGCATAAATTTTTTTTTTTTAATCATATCACCCCGAGCAAGGCAGTAAAGCCACTGATGTGCAGGGGGCTACATAAGAGTGAAAAGATTGGAAAAGAGAAAGCCGGAAACCACATCCTAAACAGGAAACCAGGGATGAGCCTCTTCACCTGTTCAATAGACGTGGATGGAGTGTGAACCGGGCGATAGTTTAGTCTATCTACTCCAACTGAAAAAAAAAAAGTGAGAAGATTGGAAAAGAGAACACAGGAAACAAGGGATGAGCCTCTTCACCTGTTCAATAGATGTGGGTGGAGTGTGAACTGGGCGATAGTTCTTAAAAAGAAGGAAACTGAAGAGCCATAGTCACTGAAGTTTTGCTGTAAAAGTTTACTTTCTTGGTATAATGCCTCCGGGCCGCCTTGTGTTCGCCGAACGTAAGGGGCCTTTAGACATTTAGCATTTAACTCCTGCCGAGAGTCAAGACTCTGAGTCGAAGTACATTTCAAAACAGGTTTATTGAAACTCGGACAAGGTAAAAAAACTGAAAGAAAGAGAAAGACATTGTTTAGGAAAACAATATAACAACAAATGAATGGAAGGGTCGTAAAAGTTCAAGGAAGGAGAAAACATTCAAGTTAAGCTGCGTAACGGCGGGTTCAGAGAAGAAAAATGAAAAGTCTGCACGTGGGGGAAGATGAACACGGTTCGTTTAAAAAAGGGGGAAATATTGCGAGATAAATTCAGTCTGTATTTGGGAAAGGAAAAAAGATAAAGCTTACCGGAGATGTCGAAGGGATTTAGGTAACAGAAAGAAAGAAAGAAGGCGCATGCCGTCCGCACGCCGTCAGCAAAGCTGTCGAAAAGGCCAGGGCACCGGCGGAAGTCACCGGAGTAAGGTGAGAGAGACCCTTTGGATAGGAGGGCTGGAAGGGAGGTAAGCCGTAGCAGACTGGTAACATGATACTTGGCATTGACTAGATCCGTGTTTTTCTTGACTTGTGGATGAACATCATCAAAACTGTCCAAAACAGGAGCCATATTTGGCCAAGATTCCAAAAGTGCCTCAGATTTTCATTTGACTGACAAATAAGATTAAGCAGAAAAAAAAGGATATTTAAAAGAAATGAACTGAGGAATTATATACGATGATATTATGAATAGAGATACTTTTAATTGTTGACCTCAACTTTATTGCCATGTTTATGATGTTTGGCTGTTATATGCTACAACCTTCTTCAGGTTCAACTGAATACTTTATTTTGATCACTGGGATATAATTCTTACTCCATATACAATGCCACTTCCGGATCTCATGTAGTAAACTCACCAAGTTATTTATTCATCATTGCTGTAGCCAGGTATTGAACTCACAACTCTCTGGGTCAAGTCACTGGAACTAATCAACATTGAGCCATGTGTCCTTAAGGACATCAGTGTATGAATTTCTTAGACTTATAAATCTAATATCTCACTAACCATTTTTTTTTTTTTTACCAGAGCTCATATTGCAGTCTTTGAAGATAATGATTTTCTCTAGCATTCCATATTGTTGGTACCAATATTGTATTAACTTTCATGCTTGGCTGGCTTAAGAGATTTTTGTAGCTTAGCATATGCACTGATTCCTTCTGTTTATCTAGTTTCCAATAATTCTATCAATTATTTTAACTTCATCTTATAGGGGGCGGTAATTTTCTTTCTTCCTCCATATTCTTAGAACCTGAAGAAGGCTGGAGCATACAACAGCCAAAACATTGTAAACATGGTAATAAAGAATAAAACAGCAGTCCGAACAGTAAATAATATCGACATTTTCAAAAAGAAAAAAAAACCTGTAAAACCATTGTTAGACTCATAAATTTTACAAATAAAAATATTTGTTTTGAGCTCTTTCTTTTGGAAGAAAAAATTAATTTAATGAACAAAATATTATTATTGCATTGTCTGAAGAAAATGTAAAACAATTTGAAAAGTTTATATCAATAAATGTTGCCAGATATTTAAAAGTGAAAAGAAATTTTGACAGATATTTTATTAAACCCTGTTCTTCATTTAAGTTGAGAGCACAAAATAAATAACCATTTCTCTGTTCTATTTATTTAAACATTTATTCAGACGGTGAGATGAACAGTTTTATGACTACAAGTCAGGATTTGAAACAAATCATTCTTGACTGAAAACATTGCTCTGTACTTGTGATGAAGTGACATTTGTCTTTCATTATTTTATTAATTCTATTTTTCATTTTACAGAGACAACCAATATGGCTTCCTTTGTGCAATTGCCTTGACAACGAAATCAAATTTATACTTAATGCATTACATACAATTGAGCAATGTTTCTTCACATATGCTGTATAGAAAGCATGAAGATTATCTAAGTCTGGCATAAGGTCATAGAAAGTGAAAGGACGCTAGAGAAATTATGTTGCATTAATCTTTTCCTTGAAGGAGGATAAGCAACTTTGGGAATCATCTGAACTATTTGTTTTTACAGCTTTGATTTTTATATTTTTATTTAAATGACTTTTCATATTGAATGATACTTTTTTTATTTATTTAGCAATGTAAGAAATAAATTAAAAATTTTTTTAATAGTTTTAATAGTAGATATTAAAGGATATTTTCACCCTGACTGTGTTTTGTAAAGTCACAGATACAAGGATAATAATGCCTTCAAACAATACCGTGTCAGAAACTTATTCTTCTCAACGCCAATTCACCAAATTCTAATGATATACTTCAATATATATTGTAGTCACCTTGTAAAGTCACAGAATAATAATAATAATAATGTCATGTCAGATGCTTATTCTTCTCAACACTAACCACAGTATTGTTAAATATAAGATACAATGAACGTTTATTATGTTTAATCATGAGCTATTCTAAGCAACATATTTTGGCTTTAATTTCTGGTGAAAATAAACACAAAAATTGTCCAAAGTTTGGATATTTTTTTATGATGCTAGTTCTAAGCTTTTGGCTCACACAAGCCATCTTCAGAGTGGTTGCAGTGATGTTAACAAAGATATCCACTATCAAAGATGATTATTATCTTGTGTTGACATAAAACAATGATAACAGTTAATGAATAGACCAGGCAGGTCATAAATTAGTAATGCAGTTCTACGATATCACACCACCTGAGAGACCAAAATGTTAACAACAGAACCATATGTCTAAATTCAATGTAGTGTGTTGTGACCAGATTGTGATATTATTAAGTGTGTGTTGATTTGATTTAATGTAGATGGCCTCCAATATCTGAAGGTTCTTTTTACTGTGTATATGTGTCAGTATTATTGTGTTATTGACCAAAATCTGTCTAATATAACATACATGGCTATGTTTTTCTAAGAAACATTGTTTAATTGAACTGTGGCACTGGGCAGTTGCACATGAGTGTGTGTACGAATGCACATATATATGCATATGTGTGTGATAAGACAGCAAGGTCAAAAAGACTGTAGTTTTATTTAGACAATAAATATGATTCTATTACCAAAGCTCACCAAGTTTAAATTATATGTATCAGATTCAAAGGTTTTATGACTATTATTAGAACAATGGTTGACACGAATCAGTTTACAGGTGTCTTTAATATGAATATACCTTCATTTTAAGTGAGTTGGGACATAACCATTCATGTGTGCAGTTAAGTAAGATTGGGTCTCCCTGCTGATGGAGGGGACTAGCTTTGATGCAGCAGACTAGTCCAGAGAGAGAGAGAGCCCTGCCTGGTTGTCAAAGGCGATGACTATTGCTGTGTTGGAGAATTATACTGTGGAATGCCACATCATCTCTCCAGCTTGACTGAGAAAATAAAAGTCCCAATGTCTTAAATCCATTTTTGGATTTGTTTTTACTTTTTTTTAAATTCTTCTTTTCATTGTTTTTTTTTTTCTTGGTGAAAAACGATAACATCACATACCGTGTGGTGTCCTAATTGATGAGCTGCCATTTACAAATTAATACCACTTTTCAATCTGGTGTTACAGAACTATGATCAAAAAGTTGACAGGTAAGTCTATGGGAAAGCATGGTTGTAGTAAAACCAATATATGTAGTGGGTTTACAATCTCTGAACAGGCATGTAAATTAGTACACTGCATTGGTTTTCTGTAGAGGATTTAGTTATGTGGTTGTAGGGTTATTAGAAACTATTAGATTAATTGTTTTAAATTTTTTATAGTCTATGATAAGCTTCATTTGATTATTTTATTAATTGGTTCTACCTATTATGTTTTTGTGTGTTGTTTGACCATGTTTGTAATTAAGCATTTGATTGCAATAGTATAAGTTAATAGTGTTATGTTTATACACTTACGAATAATATCAATATTGTTGCAGATATTATTAAGTTTGAGATACATTTTAATTTGTTGATCAATGACAGAGTTAAGAAATCCATTTTTAACAAGTGTTTGTTTAATGTTGTGTAATTCTTTATAGAATACAGATTTGGAAGAACATATCATTTGTGTGCATTGAATTAATTTTTTTATAAGAACTAACTTATATCATTGGAAGCATTCACTATTATAATTAAGACACTGGTTTATACAGTTGATTTTCTGTAAATAGAGAAGTAGTAAATCTGTGTGTGCAGAAATCAATAAATACATCAGGGAATGGAATTTTATTATTAATATTAAGTTCTAATGTAAATTTAAGGATGGAGTGACTTTTTAGTTTTACTTTTAAGTTGCGTAACTTTATCAATACTTTTAGCTAAAATAAAAATATTATCTATGTATTGATAGGATACAAGTCCTATATCATCCAACAGTTAACTGAAACAAAAAAAAAATAGTATTGCACACCTGCAAAATTTGATCCAAAAAACTAAAAACATTTTGGAAAAACCCAGACCAAGGTAAATTTTACAAGTCAGTGTGAAAAGTAAGATTCTAGAATCTAATTGTATAAAAAACTAGCAAATTGATCTATGACTCCAGTCAATTTTTTCACACCTAGAAAATGGTATGTTGTTAGGAGTCAATCATATGACTAAAATCCACTACTTATTCATGTCTCTTAACCTGTCAAGTCAGTCCTGCATGAGAGCAAATCTGAAGGACCTGTTGCAATGTGACTTAAGAAAATTTAATTTGCCAACCCGGACGTAAGGGAGTGTCACACATTCATTCTATGTACCCTTCCAATTTCCTTTCTTTGTCTTCACCCAAAATGTCTGTCAAAGAAAACAAAAACAACAAGATACTTCAACTGACTCCGATAAGTACAATCTCCTTTATTGCCTGACTTTCCTCTTCACTTTTTCTCAGACCATAAAAAAGAAAAGAACACAGACTTTTATTAGCAACCTTTTTAATCTTTTTACACACACACACATTCTGCTACTATCAGCTATGAAATCTGAATTTCTGTGGGACATTTAACGACATATTTTCTATGTGAGCATTTTCTTCTGACACATTTATGTTATTCTGTTCTGTAAATACAATTTCACTTATTTTACAAATTTGTTATTGCTATTCAGATAAAAATTTTGCTTTAATGTACAAACAAAACAAATTTATTCTTTCAAACTTCTGATATTTTAAATTGCAGGGACTTCAGTTATGTTTGATACAAGGCCAATTTGACAAGCATCATGGAGGCCCATACATATCTTACATATATAGGGGGTTTATTAGTGTCATTAAGTATTTTATTTTCTAAATGTGCCATATAATAATTAGAAAAGAAGGGACCTAAAGGAGATACCATTGCAATACCATCTATTTGAGTATAAATATTACCTAGGGGTAATGAAAAGGTACTTGATTGATGCATGCTAATAATAATTGTTTATTTTAAAACAATTATTATTAGCAATATTAAACACACTATTTTAAGTGTGTTTAATATTGATTGGTGGGAGAGTTGCATTATTGTATACATCATGGATAATGATGTCAATCATTTCATGGATAGGAATGTTAGTGAATGAGTTTTGTACATGCAAAGATGCAATTATCTGATTGTTTGGTCTTATGAAATGGGGAATTTGTAGAAACTCATTCATGGAGTTAATACCATTTTTACTTGAAAGGTAGGGAGTAACTAATTTATTAAGTGTTTTGGAAAGATTATGTATTGGTTTGGCTATTTGTGAAATGATAGGTCAGAGGAATGACTTTTTTTATGGATATTTACATTTCCATAAAAGTAGTCAGGCTGAGAAATATATATATATATATATATATATATATATAATTTTTAAAACGATGATCTAACATTGCCTGATTACAAGGTAGAAATCTTGAAACATAGAAATTTCCATGTTGCAATATATTTTTAATTAAAAAACTAATTTAATCATATGATTATATATATATATATATATATATATAAATTAAAATAAATTTTCAAAAATGTTGAATGAACATTTCAACATGAAATCCCTAAGAGAGATTTCATGCATCCTCAGCAACACAGTCTATATCAAAATGAAAAAAATATAATTAAAAAGGAGAAATAAAA
Source organism: Ascarosepion bandense (assembly GCA_037127315.1). NCBI lineage: Eukaryota > Metazoa > Mollusca > Cephalopoda > Sepiida > Sepiidae > Ascarosepion > Ascarosepion bandense. Next base: position 1,667,628 of record JBBBDQ010001032.1, on the reverse strand, counting down.
AAATAAAAGAATAAAAAAACGGTAAAGAAATAAAAAATAAATAACAATTAAGATTTGAGAAATATACGTCACAAAAAATTTTTTTGAAAGATAGCAATGGAAATTTGGCATGTCTAGCTTAATAGATGAAAAGGGTTAAGGAAGGGAGGTCGTTAAATTGAGAATTGGGTTAAACAAAACAGAACAGAAAGGGAAGGGGCGGGATATCAAAAATGTATAGAGAAAAATAAAGAAGGGGAAAAAAGAAAAGAAAGAAAAAGGAAAAATATAAAATAGAAAACACTCGATTCGATTCGTGTCAAACAAATTTAACTTTAAATGTTTAATAGGATTAAAGTTTTAGAAAAAGAGACTTATTTGAAAAAGTATAAAAATAAGATTTTAAAAATTTAATTAAGTTAATCTAATTAAAGATATTTTTAGGTATAGACAAACTAAATAACAATTAAAGAAAATTATGAATTTTTAAAAATTTTTTAAAAAATTAATCTTAAAAAAATTTTAAAATTTATATAAAAAAGTTTTTTATATATAGAAAATTTATAAAATTTATGATGTGAAAAAAGTTATTAAAAATATATCTACTAACAGAGGAAAAAGGGGTTTAGTAAAAGAATCCATATTTTATAAAGATAGACAATTAAAGGAGACTGGCAGAGGAAGGTAGAGGGGTTAAATTACGAATTAAAGTTAAAATTAAAATAATTTATCGAAAATCATTAAATTTATATTTTTAATATCCTAAAAACTAAAAATTAGGAATTTAAAATTTAAGTATTCAAAAAACTAGCTTTATGGCGGCACTTACTAATAAATTCCATTCTAAGATTCTGAAGCAGGTGCTGGTAAGGATACTTCAATATTAAAATTTTTTCTCGCAAACACAGACAGCACCTATCATGAAAATTCCTTGGAATACCGGCTGAACCTATTAGTTTCCAGCTAATTACAGAATCCAGCCCTTCCTCTTTCATTTTCCAGAATATCCGTGAAGGGCTGTCTGGTACTTTTGACCCGGGTTCGAAAAAGAATACCTGTGGTTATAAAGTCTCTGCTTAAAAGGTCCAGCGACATACCAATATAGGTTTGGTAGTTATTTTTGTTGTTTGATGGAGAAATGCGGGCTTCATAAATCACGTGGGTGGATTTGCATTTGCCCTCCACCGGGCAGGCGTCCACAGAGCTACAGCTGCATTCATTCAAAATTCCAGACCCAGAATCAGTATTGCGTAAATTCATTAGAATACTTCTATTATGGGACTTAATGAGGTTGTCTATATTAGGGGTACAAGAATAGCTGATTTTAAGGGTGTACCTATTAAAAATTATCTGTAAAGAATTACTGTTATTAAAATTTTTGTCTACTAATTTGAGAAAATATTTACCAATATTGATATTAGTTAATTTACAATAAGAAGGGTTAAACCAAATTATCTTCCCTTTTCTACAGTTTCTTTTATTTTTAGTTTTAGATGATTCGGGGGTCTATTGTAGTTTTATTATATATTAATTTGTTCTTATATCCGCTTTTTTTGAAAGGCCTTATTGTAAATATTTTTACTTGCGTTGAAAGTTTTAATGTTGGATGATAATTGGTTAATTCTATTATTCACTATATTGGGTATCTGTTTTATAATATTATAAAATTAAGGGTGATATCCAGATAGTTTACAATTTTAAGATTAAAAGTAACTTTCACCTTCAAACCGAGGTAATTTAGGGCTCCGATTATTTTTTTTTGTGTATTCTATTTGTATAGGGCCCATTGGAATTAGGGATAAATATTAATCCATCATCCAGATATAGGCCTATCTGTTTTGGGTCTAAGAACCTACTTAGAACATCTAAAATATAAATACCTACAAGATCTGCTACCTGGGCTGAATCATACGCTTCCATAGGGACATCAAAACTATCCTTTGGCCCTTTCGTCCATGTGGAATTATTAAAGGTGAGAATGGATTTTCTAGCCGCTAAGAGACTCTTATAGTCCCTATTCAAAATATCCATGTAATTTTTAGCAAAATTTAAGCAACTTTCAAGAAGGTCTTTTGATATAGAATAGAAGTCAACAAGATCGAATTTAAGGAAGGTGGATTTAGATTTATTATTGATGTTATTAAACCAATATATAGTATCCGAAGAACTTTTCCAAAGGTTTGGTTGTAAATTCGGTTGCAACTTCTCTATTAGGTTTTTTAAAATATCCCTAGAAATTATGCCTAAGTCACTTTTAGTAGAATTAATCAGTCTAGTTTGTAATTTGTTTTGGAAGTTTGGTTTGTGGTCCTTAAATAAAACATAAGCTTCTTTGGTAGAAACTTTGCCAATTTTGTCACTCATATTTAATTCGGTAGCAAATTTAGCTCTATCTATATTAATTTCAGATAATGTTAGGTTTCTTCTGTCTACTTTGTAATTACTAATTATGTTATTTTTAAGAATATTTAGGTAATTTGAAGATTCACATTTATAAATGTTATTAGATTTGTCGGATTTTACTTTTAAAGTTCTAATATCTGACTTTAACAAGTTCTGAAATTCATTAGAAGCCCCATGAAATTTAATTTTGGGGATCAAGTTGAAAAGATCCTTATCAAAAGAGTTCATAAATTTGCATACAGGAGGTGTACATTGAGTTTTCAGGTTAAAAGATTCCGTAGAACAAGATGAAGAATCCGTAGAATGAAGAAAAAAGTAAGCCTTCCATCGAAGTCTCCTCACAAAATTTTCAAGTTTTTTGGTGAGGTGAAAAAGATATATATATATATATATATATATATATATATATATATATGTGTGTGTGAGTTTGTGACCCTGGGTTTCAGTTTGTCCGACGATTGCAAGAGCGTGAAACCTAGGGTCACAAACTCACACCTATCTATATGAATATGTCAGCTTTATCACTGATATTGAGCGCTTTCAAATAAGTACTGCACATATATAATATATAAATAATATATCAAATTGCATATAATTTCTAAACATATACTATTAAATATAAGAGACAATGAATGTCTATTATGTTTAATCATGAGCCATTCTGAACATCATATTTTGGCTTTAATTTCAGTTGAAAATAAAGACAAAAGCCCTCCAACATTTGGATAATTGTTTATTAATTTGTTTCTAAGCTTTCGGCTCACATGAACCATCTTCAGAGAGGTTATTTGGATAATAACACAATAACATCCACCATCACCGACGATTTTATTTTGTGTTGACATAAAACTCCACTAGGCAGTGGCAATAGTTACCAAAAATAATAAACACAGTTCTCAAATTTGCAATGTGGTTCTAGACTGACATATCTTTCTGATCAGAATATAATTAAACAACATTTCTCTGAAAAACATAAACATGTAATATTAGACAGATTTTGGTCAACAATACGGTGATCCTTACTCATACACAAAGTAAGAGGAACCTTCAGATATTGGAGGCCATGTACATCAAATCCAAACAACCCACACTTAATAAAATCACCTTTAAATCCAGACATAACATGTTACATTGCATTTGAATACATGGTTTTGTTGTCATTTCACACTATCACGTGATGTGACGCCATAGAACTGAAGCAAAGCATTTTACTGCCACTGTTTTGCAGGGGGTTGAAAGAGTGACAGGTTATAGAGGGTATCAGGAAGTGGGTAAGAGAAGGATGAGAATGCTGATGAGAGTGGAGTGGATGGAGAAATCTCGACTATGTTTGCTTTCTGGTGATCCGTGTTCAAAACCAAGTGTCAGCAGTGACACTTTATTCCTATATGGCAGTGTGCCATTTAGCATTTTGGTAAAGTAAGGCAATACAAACTGAAGTTTATGAAGATATCATGATAAGTCATAAAGAACATTTACGTAATTACTAAACTCTTTTTATCCTTACCTTCTATAATTCTGAGGTGAATCATTATTATTCCAACTGTGATCGAAACGTCTAATCTCATTGTTTTTGTTGTTAACTCAAAATTTCTTCTAAATCTTCCAGCAGACAATCAGTATAGAAAAATGAGGAGATTCTTTAGGTATGGGGGTTTGACAAATATTTACTAATGTAGCCCAAAACTTTATAAGGGAAGCGGGGGGTAGCTCTTCTTGACTACTGTGAATAATTGGCAACAGATAAGTGTAATTGGCTAAAAATGCCAAAAAAAAAAAAAAATGAACTGAAAATGTCCTCTATAAACAACATGAAAAAGAAGAAAAAAAATGAGGTAAATGAGTAATAAGCAAACAAAATATATCCAAAACAAAATTAAGCACAGCAATAGTACATTATTTACATTGTTTGGACCGTTATCTTCATCTTTATTGCCATTTTTATGACATTTCGGCTGTTATAAGCTCCAGCCTTCTTCAGTGGCCCAGTGGATATAGGTTTAGTTAGTTTCAGCGACTTGACCCATAGAGTAGTGAATTCAATACCAGGCTACAGCAGTGGTGAACAAATAAATTACAGTTTAGTTAAAGGGACACTAAACATGGCTACTGGAAGTGGCATCGGATATAAAATGACAATGACAGACCCTAATGATCAAAGTAAAGGGTTAGGTTTGAAATTCATAGCACGTGAAGAAAGTCGGAGTCTACAAAGCCCAAAACATTGTAGACATGGCAATAAAGATGAAGACAATAGTCCGAACAATTTAAGTAATCTAAATACTACCTAGTCTCAGAAGTAAAGACAAATACTGAAAGCAATAGTAATCTGGCACAAAGTAAGAATGGTGCTCACATACAAAAGGGATACAGTCATATGATTATTGGATTCTGACTTCAAAACAAGGAAGAACAAAATATGGTGGATGTGACTAAGACGAGAATCATTTTATTAGCTATGAAGAAATTCCAGTGTTAAGATTTTGTTGCACTGAATGAAGATAGCACAATCAAGAATTGTGTCACTTGGAGTCAACATGGGTTTTTTCTGAATTCTGTAGTCAGAATATAAAGCACACTGCTGGTTTGCTATCATTAACTCACTTTTCACCTCTTCTGACTCTGTAAAGCTTTACTGATGATTCTCAGTGTCAGTATTTATGCTAATTGGATGGGTTCAAGTTCTATTCTCAAGAGCTGTGTTCATCTCCACAACACCCCATTTTTTAAATATACACTTTAAGATTATGCTTTTCCCAATATGGTTCCAACATTTCAGTCAAATTATGCTTTCACTTACCCTTGCGTTGTATTGTCATTTTAGTTGTAGAAATAGGTAGTTGAAAAGTATTATAATTTCTGTCCATTGGTCAATTTAATTGTATTTTCTTTATAATCATATTGCCCAAAGCAAGGCATTTTACTGCCAGTTTTACAAGATGTTACATAGGAGAAAAGTTATGACAAAGAGTGACAGGTTATAGGGGTGTCAGGACGTGGGTAAGAGAAAAATGTGGCCGTAAAGTGAGGGATCAGTTTATTGTTTGTAATGTAGAATTGATCCCCCACTTTATACCCACATTATAAAAGTACAGAAATTTCTTTTTTACAATCATATTGCTTCAAGCAAATCATTTTAATGCCACTGTTTTGCAGGGGGTTATGAGAAAGAGTGACAGGTTATAGAGGGTGTTAGGAAGTGGGTAAGAGAAGGATGAGAATACTGATGAGAGTGGAGTGGACGGAGAAAAGAGCATGAGAGAGAGAGGATGCATGTTAGTGAGTTAGGAGATGTCTATTGACTTTACATTTAAATTCTTGGAGATTGTAGCTGTCGAGTAAGCAAGTAAATGGAAGGGAATTCCACAGACAGGATGTGCGAGAAATTGATTGCTTATTCTATATATATTTAGACCTAAATTGATTTATGTCTTTCCTGTTGAAATTATCTAACTTTGACATCACAACCAAAAGGTGTTGAATAATTTCCTTCCTGACAATAATAATTTCCTTTTCAATTTCCTTTCTTGCCTTAAAGCTTTTTGACATTCTACCGGCTTGTTCCACTTTCAACATTTTTTAAGTATATTATTTCGAGGTGTTCACTATGTCTACATATCTGGCACATAAGTAGTTAGTAATTCACTCATCTGAGAAATGATTTTAGGGTCTCCGAATTTCTCAGAGAACCCATTTCTTTAATGACACTTGCTTTATCAGGAACTGGTCTTCTTTTTTCATCAATTCAGTCAGTTAAGTGCCATATGTGAAACACGTTTGGGCGATCATGTCTCAAAAGAGACATGACTGACTGGACAGAATATTTATCCCCCAGTAGATTGCCATTGCTTTCTGCGGTAGACTGGTTGCCAGCCAAGGGTATAGAACCCAATATGTCCTGTTATTTAACCCATAACTGGAAGGAAGAGATGGATTAATACCTTTCCCAAGGGTATTTGTGTGTAAGTGAATGCAATGAATTCAATTGGAATTCGAACGCGGCTCCCCGATTTATCGTTCTGAGCCAATATCCACTCCACCACAACGCACATCAATTTCATCAATTATCTGACCTAAATATTTAAACTTATTCATAAAGATTTGACGTTTCTGTTCAGTGATTTTGAACCAATCGGTCTCTGAAATACTTTTTGAATCAGTTACTAACTATATAATTATAACTATTATAACTATTATAACTATTATTAAATAAGTTGTATTTTTGTTGCTCTCTTATGCTTTGTGGTGGAGTGGATATTGACTCAGAACGACAAATCAGGGTGTCAAGTTTGAATTCCAGCTGAATTCCTTGCATTCACTTATGCACAAATATCCTTGAGAAAGATATTAATTCATCTCTTCCCTCCAGTTATGGGTTAAATAATAGAACGGATTGGGTTCTATAGCCTTGGTTTTCAACCAGTCTACTGTATAAATGCAATAGCAACCTACTGAGGGATAATCTTCTGCCCAGTCAGTCATGTATATTTTGAGACATGATCGCCCAAAGCGTGTATCATGTATTGCACTTAACTGACTGACATCAACATAAGCGACAGTACTATCTAGTCTAGCCAACATAGTATAAATTATTTGCTGGATGATATCTGGGGCTACTTTTACACTGAAGAGTAATCTTTTAAACTTGTCATTTATGTGTATTAATAATCAATTACTTATGACATTCCTCACTCACTTCAATTTGAAGATACACCTCAGATAGGTCAATTTAAAAATATTCACCATTTAATTTGGCAAATATATCTGCTGGAGGATAAGGGGATATACAAGGTGGAAGGGAGGCAACCCAGTTGAATTATCTGCACCTAAAAAAGTCTTTTCTTTTTCTGATATGAACCATAGTGCAGTCCAACTTCTTTTTTGACCAACAACTTTTGAGATAAAGATTTTGTTCATGCAAGACAATATTCTTTCATATTCTGTAAAGACTACTTTTGCTCATGTGTGCAAAAAGAAATAATTCAAAGAGAGCAAATTAATGGGTTTGTTTAATGACATATCAACTCTTTATGGGTCATTTACTTTGCTTGGGTGCTTTGAAGTAATAAAAATATGATTAGGTTATTCTACTTTCACAATTGAATACATGGCAGATAATATACAACATACAAAAATAGATTGCTGGTAATTTTTTCCCTAAAAGTAATGATGTTAACTTTTATTATAAAAAATGTATTTTTATACCTTTGTTGGATTTTGTAATATTTGAATGCACCGAAAATCCGAGCTTACACACACCTGAATCTTTTCAAGAACCAAAAAAAACAAAAAAAACATGCATTCAACAACAAAAAAGCTCTTTTCATAAGACAGTTGGTAAATTTTAACATGTGCTGACATCTGTGAAAACAAAATAAATACAACCTCTTATTTACTGGTTAATTGGGAGCAAAGAAAAAAATCTATAGGTTGATTCGATTCTATTTTCCACAAACACTTAAATATGCATGTTTTTCTTTTTAGACAGTCACAGGTTGTCAAGTGGATGTCTTATCTTTCTGACATGCTTTTCCAGTCTTTTTTACATGATGATAATTGATTCTCTGCTTTCCTCATTACATGTCAGCAACAAAAAAGAAAGAGGAGCAAAGACATAATTTTGGATTTCATTCCTACTCAGGATAAACTTGTTCACCTACTACAATCAGGTTTGTCTTTTCTTCACAAATCTATTTTGTCTGACTTTACAAAAACTGAACTCTTAAACACATTCAAAAGAAAAACTTTTTGCATAACTTTCAAACATAAATATCATGTCAAAACAAAATTGATGTAATTCTTATTGCTAAATAAATTTAATTATTAATACAAATGAGACCCTTTTATCATTTCTCTGAGGTTTGTTCAACCTTCTAATTCTTTTAAATGTTACTGGTTTGGTTATGTTACAAAGCTATGTTACAAACATAGATGATGCTCCCTACACTTTCATCATGTTCCAATTTTAGTTTGAGAGATCACTATTTGCCCATAGCTGAAATGGTTGTTACGTTAGTGTAGACATGGGAACAACAGTATTTAAGAGGTGGTTCCATGCTCCTCAAAACTTTTGCTGAAAAAATTATGATCCATCATGAAAAGAGATGCCTATGAAAATAGAAAATAATATTCAATCAAAGATCTTTGGAAAGCAATAAGAAGATCACTGTAAAATTTGAAATAGTAGAAAAGTTAATAAGTGATTACAGTTAGCTAATATGAAGTTAGCTACAGAAGGATGCTGCGGATATTGTGGACTGAGCATGCAAGCAACGATGAGGTGTTGGAAAGAATGGCAACAAAAAGGAAATTAATACTGAGCATCAGGAAAAGACAACTGAAGTTCCTGTGACACGCAATGTGGAAGGAGAGCTTGGAGAACCTGATACTGACTGGCCAGATAGAAGGAAAAAGAGACAGAGAAAGGCAGTGGATAACATATTTGCAGGGCCTAATCAGGTGGATGACAGAACGGGGGTTGACAGGAGTAACAGAAGCAAACATACTAAGAGCCACAAGGGATAGGGAGACGTGAATAACCATGATCGCCAATGTCCTTAAGGAACAGGGCACATAGAAGAAGCAGAAGAATATGAAGGAAACCATCCTGATATCTAATAAATAATTTATTCAGGTATATAAAGTATTTAGTTAATTAAATATATATTTTTGCTTAGATCAGTTAGAGTTCTTTTTTAATCATTTCATTTCAAGCAAAGGTGATAAAATCAGTAAAACACAAGGGTTTACTGGACATGACAGAAAACATAACTTTGACATTACTGAGGAGAAAGTATAAAAACAGGGTTCAGAAAGATAAGTGTCAGTTAATCTTGCATTTAAATTTTCAAAGTTCATAGTTGGCAGGAAAACAAGTCAGAGTATTCTACAAATGAGAAGTATGATACATATTGGTTTCCTCTATCTCTCTTTCCCTCTATCTGACCTGTGAGTATCACATTCTTCAAGCCCTCCTTCCTCATTATATGTATCCCAAAACTTTTAGCTGTCTTTTCTAATGTTAAGTATTAATTTCCTTTTCATTTCCATCCTTTCCAAACCATCATCATGACTCGCATGTTTGGTCCATACTATACTCAGCATGATTCTGTAGAACAACATTTTGTTTGCTTCAAGTCTCTTCTTTGAGAAGATTGTTCAGTATTCACTGCCATATTGAAGAAGTGACATCACATAACAATCCAGTAGTCTCTTCTTTGTTTCTAGTAAAATTTTCCTGTCTCTTAATACTCTACTCTGCTTCTGGGATGCATCCTTGTGCTTTTGGATCTCAGGAATATAAATGTATAATAAATGATGTGACCACAAAGTGAGGGGTCAGTTTATATATTGATTGTAATATGGAATTGATCCCCCCACTTTATATCCATTATGCTTCTGTAGAACCACATTTCGGTTGCCTCATGTCTTTCCTTCATCTTTGATGATATTGTCCAGCATTCACTGCCATATTGAAGAACAGACAGCACATAACAATCCAGTACTTTCTTCTTTGTTTCTAGTGAAATTTTCCTGTCTCTTAATACTCTACTCAGTTTCATACTCTATTCAACTTCTGGAATGCATCCATGTCCATGCTAATACACATTTGGATCTCGGTGTTGCACTTTCCGTTCTCCGTTACAACACTTCCCAGATATTAAAATTTATGTACCCGCTTGATTTTAATATCCCCTGCCTGTAATTGGCATTGTGGGCTTCTCTTTTTTACTGATTCAGTTTTCTTGTAGTTTATATGTCGTCTTTTCCGTTTTTTTTAAATCAATATAAAGTGGTGAGAGTGAAGTGGTTAAATGCATATGGAATGGTGGAAAGTGGCAAAAAGTCATTTTTATTGATGAATGCAAAATAAAATTTCACTCTAACACAAGAGAATGTACAAAAAGACCAGTAAGGTAAATAAACAATGTAAAATATACCACAGAGATGAAAGAATTTGGTGATGGATGTTTAATGGTATCAGGTTGCATTAAACGCAATAGTAAGACAAATATTTTTACGAGTTGATGGAAATCTAAACAGGAAAAACATGTCTTAGTTTTATGATTGTTTAATATTCTACCAAACTACAAAGATGGAGAAATTTTTCAACAAAATGTTGATCCTTGCCATTTTTCATATGCAAGAAAAAAGGTTTCTTGTGAGACGGAAATGATCAACTATTGGAAAACTGGGCAACACAAAGTTCTGATTTTAAGATGATTGAACCATTGTATTTGGAACTGAACAAACAAGTGCTCCTATGAACAAAAAAATTGAAATATCCAAGAGTTTTTGGGATTACTGGCAAGAAGAATGTAAAAGAAATACCCAATGAGAAAATCTGAACTCTGTTCATTTCAATGCCATATTGGAATGGGGCAATTATTTGAGCTGAAGGCGGCAACTTCATATTTTGGTGCTTTGTACTTTAAAGTTGTGTATCTTCTGTAATTATTACTACAGAAGATAAAATTTTGCAAAAGAAATTTCCCTTTCAACTTAAGAAAAGAGCTGAAAGGGAAAATTTTATGCAGGTAGCCAAGTATTTTTGCACTACCATTTTTCCACATTACTAACTTAAGTTACCCTATTCCTGACTATAAAGCATTAAGGATTACGTACTCAGTTGTTTTCTGGCCCTTGAAGATAATAAAATGTATACAGAAAAGCATAATCACTGTTGATTTTAGGGTAAAAATAACAAAAGTAATTAATTTAACAAGGTTTGGATTTTGTTTAATTATCTATCAACCTCTGTGGGCTATTTAATGCCAAGAAAGGTTGGGAGGTTAAGGGGTTTTTTAATGTTTTGTTATAGCGTTGGTTTGGTCATTTTGATTAAATTTTTTTTTTAATTATTTTAGAAAACTGAAAATGTCTTCTAGTTTTAGATTCAAAAATGTATTACTGGTAATAATGTTTTTTTCCTTCAAAAATGTATTATGGCATTCATTTTTTTTTCCTTCAAAAATGTGTTATAGTGATAATTTTCCTTCAAAAATGCATTTTTTTTTTATAAAAGTCTATTTTCATGTACATAGCTGAGACCCTAACAGGTGCTACCACTCTGGGTCAGGGTGAACCTGGGAACAACAGCACTTAAGATGTTCTTCTATGCTTCTCACAATCTCCCAATCAGCTACCGGATGCAGTCATACCCAGGACCAATTTAACAAGGTGTCTCAAAAGTTTTGCAGCTAATTTTATTTTATTGCCTTTAGTAATGACAAATAATTACTCTACTTTAAATTTACTGTTTTCTAATTTGTTAGGTGACTATTTTAATGAAAGACCAAAACTCTGTTACACTCATCCAACAGAGGATCAACATTAATCAGTAAAATTTACTGTTGAGAAATCAGTTTTTATAGATTTCTTTTTCCTGCTTATGTGTTAATCTTTGTAATGTTTACCTGTAGCAGTTCTTTTATCTTTTGTTAAATGTTCCCTTATTAAAGGGCCCAAGAGCTACTCAAGGAAGAGGGTTACTGTATGAACATAACAAAAAGAAATAAGTGCATATTGTGTGGATTTGTAGAAAAGATAACGGTTTGATGCCAGACTTGCAAAAGCTGAAACTGTAGTGATTAGGGAAATGTACTTTTGTGACTTGCATGAATGTCTTTAACCAAATTCTTCATTTTCTTCATTTGTAATATTACTTTCTTCAAATATTTTCTTTCTTTCATATTATTTTTATTTTTTATCGATTTATGATATTTCTCAAAACTCTTTTTGTGTTATTCTTAACGTCAGCTGTTTTTCTTGATAACTTGCCAGTGTTTTTCATTTATATTTTGATTGTTCTATCATTTCACTTTTTAACTTTTCTTTTTACCATTTTCAACATAGTTTTCTCATTAATTGATCAATTAATAATATCATGTTTCACTTTTGTGATTGCATCTTTGATACAACACAAGTTAATCTTCATATATTTAAAATTATTTTTAATCACTTGTATATAAATGTAAGTAATTCTACTTTCCATATATTTATGTACAATGGGATGAAAAACAAATAGATTTACAATATTTTGTTTTCCATGTGTCATGACATGTCTCTGATGATCCAATATTTAAGTATACTAATTAACATCCGTCATAAAATAACAAACTGTCAAAGAGAGTGTTGTAAATGTTTTTCTCAAAGAAACATTATCAGCTGAAATTCACTATGCATATTCATCAGATAACTCAAACATTTTACAAACATCAGTCAGTATTTGTCTAGATTTCTGAGATGAGGTAGTAAAAAAAAAGGTTACTGGACATTAGGTTTATAAATCCTAAAAATTCAGTTGTTCTTGACACATGGCCCAATGGATATAGATGCTGGTTAATTCCTCTGACTTGACCCAAAGAATTTTGAGTTCAATACCAGGTTACAGCAGTGGTGAACGAGTAACTTACAGGGTTAGAGGGAGATAACTCATGACTACCAAAAGATGCACTACTATGCAAGGAATGAAGATCATATATCCCAGCAATTGAAATAAAGGGTTTGGTTCAAAATTCCTAGCACCTGAAGAAGGCTAGAGCGTACAACAACCGAAACATTGTACAAATAGCAACAAAGATGAGAACAATAGTCCAGATAATGTAAATCAGTTGGTTAATACCAATTTTATTATGAGCACATTTACTTATAAGTAAAAAAATCTGAGATATATCTTTTTCTCAAGTTTCTCTGTTCATCTCAGTGTTCTTGACAGGCTCCAAAGGAGAATCATTAATGTGATAGGTACCAACTTGGCTGCTCAACTCCAGCCTCCTTCTCACCGATGGGATGTGGCTTCCCTCTGTCGGTTCTATAAATATTTTCATGGCTTCTGCTCTGATAAACTGATAAGTCACTGGTACCCCTGCTACATGAGTTTACTCGTGCAACCAGACTGGCAACTGGGTCCCATCCATTCATAGATTAATCAAATGCAGCCAACAATTCTACTCCAGCAGCTTCTTTTCTTCCACTTCCCGCCTGTGGAACTCGCTTCCATATTCTTACTTTCCTGATGGTTACAACCTCCAGGAATTTAAATGCAATGTCAATACCCATCGCTTAACCCCTTGACTCTAGTTCTTTCTACACCACCCTGTAAATCTTTTCCTTTTTCTCTACCCTTGCAACTATCATCACACCTGTATTCCCATTCTTCTCTTGCTCCTTTCTAACTGGTTTGTCTTTCTCTTTATTCTCCTCCTTTTACTCTTATGTAGCCCCCTGCGCATCAGTGGTTTTACCACCTTGCTTGTAGAAAAACAATTAAAAAAAAAAAAAAAGCTTTGTGATGTGCACTTAGAATGTTGAAGACAAAATATTCTCATTTCCTATGATCTAAATATGAATCCAATTGAAAAATGAAACAGTTTATATTCTGCTATAGACACAAAATATTTCGCCCGACATCTGGGTTCTAATTAATTATTTTATTTTGTCGCAAAGTAAGCCACCCCTTTTTCAATCAAGCTCCATTCATCTGGTATTTTGCTGCTAATATATAGATTGGTTGTTTTGACTTGAAGGCATACTAAAAATTAGTGTGATTTCTCATCTTCAGGTGTTTCTTCAACACCTACAGAATAAACCTGTGCTTTACTCTACTGATCAGACATAATTCACAGTGTGAAGTATATGCTTCGCTAAGGTTTTATATGATTTTAGAAAGCTGTCAGAGCTTTCCTTCTTCTATACTAGTTACTAACAATGGTTTCATACTTCATTCTGTCCTACTATTTAACTCATACCTGGGAGAGAAAAAAGATGGATTCATACCATTTTGTGTGAAATAAAATCTAATGATCTTGACCAGAATTCAAACTTATTTTGCTAATTTCACATTCTGAGCCTCTAAACACTACACCATCTGAATATTTTTAGACTAGTTGTGTTTTTATTCCAAACATTGTAAGGTATTGCTACATTTTAGCCTTAGGAGGCTTATTTTTTTCAAGTTTGTGAGGAGTCTCTCAGTGGACTTTGTAACAGTCTTTATAATAAAGTAGAATGCTTTTATTTTGGTCTAAACAGTGGACAGACAATACATACAATAAAGTTAAAACAGACACAATGGTGAACGTTATGGTAATAGACACTGATGATGATGATGAAAATAAAAATACAATGAACTCTCCAAGAAAATGATTCTTGACACCAACTGGACATACAAACTTGATTTAAAGGAAAAATGTATGTCTCTTCCTAGCTAATCAGAAAATGGAGACTAGAAAAAAAAAATGAAATGTCTGCCAGTATACTGATTGACTGAAGCCATTATATCAGAATAATGGATTCAGCACAACTGATGATTTATTGCTAAGTTAACTCGGTAAACTTTTTACTCAGCAGAAAAATCCTCCCACCTTGTTTAAATCAACTTAGGTTTGAATCCTATATTTATCTACAAAGATCGTCTTCATTTAATTATTATGCCCTCGTTACTTATTAATTACTAGCAGTATAGCCCGGCATTGCTCGGGTGTAATGAAAGCTTTAAAACTAATCCATGGTTCTGGAGCTCAGACTCTTTGGATGTTGGCACGAAAGACTAAAAAGCAATAGTTGTTTCCAGTCAAAGTAAAACCATAGATTGAAAAAAAAAAAAAAATGAATGGATGTAAGCCATATTTTGATTTCTGGTATCATTGCCAAATAAGTTTTCAGTCGCAAACTGAATTTTGAAGGCTAAATAAGTTCTCTGAGCAAATGGTATCATGGCTGAGACTAAGAACTACAATTATACCTACTTAGAGCAAAAATCAAAGCAAAAACTAAAATAAAAGGGCTAAAAACCTGATTTTGATCAGACTTGATAGGATATCGGGGTATCAATTTCGAATATCATTGTCAAATAAGTCATCCAAGAATAAACTAACCTAAGTAAGTCCATGAAAACTTATTGTACCCATCAGGAGTAAAATTGGAGAAAATGAGCCATATTGATGGCTGAATATCGGTTTTTGATCAAATTCGATAGAATATTGGGGCTATTTATTTCCGATATTGAGGAAAATGAGTTATCTGAGAAGATCTACTTATGTTTGAAACTAAAAACTATAATTTTACTAAGTTAGAGCAAATTCAACAGTAAAAACCACCATAAATGGGCTGAAATCCTGATTGGATATCAGGGTATCAATTTCCAATATTGAGGGAAATCAGAAAAAATAAGTAACCCACAATCTGACCAGAAGACTAAAGAATATTTGTGTAAAGTTTGATGAGAATCGGATAAAAATTGTGGATTTGTATAAAGGACATACATGCATACAGAGAGACAGACACACACACACAACATCTTGCCTTTTATATATATATAGATACTTAACTTAGTGATGACCAGATAAACAAGTTGCCATTAGATTGAATCTGTATTAGAACCCACAATGAAACATTCCTATGCTTAAGATACTCTATTGCTGACCATAAAGCATTAAGGATTATGTACTAAATTGTTTTCTGGCCCTAAAATAACAAAAGTATTAAATTTAACAAGGTTTGAGTGTGAGTTTTGTTTAATGATATATTAATGCCAAAAAACATGGTGGGGTTAAGGGGATTTTTAATTTTTGGTTACAGTGTTAATTTAACCAAATTTTGATGAAATCTTTTTTTTATTATTTTAGAAAACTGAAGATGTCTTCTAGTTTCAGATTTAAAAATGTATTGTTGATAATATTTGTTATTCCTTCATAATGAAACTGCAGTTTCAATAGATATTTGCCAATACAGAAATAGATATTTAAAACATAACTAATAATATATCTCAATATTTTTTAAAATTCAGCCAACAGCACAATTTTTATAAATATTAACTGTTTAAAGTGAAAACCATGTTTACAGTGAGAGATTGTTCTTGCTAAAGAAAGAACAAAACATCCCTTATGACTGAAGTGGAACGAGAACAGTCTACACCTCTAAGTTAGAGAAAAGGTTCAGCTCAAAATTTCCTAGATTGATAAACACCTGAGGAAGGCCAGAGTGCACAATGCCAAAAATGTTGTCGTGGTAATAACAACAAAATGAAGACATTAGTCTGAATGTAAATAATGATAACTTCTTAGAAATTGGCACAGAAATTATTAAAGAAACTCTATAAAAGAGCAATTTGGAGAAAAGAATATGCAGTGTAACCCTGATATAAGAGCGTTGTCGAGGAACTGGACTACCGTTCTCTTATATTCGGGTTTCTATTATATCCGGGTTTTGTCTATTTTATATACATTACCACAGGCTCTAATTTGGGACCAGAGAAAATCTCTCTCATATCCGGGTTATACAGTATTACTTCACATCCCAGAATATTACACATGCCTAAATAAATTATTATATGTTAATTTACATTCTTTTTGCACACAGCTACTGGGAATTGTTCAACTATTTCTGTCAACAAAAAGAACGCATTTGATATTTGCTAATTTCTTACAATTTTCATTAATGATAATTTCATTTGACAGAGAGACAAATTGGCAATCGGAGTGTGAGAAGAATGTGTTGTACAAGCAACTCTTTTACCAACCAAATAGTTCCTTAGGGAAGTATTTCTACTTATATTATTTATAAGTCAGACTAATGTCCTGATCTTTGTTTATACAATCACAAAATTTCAACTGCTGTCCTATCTTGGGCTCCTTCAAGTGTTTGTACATCCAGTTAATTTCAAACTGAGTCCTTTATTTAATCTACAGGGATAAAGTGTTCTTGATACTAACTGGAAGTATAAGTTGAGAAAAAAAAATAACAAATCAATCTTATTGTTCAAATTTTACAATAGAAAATTTGTAAAAAGTGAGAACATGAAAATTTTTATTTGTGGGATTGATGTAACAAAGAATTGAATACGTTACAATATGTTACTATAATTGAGAAGAATTTAGGTCACAAAATACTAATAATACTGTAATTTTTTTCTGAAACGGTTATAGAAATACTTTCTAGAAATTGAAATAACATCTCACTTATAAAGAAAGATTGTTTAAAAAATACAAACATATATCAAAGTAAAAGATAGAAAAGGCATCAATCAGTTTCTTCTCCCAGTTATGGATGAAATAGCAAGGTAGACTGGGCTCTATAGGCTTAATTAGCAGTCAGCCTAAGAAAAGGACAACTCTAAATTCAAAAAACTGTAGAAAAAGCGACGGATTCATTATCTTTCCCAAAAACATTGGTTATTCACAAGCAATAAAGAAAAGGAATCAGTCAAGAGTCAATAATACCTATAGCCTAAAATGATATGATATTTAAAAAGAATAAAAACAACGGAAAAACTTGAAGGGACAGAGATACAAAGAAACATGTATGTTGATCTTGACAGATATGTACTGCTATTGGCAAAGTATAGCAAAATGGATTTACTCTGATTAGAAAAGATTTGTTATGCAAGTTATTTGGGCATGTAATTCTACCATTCATCCATGCTTAGAATATTGCAGCCACATATGGTCTGGTGTCTCTGTTATTTACCTTGAGCTCTTTGGTAAGATTCAAAGAAGAATCAGCAATATTATTAGTCATGATCTGGCAGCTCGGTTTCAGGCCATTTTTCACTGCCATAGGGTTGCCTCTCTGTGCCTTTTCAATAAATATTTTCATCGTAATTGTTCGGATGAGTTCTTTGCTATGATTGATTGGTTTGTTTTACAGCAAATCAACCCTTTATGGGTCATTTAATGCCAAAACATTCATTGTTATAGTATGATGGGTGGAAATTAAATGTTACTTATGATTCAGAGGAATTTTTTTATGATATCTTGTTGTATAGTTTTGTCTCTCTTAGGAATCCAAGAATATTTTTAGGGTCAACCTTGTTGAAAATATCCCTTAGATTATTTTTTTGATAGTGTTTTAGTCGGATCTGTTCAAGGTCTATGCAGTTTGTTAGTATATGGTGTACTGTGTAGGGTTCTTGGCACGGTATGTAGATTGGTACTTCTCTTTTCAGTAAGTATGAGTGGGTGATATAGGTGTGTCCTATTCGGAGTCTGGCCATTACCACTTCTTCTCTTCTTGACATCCTTTTATTGGTTTCTTTTTTTCTGATAGTTTGTGTCACTTGGTGTAGTTTATTGTCAGTACAGGAGTTCCATGACTCCTGCCAGTCTTTGAGGATATATGTATTTATTTTTGGTTTTAAATCCGTAGAAAGGATTTTTTTCTGTTGTGGGGTTTAGTTGTAATGACTCTTTTGCTGCTTTATCGGCTTTTTCGTTCATGTGGATACCAATATGGCCTGGGATCCAACAGAAGATTATGTCTTTATTCTTTGTTAGACTGTTTATCCTATTAAGTAGTTTTATAATCAGGGGATCTATCATTTTTTTTTCTTTCAGTGATATAAGTACTGATAAAGAGCCTGTGAGTATGAGATATTTTTGGTGTTCATTGGACGCTATAATATTTAGTGCCAAGTCAATGACAGATACTTCTGTATTCTACACAGAAGCCCCATCAGGGAGTCTTTTCTTTAATTTTCTTTTTTTTATGGATAGTCACGCATCCTGATTGGTATAGATTTGTAGATATTCTGTATTTGTATTTTGGATGTTGAGCAGTTCTTTGTGGAAAGTTGAAGGATGGGTTTTAGTTTTGGAGTTTATTTAGTTTAATATTATGGGTGGCTGTTTAATTATCCAAGGTAGAGATTTTGATTTGATGGATTCATGGATTTTTGTTGTGTCTATTTGAGCTTCTGTGAGGAGGCCTTTTATACGGAGACTGTATGGTTTGATAGTACTTTCTTTTTCATTGAAAAGGTTTGTGTATTGTGGGTGGGAAACGCATTTGTTTGCAGAGTTTGATGGACATGATGAGAGCTTCAGGCAGTATGGCAGTGCTAGTTTTTTTTGTCTTAGTGTCAATGGCATTTCGTTAGCCTCTGTATACAAGCTTTCTGGTCAAGTGCTGAAGAGCTAACCTAAATCCTTGGTGGTGTATTGTATTTCTTTTATATGTGATTTTCTAGTTGCTCCATATATGAAGCATCCATAGTCAAGTTTGGATCTAATTAAGGGTTGGTAGAGTTTGAGTAATGTAGTTTTGTCAGCACCCCAGTCAGTTGTATGGCCTTGTGGCATTTGGTTTTTAGCTATTTTATGTGGGGGATCAAGGTCAGTTTTCTATCACATATGATCCCCAGGTACTTGTGTTGTTCAACAACTGGGATATTAGTGTTGTCCCGTTTTAAAATGAAGTCATGATGAATTCTTTAGAGTTTGCAGAAATGTATGCATTTTGTTTTGTCCTTTGAGAATTTAAAACTATTTTTCTGTAGCCCATTTTTTAAAATTTTATTTAGACAGAGTTGGAGTTTGTGTTCAGCTGTGGGTATGTATTTTGATCGATAGCAAATGAATAAGTCATCCAAATATAGAGTGCTGTTGATTCCAGTATTTATGTTTTTAATGATATTATTTATCTTTATATTAAAAAGGGTGACAGACAGAGTCCTTCTTTGGGGTACACCCATTTTTGTTCTTTTTGGACTGAGAGTATGTTGGCCATCCATACTTGAAAATGTCTGTCATTTAAGAAGTTGCAGATTAATTCTGACTTTTTGCCTTTAAGTCGAAGATCATGCAGGTTTTTTTTTAATGCCATACTTCCAGGCAGTGGCATACACTTTTCCAAGGTTAAAGAAGATTGCTATTAGGTGTTCCTTCTTAACGAATGCTTCTCTTATAAATGTATCGTCTAATTAAGTGGTCAATAGGGCTTCTTTTTCTGAAACCTGACTAGTATTCGGTAATTAGGTTTTTGGTTTCAAGGTACCATGTTAATTTCTCATTAACCATTCTTTCAAAGGTCTTGCACAGGCAAATAGTGAGGGCAATGAGTCGATAATTTATTGAATCTGTATGGACTTTTTAGGTACTGGGATTAGTAGAACTTCTTTCCAATTTTTTGGAATGCTGTTATTCATTCATATTTCATTATATATTTGTAGAAGATATTTGAGAGATGGTTTTGGTAGTTTTTTTTAGAAATTGGTAGTAGATTTCATCAGAGCCAACTGCTGTATCATGGGATTTATGAATTGCTTCTTTTAATTCTGCTCTGTTGAATGGTCGGTTGTACTTTTCTTCATTTTTTTAACATGAAGTTGATTTTTTTCTTTTCTTCATTCTGTTTTATGGTTTTGGTTTTTTGATGAGGAGTTTATAGAGAATTATTCAGCTAGTTGGTTTGCTATGTTTTTTTTTTGTTGGTGATGTTTATGTTATTGCAAATAAGGTGTTTGATCGGGTCTTTGTTGTTCTTTCCTGATATTTTTCTGACCATTTCCCATACTTTTTCGGTTTTGGTGTTCACATTTATTTTTGATACAAAGTTTTTCCAGGTGTTCCGTTTTGATTCTTTTATAGTTTTTCATACTTTTGCTCTACCGTTTTTGTATTGGTCTAAGTTTTCTTATGTTGGATTATTTTTAAATTATCTTTGATTAGCATGTCACATTCTCACAGCTTTTTGACATTCTTTGTTGTACATTGAGGAGGTGGGGCTTTTTGTTATGTTATCCTTTCGCAATGGAAAGGAGGGTATTGCTGAAATATGTGATATTATCTTCAATCTTCGTGTTTGCTTCTGGTATTAGTCTGGATTGACATGAGTAATGTTTAATATTAATTGTATTATTTTCTTTTATGTGAGTTTCTTGTAGGCAGATTATAGCAAGGCAGAAAATTTGGATGAGGAGTAGTATTTCTTTGAAGTTGATTTTTGTTCCTCTTATATTCCATTGTAGTATTTTGTTGGCCATGGTTTATTTTTATTTTTCTGGTTCTGGATTGTTCATGTTTGTGTCAACATCTGTGGATTCAGTATTTTCTTGTTTGTTTTTTGTTTTAGATCTTTATCGTGATCGTGGTGTGTTGAGGAGTTTTGGTTCTTGTTTTGCGAGGGTTGTTTCATTGTCTTTTGCATTTTTCTTTTGAGCCAGTGATTGTTGTTTGGTTCCAGATGTTCCAAGGATTTGTAGTGGTTCTATTTTTCTTGTTTTTTCTTTTTCTGATGTTTGGGTTGTTCTTTTGTTTTGGTTAGTCTCAGAGTAGGTTTTCCTATTTGTGATATTCTGAATTGTTGGTTTTATTTCCCTTATAAATTTTGGCCAGTCATTTGGACCCAAGTTTCATAGTTTTTAGATGAGCATGTCATATTTATCATTTTTTTGTTAGTTTACTCTTTTTTGGCAATTTGTGCATAGCTTTTTTTCTCCCATGTACGTATCCATAATTCTCCTTTTTCTTTTTTTTATATATTGCAGGTCCTAGCATAAGATGGGTGGTCTTCTTTTTATACATTTGTTTGTAGGTCGGGGTTTTTCTGGGAACATCTGCCACATACTAGTTGGTTATAGCAAGTATCCTTGTGATGTCCGAATTTTTGCCATTTGTGACACCAAAGAAAGTTTGGTATGAATATTTCTACTTTTTCTATGGAGTATCCGATCTTTAGTTCTTTTGGGGCCTTTGTTGTGTTGAAGGTCATGATGTATGTGTTAGTTTTAATGATGCTTCTGCTTTTGGTTTTTTAAAGGACGCTCTTTTGGTGTCTATTACTCCTTGAGATTTTAATTCCATTTTTATTTCCTCTCAAATGGAGAGTTCTGGACTTCAGATTATACCCTTTGACATGTTCATTTTTCCATGTGGGTCTGATTTAATTTTTTTATTATGGAACATTTCCATTTTTAATAAAGTATCTGCATATCTTTTTTTTTCCACCTCTACTAATATAGTTCCATTATATAAGTTTTTAACAGTTTTGGGTGTTATGTTTGATGAGTTAACCCTTTGTATCAGGAATGGTGACCATGCGTCTATGGCTTAGGAAGTAGAGACTACTACTGACACCAAATCAGTCCCACGTCTATAGAACAGGTGTAGAGGCTCATCCCTTGTTCCCTGTTTAGGATGTAGTTTCCGGTTTTCTCTTTTCCAATCTTTTTCACTTTTCCTTTTTGTTTATTTTTTTTTCAATTGGAGTAGATAGACTGAACTATCGCCCGGTTCACACTCCACCCACGTCTATTGAACAGGTGTAGAGGCTCATCCCTTGTTCCCTGTTTAGGATGTGGTTTCCGGCTTTCTCTTTTCCAATCTTTTCACTCTTACGTATCCCCCTGCACACCAGTGGCCTTACCACCTTGCCCGGGGTGATATGATTATAAAAAAAAAATAATTTTGTTAGGGGAGTATCATCTTCAGATTCCAGGATAATAAATCTTGAGAAATTATCTTTGTTTTCAGAATCCGAGTTGGATTCAGTGTGTGGTATCTTGGTTGGTTTATTTGCCATTTATGTGTTTTTTAGATTTCACTGTTCCTGCTCTCTACTCACCACAGAGTCCAATTTAATGGGAAATACGAGGGGGGAAACCTATTCGCACTCGTAAGACAGATTTGGAGGGGTCCACAAGCACCTGCTCTTCTTTTTGTTTCTCAACCCAAGAAAATAGATAAACAGACAAGGGAGTACAGCCATGTCACACTCCTTTTCCTTCAAACTGATTGACCCTACAGCCACCGCCTTCTAACTCAGATGTCTGGGAACATGTTTGTGTTGTGAGAGGTAATGATTATGTCTTCTGAGATAGGGTTTGGTGTGACCAGCCGATTGATCGGATCAGGCCCAATCCGACCACCAAAAGGTAAGGGCCAAAGTGGTGTGTTGCAGATCATGACCAGTTTTCACCTGGGTCACAACCTGCTCAACCACCAGATCCCATCCCCAGACATTACAGATTGCCACCCACGGCCAAACATCTATGGCTATATAGTGTTAAATGCACCGGTTTCCGTTCGATCACTGAAGTTAAGCAACATTGAGCCTGGTCAGTACTTAAATGGGTGACCGTTTGGAAATACCAGGTGCTGTAAATTTAAGGACCAAGAATGGCCCACCGGTCCTCCAGGTTTGGGGGTTGGGTGCAGGGCAAACAACCCTGTCCCGTAAAAAAAAAGTTTGCTACAGGAACAGTAACAAAATGTTACTGCTCTATGCACCAGTGGGTGTGATGGATAAATCAATGACCCACGGCCAACAGGTGGCCCCCTTGGGGGAATTTTAGCCCCTGCAGAGGTGCAGTTGGTGTATTCTGAAGCCCCACCAACAGGGCATAGTTCTTTGCTATGATACCTAAACTTTTGATTATAAGCATAAAACTAAACTGGCAATCTACAGTTGAGCTTGCTAGATTTAACTGTAAGTTCTATGTTAACAGTTTCTTGCACTTCTCACTTGTGAAACTCCCTTCCAGCTCCATGCTTTCCAGCCAACTTTAATCTTCAAAATTTTGAATGCAATGTCAATCCCTAACAACTGTCCGCCTGTTAATCTCCCCCCCCTTCATTATTGATGTTTCTGTTCCAAATTCATCCACACACTGTAACCCCTGTATCTTAGTGGCTTTACTATCTTGCATGAGGTGATATAGATTTAAAAAATTGCTTTCTGGCAATTGTTATCACAATATTTTGGGCAGCAAAGACAAGTGCAAAAATTTTAATAATTCACAAAATAACGAATACTGATTTAAGAACAATAACAATAAAGAATGCCAGAGAATATACCATACTGTGATAAAAACAATAAGAATGAAGATAGTAATTTGAAAAAAAAATTATTGTATAGGTTATGTCAGCATGCTTAACTTAATAACATATCATCCCTGATTGTTTTACTTAATGCCGAATAAGAGAAATCAAATAATTCCGCACTTGAGTCAAAAATAGATAAAATAACACTTCATTTATGTGCTGCGTCCCTTCAAGATGTAGACAATCATGGCCCTCCACATCTCCCTATTCCTTGCAGCTCACAGCATTCTTTTTCTTGTTGCTTTTCCAAACACTTGATCTGCTAGCCATTTGGTCAAGCTCATCAAGTATGTCATGCATTGATTTCCTCTTTTTTTTTACTGTTGTCTATAAACATCCACCTAGAAAGTGGTCATTTAGAAGGGGGAGATCTCATTCTCAGGTGCCAAACAAATACCCTCTGTCATTTGTTAATTAGGGGTTTTTTTTGTTTCAATCCCTACTCCAGAGCTTATCAGGCTTATGTGACTTAATTTCTTTATGCTCTTATATTTTAAAGAACATTTTTAATCATTTTCCAAACAACCCTTCTACTGAAACAGCCTCGTTTATTGGATTTTATTTTTACATACTTCTTTATTTATTCAACACTATAAATTTTAGAATTACTGATTTTTTCACCCCCCCTCCACTCCCTATTTAGGATGGTCACACCACTTTATTTGACACCTGAGAATCCTACTCCGCAGGGAATGCAATTGGTGTATATCTAACTCCACCCCTAAATAACAGCACAATTTACTGTAATAATGACTATTATAAAGATTTCAAACAGAACTTTTAAAAACTAAAATTTAAATTTTCAACTAAAGTCATTAAAATTTGTGGTTTCAATCCCTGGACCAGGCAGTGTGTATTTAGATTCAATGGAAACAGGGCAAGTAATAACTGAGAAGTACTGAACAAGTAGACAAGTTATCTCCCCTAGACCTGTACAGTTGAATGAAAACAATCTTCACCTGTCGACTAAATAAGGATTTTAGTTCAAAATTTCCTGACATTTAGCTGGATCGGCAATCACCTGATGAAGGACGGAGATACCAACAATCAAAATATTGTGATAATCACAAAGATGAGGACAACAGTTTGTATGTAAATAATGATTCAGATTTCACCGAATTTGTTCAGCCTGTATAGGGAAACAATTCTGGGAGAATGAGAAGTCCTCCCAGAATTCCTCATTGGCTGCCACAGTCTTAACAATAGAAGATATGCAGATGACACAGTGCTGATAGCAGATACAGAAAGAAAATACAGAATCTCCTACAGAAAGTAACACAGAAAAGATAGGATAAGGGGTTAAACATAAACTTCAAGAAAACTGAATACATTATCATCAGTAAAAAGAGGCCCCTAAAATGCCAACTACATGTTGGGGGATACCAAAATTAAACAGGTTCAGAAGTTTAAATACCTGGGAAGCATTCTAACAGAAGATGGAAAGTGCAAAACTGAGATCCAAAGATGGATGCATTTCAAAGGCTAAACAGTGTATTGAGAGACAGGAAGATTTCATTGGAGACAATGAAAAAAAGTACTGGACTGTTATGTGATATCTGTCGTCCTGTCTGAGGAGTTAATTTTTAATTACCCTATTTTGTTGGAAATAAAGTAAAATGAACTGAACTGTTATGTAATATCTGTCTTCCTGCATGGTAGTGAATGCTGGACTATCTCTTCAAGGATAAGAGAGAGATTCAAAGCAACAGAATGTGGTTCTACAGAAGGATGTTCAGGATACCATAGACTGAACATATAAACAACAACAAGGTTTCGGAGAGAATGCAAACAAAAAGGAAACATACTTGCATCAGGAAGGGACAACTCAGGTTTTTGGGTCACACAATGAGGAAGGAGGGCTTTGAAAATGTGATATTTAAAGGATGGATAGAGGAAAAGAGGGACAGAGGAAGCAGCATGAGATCTACTTGATGAGATTGATCAGGTGGATGGCAGAGCAGAGTCTGGGAGAGATGTCAAGAGAAAAAAATATTAAGAATAACAAGTAATAGGAACAAGTAGAAATCCATGATCGCCTACACCCTGAAAAGACACGGTACCTAATGACAAAGAAATAATAAATCTTACAAATTACGGATGAGGTCCAAGGTATTTGGATGAAGATAAAACATAATTTTTGAAAATAGTGTATAATATTTTAATGTATTCTTGCACAATGAGAATCTAAGAAATGGATTGATATTCTTGGTGATAAAATGGTTTAACTGTAAAAATGGACAGCCAAGTTGTACATGCTGTCATGTGTCATAAGGAAAAAAAATCTTCCCTGATGTCAAGCAATGCTGTTTCACTTGATTTTTCTCCCCATCTAATCTAATCTAAAATTATTTATAAATGGAACTTTGTGTGTGTGTGTGTGTGTCCATTACCTATAAACTCTGAAACAGCTAAACTGATTTTCTTGAAAATTTACACAGTTGTACTATAAGCGTCTGCAAGTGTTCTTAGCTAGGTTTTGTGTCGCGGTACCCCCGATAAATATAAAAAATCGATAATCGAAAAAATCAGGTTATAGAAGGAGTGGTCCGATTTTAATTAAATTTGATACACTCATAGACAAAGGCATAAGAAACGATATTCAGAAGTTTCAAGGTTGCAGTTCTTACAATAGTGCAGAAAATCAATTATATATATATATTAAAGGCAAAATGTTTGTGTGTGTGTCTGTTTATCTGCGTATATGTCTGTATTTTTTCAGCCCTTTTATTTTAGTTTTTGCTTCAGGTTTGGCTCTAAGTAGGTATAATTGTAGGTCTTAGTCTCAGCCATGATACCATTTACTCAGTGGACTTATTTAACCTTCAAAATTCAGTTTACGACAAAAAAACCTTATTTGATATTGATACCAGGAAATCAAAATTTGACTTACATCCATTCATTTTTCTTTCAGTCTACGGTTTCGCTTTAACTGGAAACAACTATTGCTTTTTAGTTTTTTGTGCCAACGTCCAAAGAGTCTGAGCTCCAGGACCATGGATTAGTTTTAAAGCTTTCATTACACCCAAGCAATGCCAGACTATCCTGCTAGTTAATAATATATTTGCAGACATGCATATTTGTATTCGTATATACACCACTTTTGTCCACATGGATTTTCTACACCCGAAATACTTTTAAAAGGCACATATTTTTCTCATGCTAATATATAGAAGCAAAAATCATGAAGACTGAATACTTTTACATATCAGACCATGGTTGTTTTTTTTTTTTTAAATACAATAAGTAAAAACCAAATGTGTCATTAGTATTTCATGCAAATAGTTCACTTTGTTGGAACATTAGATTAGAATAAAGGAACAATTAATGTCTGCCTGTCAAAAGAATATCTCTTAAAATATATTTACTTCTTTCCAATCTAATGCATCAATGTTTTAATTCATTCTGAGTATTACAGAAAAAAAATGTCAGTGAAAATAAAATATAATTATTGACTTAATGTTGTGGACCCAGAATAGGTCTGAAAGAAAAACACAAACTAGGGTATTAGTGAAACATATATATATATATATATATATATATATAACAAAAGCATCTCACAGCCCACAGGCTCCTCTTGGACAAACAGTATAGTTTCTGCTTCACCAGGTCTACTGCTGATATGCTCACAACCATCACTGAGTATATATACCAGACCCTCAACAAGAATGGCGAAGCTCAAACTGTTGCCTTGGATATTTCCAAAGCGTTTGATAGAGTCTGGCATGCTGGCCTTCTACATGAACTGTGGAGCTATGGTATAACTGGACATTTGTTTGACCTAATCCAGTCATTCCTCTCTAACTGCACATTGAAGGTAGTATTAAATGGACATGCCTCCCAAAACTACCATACAAACACGGGTGTCCCTCAAGGCTCTATCCAAGGTCCTATGCTCTTTCTGATCTACATTAAAAATCTCCCCGATGCTATAAGATCCCAAGTGGGCATGTAAGCCAATGACAACACAGTTTACTCTCACCTCGATCAAAAATCTAGTGTGGGTGACAAAGTGAACCTTGTTGCCGAGCTTGAGAAGGACCTCCAATTTGTGGTGGACTGGGGTAAGAAATGGCTTGTAAATTTTAATGCTTCCAAAACAAAGCTGCTATCAATTAACCATCATAGACAATCGTTCTTACCTCCCATTAGCATGGAACAGGCTAGCCTCCCCAAGAGTAAAACACTACGCCTCCTTGGCCTCACACTCTCAGTGAATTACAAGTGGAATGACTATATCAAATCCATTGCTAAATCTGCTGCTATGAAAGTCGGTTCTCTGTGCAGGGACTGGAAGATTTTTCCATCTGAATCTATCCTGCACATATATAA
Organism: Ascarosepion bandense; assembly: GCA_037127315.1. Taxonomy (NCBI): domain Eukaryota; kingdom Metazoa; phylum Mollusca; class Cephalopoda; order Sepiida; family Sepiidae; genus Ascarosepion; species Ascarosepion bandense. The sequence goes on along the minus strand of JBBBDQ010001032.1, from coordinate 1,639,318 downwards.
ATCTACCATCCACCCGTGTATTAAATACTGCTGCCACATCTGGTCGGGTGCCCCCGCTATTCTCCTCAGGGTTCTTGACAAAATACAATGAAGAATCTGTGATGTTATTGATATAAACTTGGCAGCCCGGCTGCAGTCACTCTCTCACCAGTGTGAAGTGGTTTCCCTGTGCCTCTTCTATAAATACTTTTGCGGCTTCTGCTTTGATGAACTTAGATCACTAATGCCCCCTAGGTATGAATTTGCACGAGATAGTAGATTAGCAACTAGGTCCTACTTTTTACAGTGAAACAGATAAAATATAACTGCAATTTCTACTCTAACAGCTTCTTTTCTCGCACTTCCCGCCTGTAGAATTCCCTTCCATATACTTGCTTCCCAGACAGCTACAATCTTCAGGAATTTAAATGTAAGGTCAATAGACACCTCTTATCGCAGTAACTCGCATCCATTCCCTCAAACACTCTTCCCATTTACCCCACCCTCGGTATCCTCATCCATCTATCACCCTCCTCCCGACATTTCCTATAACTAACCACTCTTTCTCACCAATTTTCCCTCTGTAACCTCCTGCACAATAGAGGCAGTGGAATGCCTTACTTGGGGTGGAATGATTAAAAAAAAAGAAAGACTAAATACAGAATGTTACACGTCAGTTGGACAGCCAAGTATTAGACCGGGGTGACTCAACTCAACTCCACCCTGAGAAGCATATTCTCCCTGTATTTTAATAATAGGAAGAATTCATTATAGTCCAAAAAGGGTAGATCCCATAACACCTAATTTTAGCACTGTCTTCATTTGAACTCATTGCAGGTGTGATTACAGGCACCGAATTAGTAATGATTTATTATCACCAAGTAGACCCCATGTTTTTTCCAGTCATGATGCCTGTTTGTCTTCTTAATGAAGCTCTTTGCCTGGAATGCTCATTGGAACAAGTTTACTCCAGACCAAGTGGAACTCATCCATACAATATATGATGCTCGTAAAATAGTTGGTTCCCTATCAGAAAGTTCCGACTATTTTTGCCATAGTCTATTGTTACAATTCAGTAAATCTAAGCCCGAACTGTTGCCTTGGATATCTCTAAAGCGTTCGACAGAGTTTGGCATGCTGGCCTTCTTTGCAAACTGTGGAGCTATGGTATAACTGGAGATTAGTTTGAACTAATCCAGTCATTCCTCTCTAACTGCACAATGAAGGTGGTATTAAACAGACATGCCTCCCAGAACAACCATACGAATGCAGGTGTCCCTTAAGGCTCTATCCTAGGTCCTATGCTCTTTCTGATATACATTAATGATCTCCCTGATTCCATAAGATCCCAAGTAGGTATGTACGCCGATGACACCACAGTTTACTCTCACCTCGACCAAAAATCTGGTGTAGGTGACAAAGTTAACCTTGCAGCCGAGCTTGAAAAGGACCTCCAATCTGTAGTGGACTAGGGTAAGAAATGGCTCATAAATTTTAATGCTTCTAAAATGAAGCTACTATCAATTAACCATCATAGACAATCGCATCTACTTCCCATTAGCATGGACCAGGCTTGCTTCCCAGAGAGTAAAACACTACTCCTCCTTGGTCTCACACTTACAGCGGACCTCAAATAGAATGACTATATTGAATCCATTGCTAAATCCGCTGCTATGAAAGTCGGTTCTCTGTGCAGGGCCCAGAAGTTTTTCCGTCTGAATCTATCTTGCACATATATAAATCTACCATCCGCCTGTGCATTGAATACTGCTGCCATATCTGGTCAGGTGCCTCCTGCTATTCTCCTTGGGCTTCTCGACAAGGTACAGCGGAGGGTCTGTAATGTGATCGATACCAACTTGGCAGACCGCCTGCAGTCTCTCTCTCACCGGCGCAACGTGGCTTCCCTGTGTCTCTTCTATAAATACTTTCACGGCTTCTGCTTCAATGAACTTAGATCACTGCTGCCCCCTAGATATGAATTTGCACAAGAAACTAGATTAGCAACTAGATCCCACCCTTTTACAGTGAAACCGATAAAATGCAACCACAACTTCTACTCCAACAGTTTCGTTTCTTGCACTTCCCGACTGTGGAGTTCCCTTCCACATGATTGCTTCCCCGACAGCTACAATCTCCAGGAGTTTAAACGTAAGGTCAATAGACACCTAACACACTAACTCGCTCCCATTCTTTCAAACACTCTTCCCATCTGCCCAACCCTCATCCTCGGTATCCTTACCCATCTATCACCTTCCTTCTGACATTTCCTACACCTAACCACTCCTCCTCTTTACTTTCCCCTATGTAGCCCCATGTGCAATAGTGGCACTGAAATGCCTTGCTTGGGGTGAAATGATTAAAAAAAAATAAGGAAAAAAATTAAAATCAACTTGCTAGGCATGGAATTAATTTTGTTTGCTCACATTACGAAATAGGATGTGGAGGCATGCCCATTCAAGATGACCTTCATTAAGCAATTAGATAGGAAAGACTGAATCAGATCAAACAAGCATCTGGTGATACCTGTAGCTTGCATAGAAGGTCAGCATGCCAAACCCTCTCAAAAGCCTTGGAGATGTCCAGGGTAACAGCGAGAGCCTCACCGGACTTATCAAGGGCCTGGTATATGTACTCTTCGATGGTTGTTAGCATATCAGCAGTGGACCTGGCAAAGTGGAAGCCTTACTGCCTGTCTGAGAATAGTTTATGGGTAGCAAAATGTTGAACTATTTCAGCATTAATAATGGCCTCAAACCCTTTTTTCTGAAAATTGGTAGATGGCTGATAGGGCGATAGTTGGATGGGTTTTAGGGTTCCTAAGAGTTCTTAAATACAAAGACCACAGAAGAAGACTTCCAGCATGCAGGAAAACAGAAAGCAGAAAGGCAGTAATTATAGAGTTTAGGGAGTGCAGAGAAGAGTTCTGGGGCACATTTCTTAAGGTTCTAAACATCATATTTTCTTTCAGTGAGGTTGGGTTTGTTGATGCAATGACAGATTAGTGCTTTGATTATTTAATGCCAGAAGTAAATTTTACATGTAAAAAATCTCAAAGACTTAATAGACACATTGACATTGATAATTGGTTTACAGTAGAGTCAAAACAGAAAAAAAAATGATTGAATTAAAACCAGAGTTTGTAAAGATTCACTAAGGTGATCCCTTTTTTGGTGGGCAGGAACATGGTTATAATGCTTTCTTGTGATTATGATTTCAGATTGATGTCATGGAATCCATTTTTTTGTAGATAAGTTATTTTTAAACTAGCTTAAAGAAGAACCTGCAATATTATCCGTCCTCACTTGGCATCTCAACTTCAGTCAGTTTCTCAACAATGTCACATAGCTTCCCTCTGATCATCTATTTTTTTTAATGTTATACAATTATTCTTATAACTTTATCAAAATAAGTTTATTGAGCTTTATTTTTTGGAATTATAGAATTTTCTTTTATTTCTTTATTTTTCCTTGATAAAATTTTCTATGAAGCTTTAAAATAAAAAGTTATTTCACATTTAAAATTTTTCTTAACATCGTTTTGATCTTTATGCTCGCTACTGTATACACACACAGACGTTCTTCTTTTCTCTCTTCAATCTGTCTGAAGAACACTTTGCCATTAAAAATTTTACCCAAGGTGAAATCTTTTATCTTTCTCATCTTGAAATTTTCTTTGTTTTCATTTTCTGTTTTAGATTTTCAGGTTTGGACCACTGAGCAAAGTTTTCACTGAGCTCAGGTAGGCTTTCTTCTTTTTTTTTTTTGTTTGTGGGTTGCTGTGACCTGGTTTATTTTCTTTTTGTAATTTTTGCTTAGTTAGTCATGTTTATCAAACACACACATTATACATTTTTATATAAGTGTAATAACCATTTTTTATCATCGGAAGCAGAATTGTGCGTGTGTGTGCATATACATGTGTGCACGTGTTTGTGTAAGAAACTATATATGTATATATAGAAAGAAACAGAGGGGGCAGAAATAACGTTTTTAATAATGAGAAGTTCAATGAATATATATTTCTACATACATATATATTGAAAGAAGGATAGGATGAAAACCATCCTTCATCATTGGAAGTTCAAAATATGTGGAAAAATATCCCAAAGGCAAAACCTGTAAATATAGCTTTTGCTTGGTAAAGATGAGATGAAGAAGCAAGAAGTGAAACGAGGCAGTATCGTCTTTCTTTTGTATATTCTGCATAAATACACACTGAGCAGACATTTCGGCAGATGCTTTTAGTGCCAGAAATTCCTGCCATGTTATAGGCAAGTCAATTTCCTGCATTGGCATTTCAAAGTTCCAAGAATATTTCCCTTATTGAAGATATCACATAAACTTTGTTTGAAAACACATCAAATTATCCAGTCATAAAAATGTTATTCATCATCATTTTATCACTGCTAATAAGTCGAATAGTTCTAAGCCTTTTATACTAAAAACGTAAATTGTCATAACTACAAAGTGATTTCATTTAGTAGAAAGTCACTCATGGCTTTAAAAAAATTACAATATACAACAGTTATTAGATCAATCACTCAGTCTGATTTTTGTATGTAAATACAATCCCTGTTAAAAATATGACCCAGTGTTGATAGCAGACATCGAATAAAAGCTGCAAAAATTCCAACAGGAGACAAAGGAAAGTAAGAAGAAAGGATTAAACATTAATTGCAAGAAAACAGAATGCATGGTTGTCAGCAAAATAAATTGCCCAACATGCAAATTACAAATTAAAGATACCAAAATTAAGCAAAAAAACAAACAAAAAAACAAAAAAAAAAAAATTTAAATATCTAGGAAGTGTTTTCACAGAATGCATGGTTGTCAGCAAAATAAATTGCCCAACATGCAAATTACAAATTAAAGATACCAAAATTAAGCAAAAAAACAAACAAAAAAACCAAAAAAAAAATTTAAATATCTAGGAAGTGTTTTCACAGAATGCATGGTTGTCAGCAAAATAAATTGCCCAACATGCAAATTACAAAATAGAGATACCAAAATTAAGCAAAAAAACAATTTAAATATCTAGGATAGAAAGTATGAAACTGAAGATCAAAGGTACATTAGCTAAGCAACGTATTGGAAAGCTGAACACAATAGAATGTCAAATTTATTGACATATATCCTATGTTTACATTTCAGATTTCAAACTCACTTTTGAGAAAGAAATTTTAAACTCAGTTAATTTATGTCAATTTTGCATCACTATGAAAATAAAAGATTATAAGGTGAATTTTAGATACTTTTTTTAAAATTTTATTATCATAAAAGCAAGAATGTCTCACAGGCAACAAAAAAAGATGTGCTGTGTATGGTGAAGGTGCTTTAGCTGACAGTAATGTATGGAAGGGGTTTGCTAAGTTTAAATTTGGTGATTGTAGCCTTATTAATGAAACACACTGTAGCAGACCATCCCAACACCACTATGGGTGATGACCCAATCAAGATATTGATTGAAAATAATCCACATTACATGAAGTGCAAATTAGCAGAAACTCTAAATTTATTTAATTTCCCTACCCATGAGCACTTAGCAAAGCATTGGTCTTGAAACTGCTATGACGTTTGGGTACCACATGATCTGAGTGAAAACAATCTTTTGGATTGTATTTCGATCTATGATTTGCTGTATAAACACTAAAATTACACACTCATTGAAGAAAATTGTGACAGGTGATGAGAAATGGATTATATACAACAATGTTCAGTGAGAAAGATCCTGTGATAAGTGACGTGGCCCAACTTTAGCCACCAAAAATCAGATCTTCATCCTAAAAAAGTTATGTTGCGTATCTGGTAGGACTGGAAATGAATTATGTACTATTATTTTCTAGCAAATAACCCATCAATTGATTCTGAAAAGTACTGTTTGCAACTGGTTGAATTAAAGGCAGCAATTCAAGAAAAACACCTAGAATTGGTCAACAGGAAAGATGCTGTTTTCTATCAAGATAATGCCAGACGTCACATTTATTTGGCAACGAGTAAAAATTGTTGCAGCTTGGCTGGGATGTATTACTCCACCTACCATATTCACCAGGCATTACTCCTTTGGATTTTCATTTATTTAGCTCCTTGCAAAATAACCTCATTTGCAAAAATTTTAATTTTTGGGCGATATTAAAACCACCTTAATGAATTCTCTGCTGAGAAACCACAGAAATTCTGGAAAAACAAAACCTTTAAATGGAGAAAGGTTGTGCAACAAAATGTTTCATATTCACTCAACATTGCACCTTCAGATTTTCATTTATTGAGGTCTATGCAAAATAATCTAGAATAATAAAAAATAATTCTTTGGATGAAATAAAAAAATAATACGATGAATTCTTTGTCTAGAAATAACTGAAATTCTGGGAAGATGGAATTTTTTAAGTTGAAAGAAAAATAGAGAAAGGTTGTGCAACAAAATGGTTCATATTTAGTTGGTTAAATATTTAATGGCTTAATTTTGTTTTGTGTTTTAATTTCCCCTAAAAACTGGCATAAAGCTTCTGGAAAACCTAATATTAAGAAATAAAAAGTGTTGAACTGTTAATGGCTATGAGTGTGTCTAAATGGTAGTGAATGCTGGACTTGTAGATGAAAAAGACTTGAAAGAACAGAAATGTGTTTCTGCAGAAGGATGCTGAGACTATCCTAAACTTGTGAGCAATAATAAAGATTTAGTGAAAATGAAAACAAGAAGGACCCTTATATTTATCACAAATATTTTCATATCAATATGTAAATGCAACTGTTATTGAAAATATGACACAATGTTGATACCAGATACAGAAAGGAAACTTTTTTTTTTTTAATCGTTTCACCCTAAGCAAGGCATTCCACTGCCACTATTGCTACATAGGGGAAGGTAAATAGAAAGAGTGGTTAGATATAGGAAATGTCAGAAGGGGGGTGATAGGTAGTTGGGAGGATGGGAAGAGTGTTTGAAAGAAGGGAAGTGAGTTATTGTGTTAGGAGGTGTCTATTGACCTTACATTTAAACTCCTGGAGATTGTAGCCGTCGGGGAAGCAGTCATATGGAAGGGAATTCTACAGTCGGGAAGTACGAGAAAAGAAACTGTTGGAGTAGAAGTTGCGGTTGCATTTTATCGGTTTCACTGTAAAAGGGTGGGATCTAGTTGCTAATCTAGTATCTCGTGCAAATTTGAACCTAGGGGACACCAGTGATCTAAGTTCATCGGAGCAGAAGCCGTGAAATTATTTATAGAAGAGACACAGGGAAGCCATGTTGCACGGTGAGAGAGAGATTGTAGGCAGTCTGCCAAGTTGGTATCGATCACATTACAGACCCTCCGCTGTACCTTGTCGAGAAGCCCAAGGAGAATAGCAGGGGCACCCGACCAGATATGGCAACAGTATTCAATGCACCGGTGGATGGTAGATTTATAAATGTGCAGGATAGATTCAGACGGAAAAAACCTCCGGGCCCTGCACAGAGAACCGACTTTCATAGCAGCGGATTTAGCAATGGATTCGATATAGTGATTCCACTTGAGGTCCGCTGAAAGTGTGAGACCAAGGAGGCGTAGTTTTTAACTCTCTGGGAGGCAAGCCTGGTCCATGCTAATGGGAGGTAGGTGTGGTTGTCTATGATGGTTAATTGATAGTAGAAACTACAAGAATTTCTACAGAAGGTAGTGAAGAAAAGTGAGAAGAAAGGATTTAACATCAGTTTTCAGAAGAGAAAAATGACTGTCAACAAAAGAAATGGTTCAAGATGAGAACTGTGAATTCGTTGTGGATGAAATAAAACACCTCAGTAGTACAAATGAACTAAGCAAGACACTTTTTATGAAATACTCAAAGAGAATTCAGCATCAGAGTTCCAAGAGAGTCTGATAGTCGTGAGTTATAATAGTAGCAACAAAAATTGTCATTTATACCGAGTAGGAAAAAATCTTTTTTGCTGCAGTGCACATAACAGGTTGATGTCATTTTTTTCTTTGTTGTGCATAAAGAAAAAAAACATCCAGTTAGTTTTAAATATGGAAGAATTGTTAGATGAAGTGGTATGACAATGGCAACAGCAGTTGTTGAAACTTCAGAAAGAACAACAAAAGTTAACTGAAATAAGTCAGAAAAAAATGATAAATTCCATTTTTTTTCATTCGTTACATGGTAGTAGATGTCAAAACTGAATTCACTTACAATTCAGATGATGAAATTACCTTTTCTGCTTATTTTAAAAGAGAAGAGCAAATTTACAAATAAGAATGCAGTGACTGGGAAGATGAGAAAAAAAAAAACAAGCATTTTGTTGGGAAAGTCCACACCAGTAGAACATGAACAATACTGTAATTTTGTTCTACCAATGAAACTAAGAGAAATTTGCTTTGAAGAAATGGTAAATATTCTAACTCAAATTTTTAACATGAAAAGCTTTTTATTCAATACTTGTTGGAAGTATATAAATCTGATGAAAAAAGAAGAGACAGATTTTGTCATATATACTGGAATCATTACCAAAAATTGTGAAATGTTCATAATAAATTAGTTGACTTCAAATACGTTTAAAGGATTCAGTTTTGTTCAAGGGTTAATGGTGAAGAAAGATGCAGAAATATGTGCTAAAATCCTAATGTAGCTGGAACAGAACTAACGACTAACAAGAAATGTGGGATGAATATCGGAAACTTGATATGAAAGAAATTGAAAAAAATAACGTACATATATACAAGTAAGAGAAAATGTAGAAAAAGAAAAATTAATCCATATTTCAGATGTGAAGAATCATATCTTAGAGACGACTGTCTCTTTAAGAATTTAGAGTGTTACAAGTGTGGAAAAGTAAAACATAAAGTTACACTGCAAAACTAAAGCAAGGAAAAGTTCTCACAGAAAAACATTTTATACACAGCCTGGGAATGAAAAAATAATAACAGAAAATGAAAGAAAATTTGTGTATATGAAAATGTGGATGCAAAAATGCAACTATACACTGGTAGTGATATCACAATAATCTAGAAAGCTACAGGAAAAGCAAGCGGAAAAACCTACCTTAAAAAGAACTTTAAAAATGGGACATGGTGTGTTGGTTGAGAAATTATTTGTTAAAGGACTGGTAATGTTTCATTTTCTAACAACTGTGTAAAATTTAAGACTTATGTACTAAAAAATATGACAAACTTGTATGCTACTGACTGGGTGGAATTATTTGCATTAAGAGATTTATTTATAAATATTTATGGCAAAAACATAAGTGTACAAGAGACCAATTTTTAAAAAATGTGAAAATTTAAAGGAAGAATTGAAAAAAAAAAAAACAATTTCTGGATGTTCTATCAGGTGAGTTGGATTGGTGTTCCAAATTCAAAGCCATATTTAAAGCAAAAAATGGATCAACACCAGTATTTAAACCAAAATGTAGCATACTATTTGCAGCAATGGATGAAGTCAAGAAAAATAAGTGTAATTAAAAACATTAACCATTCAAAATGGGGAGCAATAGCAGCGGATGTAATGCAAAAAGAATAAAATTTGTGTTTGCACTGATTTTTTTTTTACCTGGATTAAATAAATATCTGGAAGCAAATAACTACACATTACCAAGTCCTGAGAAAGTTCTTTAAAAATTAAATATAGGAAGAATGTTTTCAAAGCTGGATCTTTCCAAAGAATATCTGAAAATACAGGCTGAAAAAAAAAATAAAAGAAAGAAAGAAAAAAGAGAAAAAAAAAAGGAAAAATATGGTAAAAGTTAAAAAAAGAAAGAAAAAAGGTATTGAAATCATTTAAAGAAAGGATTTACTGAAGAAAGGACTGCAAGTTGTGTATTTGATGTACAACACTCCAAGAATTCATTGAATGTCCAAGTACCAGAAAAAAAAAAGGAAACATATGTAAAAAAACAAAGAACTAGGCAGAAAAATATGAATGATGCTTTAATAATCTAAAAGAAAAACTTATAATTAATCATAGTGATTATGTTTAATAACAATATGCATAAAATAAATTACAATGATTTAAAATGCCCATTTTACAAAACCAGCAAAAAAATTCTTGCCTCGATCTGATACATTGGTTTTACAACCAGTACATTAACATGTCATTCATCTGATAATATGTCAGTTAAATCACCTATCACCAACCAACATGATGGAAACCACAAATTAAAATCCAACAAATCTTTACCAATAGCACAGGGGTGGTTGAATAAACAAGCTGTACAAAGACCCAAAATGAAAGAAATACAAAGTTCCATTTGTAGCAAAATCAACAGAAAGAGAAGTGGGTGAATACTAAGAAATTAAATAAAAAATTACGAAAGGGGGATTTTGTAGAGCAAATAAGACCCCTTCCTCTGGTAACACAAATGAACTAGGCAAGATGCCTTCAATAAAGAACTCAGAGTTCTGAGAAATTTCTGATAGAGCATTTGTTAAAGTACTGTTGGAGTCAGTCAAGACATATCATGACCATTAGTAGCGAGTTGTCTGTTTTAACTCACTACTAATTGTTATAATATTATGAGGAGATAGCAAAATCAAGCAATTTTCTGAAGTTTAACATGAGTAATAATCATGTGAATTTCAACATTGTAATATCTAATCTTGTTAAAAATTGAATTAAGAAATATTTTCTGGCAGTGGGGTAGCATTTTGCAAAGTAAAAAATAGGTTTTCTTTTTAAAATAAATTCAGAAGAGGTCAAGGAAATAAATTATTTTTTTTAATGTTAGAATGAACTTTTTGACACACTATATCTGGCATTAGTCTTTCAATTATTTGTTGAATTTTATTAACTTAAAGAACAGCCCAGTATGCCAAATACAGGTCAGGGATACTAGAATCAAGCAGGTGCAAAAGTTTAAATACCTGGGAAGTGTTCCAACAGAAGACGGAAAGTGCGACACAAAAATCCGAAGGTGAATTGGCATGGTGATGGAAGCATTCCAGAAGTTGAGTAAAGTATTTTCCTAGAAACAGGAAAATTTCACTAGAAACGAAGCAGAGAGTATGGGATTGCTATGTGATGTCCATCCTTCAATACGGCAGTGAATATTGGGCAATATCTTTGAAGATGAAGGAAAAACTTGAAGCAACTGAAATGTTGTTCTACAGAAGGATACTGTAAATATCAAGGATCGATCATGTGAGCAATGATGAGGTTTTAGAAATGATGGAAACGAAAAGGAAAATTAATACTGAGCATCAGAAAGAGACAGCTGAAGTTCCTGGGACATGCAATGAGGAAAGAGGGCTTGGAGAACCTGATATTGACAGGCCAGATAGAGGGAAAAAGAGATATGGGAAAGCAGCGGATAACATATTTGAAGGACCTGATCAGGTGGATGACAGAATGAGGGTTGCATGGTGTAACGGGAGAAGGCATGCTAAGATCCACCAGGGATAGGGAGATGTGGAAAGCCATAATCGCCTATCTCCTAAAGGGACAGAGCACATAGAAGATGAAGAAGAGTTTTTAATTCCATACTTTTACTGAAGTTGTTTTTTTTATTTCTTTACAGAGGTCTTTGTTACCTGAATATTGCTTTTCGTTTTCATATACATTTCTTTTCATGATTGGTCATAATTTTTCAATTCCATGTGAAGATAGGCGGGAGACCATTCTATGAAGATGACCTGTTTGAAACTTCATTTGACAAGTTGAGCAACAATGTACTTTGCAGAATGTAAAGACTTAGTTTAAAAGCTTAACATTGTAACTCTTATATAACTCAATACCACCTTGTCCAACAACTTAATAATCCTTCACACTCAACTTGATTCTATTGTCAGTGGTAAATTTACTGCTTATAACACAGGCCAGAAACATTAGTCAATCTACATGAGTGTGTTAACTCAAAATGAAACATATAGCTCAGCCATAAGGTTCATTCAATATAGTTCTAGATTCATCACCAAAAAAATATTACTGGGAAATCCAGCTTCATATACTTCTTCATCTAACTTCTATTTGTAATCTATATAAATAAAGCTTAAGATGTATGCCAGTGTGTGTGTATCCCTGTGTGCATCTTCACTGATTTCTATTAATATACACTTCCACATTTTTCATCCAATTTGTTTCAAAACTTACACACTCCTTGCAAATTTATTATTTACACAGCAACAAAAAAGAAACTTTGCACAACTCTTCAGGTTAATTTTTGTTTTAATTCAAAATATTATTTTGTTAAAGATAAGTTTAACACAGTAACTTTTACATGAAGTAAAAACTCTTTCAAAAAAATGCCAGAATTATCTCTGATATTTAATGCTTGCAGATGTGGGTCATATTAAAAAAAAAAAATCTAAGTATTTGATTTGAATGGAAGATACATTTCCAAGATATAAGGTTACTTAGCAATCCTTTTCATATACACAAACCAATCCAAGCTGTTGAGTAGATTATACGCCCATTTAATTTCCCCGACCCACTTGGTGCCAAGTGGATATTTATTTTAAACAGCCAACCCCAAGCAAACCTCCAACATTTACCCAGCACTATTTTATCCTACTTGCACCTATGAGCACTACAGATAGGCATTGCCAACTATCCCCCTTCTCCATAGTAGTACATTTAACCTTACAAAGAGAAATACTTAAATTGCCCATGGGAATTCTTACTCTTCCCATCCTATGCAATGCTGGGTACTTACTGCTATATATATATATATATATATATACATCTAATCTAAACTTATTTATAAATGAAATTTTGTATGTGTGTGTGTCCATTACCTATAGACTCCGAAACGGTTGAACCGATTTTCTTGAAAATTTACACAGTTGTCTTATAAGCATCTGCGAGTGTTCTTAGCTAGGTTTTGTGTCGCGGTACCCCCAATAAATATTGAAAATCAATTATCGAAAAAAATTGGGTTTTAGAAGGAGTGGTCAAATTTTAATCAAATTTGATACACTCAGAGACAAAGACATAAGAAACGATATTCAGAAGTTTCAAGTTGCAGTTCTTACAATATATAAAAGGTAAGATTTTTGTGTGTGTCTCTGTTTATCTGCTTGTATGTCTGTATTTTTTTTAACCATTTTATTTTCGTTTTTGCTTTAGGTTTGGCTCTAAGTAGGTATTATTATAGTTCTTAGTCTCAGCCATGATACCATTTACTCAGAGGACTTATTTAGCTTCCAAAATTCAGTTTATGATGAAAAAAAACTTATTTGATATTGATACCAGGAAATCAAAATTTGACTTACATCCATTCATTTTTCTTTCAGTCTCTGGTTTTGCTTTAACTGGAAACAACTATTGCTATTTAGTCTTTCGTGCTAACGTCCAAAGAGTCTGATCTCCATGACCATGGATTAGTTTTAAAGCTTTCATTCCACCCAAGCAACGCCAGGCCATAGTGCTAGTGTATATATATAGTGAAGTGGTTTCTCTCTCTCTTTATATTCTCAACAACAGCTCCTTCGAATATTTTTGTGTTGGTCAATCTACATTTTTTTTTTATTTCCATCTAAATTTTCACTTTTTGCGACATTCTGAAAGCTACATTTGCTTCTTGTCAATGTTTTCAGGATTTATTTTTTTCGTTCCCATCAGTCAACCATATAAAATTTTGTTTCTCTTTTGAGGTTATGTGTTTCTTACAATTCAATCATTTCAGCTTTGAAGTTAAAAATAAATATCAATAACCTTTCAATATATATGGACTAAATAATAAATATATAAAATTCCCTTGAGTTGCATCATAAAATTAATCAAATTTGACACTACTAAATAAGCTATTGCAAATATTTTTAATAAAAGCAGATATTGTCAGCTGAAAATCATATAAACATTCATTGGTTAACACAAGTTTTATGATGAAAATATAAACTTACTAAATAGGCAGACCTGAAGGAGACTCCAACCACTACCTTTAAATCTGTTGTTTTACATTTTTTTTTTTACTTTTTTCAGTGGAATCTTATAGATTACACCCTAAACTTTCCGACTGACAAAAAAATTTGGAGAAATTTCAATATTTAAACAATTTGTGTGGGGAGCTCAGTTTTCCATACAACATCATAATAAATCAATCCACCATTTTGTAACCCTTCGCTGGTACGACATTACTACCACCTGTAAATTTGTTGATTATCAATTTTTGTTTTTTACTTTTTTTTCAGTGAAATCTTATCGAGTAAACCCTAAACTTTCCGATTGACAAAACAATTTGTAAAAATTTCAACGTTTAAACAATTTTTTGCTATTCTTGGAGTTTCCGAGAAAGAACTGAAGAAAACTTGAAAAAGACAAAAACAAGAGCAACAACTCATCCCCAAGAAGCCATAACAAAGCAACCTCAATGTGAGTGGTTCCAAAATGGTGGATCGATTTACTATAATGTTGTATGAGAAACTGAGCGCCCCCTAAAATTGTTTAAATATTGAAATTTTTCTGAATTTTTTTTTATAATCAAAAAGTTTATATTATAATCGATAAGACTGTGCTGAAAAAAGTTAAAAAAAGAAAAACAACTAATTTAAAAGGTGGCGGTAGTCTTCTTCAGGTCCGCTGCTAAATAAAAGTAGGAAAGCAATTAAAGTTGGGGTTAAAGACTTCACTGTTTTAACATCAGGATATTTCAGTGAAAAAAACATTTATAAGCCTCTTTTTCAGAAAGAAAAACCATCCAACACTTTTGAAAACCATTTTCATGATGAAGTCAAGCATTCTATGTTATTGCTAAAAGACAATATTTTTGTCCTCATCTGTAGATTTTGGTTCATACAATTTTTTTTTTCTTCTTTTTTTGGCAACATTCATTAAATATTTACAAAGTGTTTGGATAGAACAGAATCTAGCTTTGCTAATACAACCGAGACAAAAATATTATATAGCAAATGTTTTTTTTATTTTTAGAGTAATTACTGGTATTCAAAAGTGTAGAGAAGGCAATAAGTCGACTATTTTCCCCAAGAAATCATGGCAATTTATAGATATTGAAGAAAAAATACTGAAGAGCCATGAAAAAAAATGTAAACATAAAAATCTTAATTTTCCTACAGATTTTAATCTGCAATTTTATTAATTCAAAATAAATATAAAGTTTTGTTTTGTTTCAAATTAAACAATCTTGTCATTAATGTAAATGAAGACCAAGATGGTAATTAAAATCTTATATCCTGAGTTTGGTTATTCTGTTTATCTGTAAAGTTATTTGACATTTCTTTTACCTTCAGATAAAATGGATTCTTTCTCTTCTGCCATTTTAGTTTCTCTTCCTTTTTTATTGATCATTCCTGGTTGAGTTGTCTTCATTTTCCTGCAGGAATAATGAAAGATGGATTAGAAACAGAATCAGGTCGAAGCTTTGATCTGGAAAATAGTCTTTAAATCAAAGAAGACTCACTTTAGAGGTGAAGACTGAAAGGAATTGTCGGAGTTGCATTTATGTTTTGTTGCTTTTTACAATCTCTCCTCAGTCTTTTGGTTACTTATTTTTGTCCATAATAATTTTTTTTAAGGTTTGCTATGAATTATTAAAATCTGTCTCTTCCTTTAATTCAATTTTTTTAATTTTAACCTCTTTGTAATGTCAGTGATCCATAGAAAAATAAAATTAAGACAAAAAAGAAAATCTGTATTTCTTTATGTCCACAAGGATGGACTGACAAGCTTGCAGCCTAAAATTTTTTGATGAATTTTGGAATTTTCACCAATTTGAACACATATAAGAGATGCACTATTTATAATATCAAAATATTAAGAAATTAAAGAAGGTAATTATACAGGTAGGTAATGGTGATTGGATAAACATTAAACTACCAGATACTTCAATTCTTTTTAAAGAAAACGTGAGAGATGTATTTATTATAGAAAAATAGGATTAAATATGTGCCACACTAAATGCTGTAATATTCAGCATTGATTTAAGTGCATCGACAGAAAAGGAGATTATGCAAAAAATACAAGTATAAATGACACTCAAAATACAAACTCAACAATATATTATTAAAAAGACAATCCATAGATACATATTTCCTAACAAAAAAAATTATTTATTACAAAAATCTAAAACCAATGAGATAATCATTAGCATAGACACCAGAAGAATGTAACAATGTTGTCTATCAATTCTCTTTCACATTTGGAGAAAGTCTCTGTAATAATAATAATTCAAACAACATATACATTGATTTTACAACCACTATATTAACATGTCATTCATCTGATAATATGTCAGTTAAATCACCTATCACCAACCAACATGATGGAAAACCACAAATTAAAATCCAACAAATCTTTACCAATAGCACAGGGGTGATTAAATAAAAAGCTGTAAAAAGACAACACATATTAGAACAATTAAACATTAAAAAAAAAAATGGTAATAAATAAAACAATATCAGTTTTAGGAAAACAAATTTAATTCAATTATAAAAAAAACAATACGAATAGTAATATGAACATCCAGAAAAGATGTACTTGAAAATCAAGAAAATGACGCCTATATTTATGAAATCAGGTATTGTAATTATTTTTACTATTTACGTCGTTTGGATTGTTGGCTTTATCTGTGTTGCTATATTCACAACATTTTGGCTGTTGCATGCTCTGGGCTTCTCCAGGGGATAGCAATTATGAACTGAACCTGTTAGTTGGATCCAGTTCAATTAGTTAAGTACCATAGGTGATACACACTTGGATGATCATGTCTCAATAGAGACATGACGACTGGGCAGATGATTATCCTCCAGTAGATTGCCATTACTTTCTGCAGTAGACTGGTTGCCAGCCAAGGCTATGGAAACCAATCTGTCCTGTTATTTTATCCATAACTGGAGGAAAGAGACAAATTAATATCTTTCCCAAGGGTATTTGTGTGTAAGTGAATACAAGGAATTCAACTGGAATTCAAACTCGGCTCCCCAATTTCTCGTTCGAAGCCGATATTCGCTGCACCACAATGCACATCCGGCTTAAAAGAGACGTTTACAAATGTATTCCCAAGCAGTCACCCATCTAAGTACTGACCAGACTTGATGTTGATTAATTTACAGCCATATCATGTTGAATACATTGTTGTATCCAGTTACTTGACTCAAAGTATTCTGAGTTCGATACCTGGCTGAAACAGTCCGAACAATGTAGAAGGAATGACATGCCCCAAAAGACCAAAAATCTTTGCAAATGGCTAATGATATCTGAAAGTACTCAGATATTAGATAATTTATATTTTGATATGTAAAGAAAAACAAACCGAAATAGAAAAAAAATAAATAAAAAATACTTAAAATTTTTTTTATTTGTCTTTAACCAAAATTGTATAAATGAAAAATTAATATCGCAACTACAGAATTATCCAGAGAACATTAATTCCAATCACTTTTTGCAGATGAAGACTTGTTCATTTGGGGAATTGTCTGTCCTTATGACAGATTCTTTTGAATAAAAATTTATTTCATGTCCTTTTAGATTTCTAAAACATCAAAAATTTATTTTTAACAACTGACATTTGTGTCTGTATAGTCTTAAGATTTAGATTTAATTATTTTTTTTAAGTTGGATTTATTTCAGCCTTTGTAAGAACCGCAAAATGATAAGATTTCATTGAAACTAATTACAGTATGCATTGTCTTCAAAATTATGCAAAAAACAAAACAAAACTGACATCTCATTTTAACATACATCTACTAAAATCACAGATAAATATTTTGAAATACTAAAGAATAAATCTATTCAATAAAATTGCTGTTGGTTTCAACCATGGCCGACAGAGGTTTTTAGAATCTCCTGTCACTCTTCATGACAGTCTCCTTGTTTAAGTCAATGAATGCTGCGATAATACTTGCTTTCAGTTCATCATCAGTGTTACAAGGTGTTTTGTTGGATTTTAGTTCATCTGTGCTCCTCACATAAGTGGGGTTGTAGTCTGGGTACTTAGGTGGCCAGATATGCAGTCCCAGAAATTGTTTGATAGACATGACTGGGTTATCCTGCATGTGCGGCATGTTGCAGAGTCCTGTTGTCAAACAATTTCTTCCAGTATCCACCCTCCTGACCCAGGGCAGCATTACCTCCTCTAGACACTTGATGTAGGCCTTGTGTTGTCTGTAAGGATCTGCCAAAAGATGAATAGAGAAATAACATCGTCATAACTTCTGATCACTCCAAACACCTTCCTTAATCATCATTAAACTCATCCAACTCTTTCCAAAATCTTTGCACTGTTTTCAGATTGACACCTAAACACTCTGAAATGTTTGTATTGACGTTTCTGGTGCAAATACCAAGGAGTACAACATGCCATTTCTAAATTTCTGGCAGAATGAATTGTGTTATGGTGCTTAACTGACCCAACTATACTCTGCTCTAAGCAACCAAAGATGCAAACATCAGAAGGCAAGGTATTTCGTTCATCAATTACGTTGAAAAAGAAAGAATCATCTACAGCAAATATTATTATTGGTGTATTTGAAGGATGAAATCCCCAAAAACCTGACAAAAATGAAGAAGGAAAAGTAATCTTTCACCAAGACAATACACTGTATCACAAGTTGATCACAAAGCTACATGAATTGCACTTTCAATTGTGATATATCCCGAAAAGTAATATCAGTGAAAAATAAGTGAAGAATGATACTTAACACAGGAAAGAGATAGCAGGGATATATTATACTAAGGTACAATAAACCATAGCGTATACAATAGCAATCAACGAATAGGAGTGGAATAATCTATCAAGTAGAGAATGCTTTTGCCTCTGACGTATGCCTCTCGGTTCGCCTCTAGTCCAGCTGTCCTTTATAGACTAGATCATTCCATTATGGGGTATGCTAGGATGTTCCGCTATAACAAATTGCTACTGCATCCACTCTATTTTCAAGGTCTGGCTCCCAGCAACTACTGGCTGTTTGTAGACAAAAAAAATGTTCCAGGGAAAGAGATTTGGCTCCAGTGAAGAAATAATATTGGAAACTGAGGCGTTTTTTGAGGCCAAAGAAAATTGTTCTACAAAAAAGGCATCGAATTGTTAAAAAAGCACTGAAATCAGTGCATAACCATAGAAGAAGACTATGTTGAGGAATAAAGCCAAATTTTGCCTAAAAGTTGTTGTTTTATTAGTTAGACCCAGGATATATTGAGTGACTAGCAGTAAAACCTGGCATTGCTTGAATGTAATGAAAGCTTTAAAACTAATCCATGGTCCTGGAGCTCAGACTAAGCCTAAAGAATATTTGTGTGAAGTTTGGTGAGAATTGGATAAAAATTGTGGATTTGTATAAAGGACATACAGACAGATAAACAGACACACACACACACAAACATCTTGCCTTTTATATATATATATATTATCGATTTTCTGCACTATTGTAAGAACTGCAACCTTGAAACTCCTGAATATCGTTTCTTATGTCTTTGTCTATGAGTGAATCAAATTTGATTAAAATTAGACCACTCCTTCTTTAACCTGATTTTTTCGAATATCAATTTTTAATATTTATTGGGGGTACCTCGACACAAAACCTAGCTAAGAACACTTGCAGACACTTGTAGTATAACTGTGTAAATTTTCAAGAAAATCGGTTCAGCTGTTTTGGAATCTATAGGTAACAGGGACACACATACACAAAGTCTATTTATAAATAAGTTTAGATGTGTGTGTATGTATATATATATATATATATATATATATATATTAGATTGGAAAGAAAGTTCTGTTGTGTTTAAAGATGGAAAAGAAAGAAATCCTTTTTTCTTGTAACTGAAATATTTCATCAAGATATTTCTTTTCCTCGTTGATAATATTATCTCAGCAATTCTGCAAATATTTGCACTCTTGAGTATAAAAATCTTCCAATCCAAATGAACATTCAGTATCAGTTTGAACCTTTTCACAATTAATAGACTGTTTCCTCTCTAAAATGTGGCAATGATGTGGAAAGATGATAGACTGAACAAAATCAGGAGAGTAAGGAAGATGATGCAAAACTCTTATATTTAACACCACACCTTTATTTCACTTCATATCCAACCAAACACACAGCCTTTTCTCAATGTAATCCTGATTTGGAGATCAATTATTTTTCCTTTAGCACTAACCATTATTATACAATTATAAAAGACCCTATTTTCTTTCCTGGTGATGATTTTAGCCAGGAAAGATTTGGTAGCAAATCAACAAGCAGTAACCAACACTAAGCTGGGAAGACCTACTGACAAAGTTCTCAAAGCTGAACATAAAGATTGAAGTGTGATTTGAACCTTTTGTTGTGGATTTTTCCTCAGTTATGTTTTACAGAAGCTCAATATAATTTTACATTCCTAAAAAGCCCTTTTGAATTGATACAGCATACAATTTCTGATCCAAACACATTTTTAAAAAGCTAAAATCAATACATTTACCCACTTTAATAAATTAAGTGTTATCCTATTATAATCTTTTAAATATTAATATCAAAGTGATCATGTCAAAAATTCAACAAGACTATACAGGATGTGATGAGTCAGTTTCCACCATTTTATATTTTTAATTTTGTGTATTCACGCTGTTTTTGAATTCGTCAACTGCTCAGTATAGTAGGGTCAGCTGGGTACTATCTGTGAGAAAAAGAGCATCATAATGTAATTTACTCCACCAGAAATTTAAAAACGGCATGCTGTACTGCTTGGCATTCACACTGAAAACTCCAATATAAGCGTTTCACAAGGTTTGACAGTGCAGAGGTTTTGAAAAGAGCTGGATGAGTCTATCTATGATTTTGAAGGTGTTTGGTTTGATCACTAGTGATGGCAACATTATGCCTATATTCATCTTCACACAGAGCTTCAGACTTCACATGGAGGTCTACATCAAGTAACTTAAGAAAACCGTGCTGCTGGAAGATCATATGCCTGACAACAGGACTCTGCACCATGCCACACAAGGAGAACCCAGTAAAGTAGAGCATCCAGAAGAGTTACAGGATATTTCAAAGTCATCTAGTGGCCATGGTTGAAGTCAATGGCTATTTAATTGAATAAATTTATTCTTTGGTATTTCAGATATTTTTGCATAATTTTGGGAAATATATCTTAAAATGAGATGTCAGTGTTATTTTTATTTTTTTGTAATTTAGATAATTTATCCATCACAGCCTCTGGGTGTGTGTGTGTGTGTATATATATATATATATATATGAATGCATCAGTCAAATGACTAATGCATTTTTACATTAACATGCCATTAATAAGTAAAGAGCACCATAAAATTTTATATTCATCATATAACAAAGTCATCATATTCCTCCTAGTATTAGACTTAAAGAAAAAACAAAAGTCACTGCAAAATTTAATAAATACATAACATAAACTGTAAAATCAATGACTACAAATACTTAAAAGCTACCATCATAAAAACAAAAAATAAACATATATTAAATTGAACATCTCTGAACCTTCAAACGGATGCATTAAATATATTGAACAATAAAGAAAAGCTCTATTTACCTAATGCTCTAAGTTGACTTATATTTGCCATAAGTAACCTGTAAATAATGACAATCATGATTTAAAAGTATGATATTCTGGAAATCAAATGTCATGAAGGAAAAAAGAAACATATCAAAACTTATTTGAATTTCAAAAATATGAAATTCTGCTCTTGAAAATTATTATATTAGAAGATCTACATGTAGACAATTTTATACACTGAAACCAAACATCTATTTCCTTGTTTGTAAAGAAGAGTATTTGCAAATTTATAACAAACCTTGTTTTTCAAATTTAATAAAACATTATGCAAATATATATATGTGGCAAAACTGACAACCGATGAAGAAGATATGGAGGATAGTGAACATCCGATATACGTAGAGCTGGGTTCAACAACCGATCGCTCCAATGTCAGTAGTTTGCCAATAGATCAGGATTTATCTACAATAAAGAAACTCAACCACTCCCTCTTCAGAGGAGCACCAGGAACAAAAGACCAGACCTGCACTGTCATTTGTGGGGATCAGTGGGGAGTGTGGCAGACATGAGATGAAACCTGGGACTAGCACTACTGTTTGCGACTTGCCTTGTCCCCGCCAAAAGAGAGCCCGTATTTGCTTAGTGTGTAAAGCTACTACAGCTAAAATGAAGTGAAAAAAAAAAAGCACTTACTATTCTGATGTTATCTGTCCTCAGCCAGATAATGTAAAAGAATGAGGGGGGACTTGCATTGCATTTTTATGCACTAAAAATATGCAATGCATTATGGGATAACAGGAAGACGCAAATGGATTATAGGTACATGGACAGATATAAAAGCAACAAATGTTTCCTAGTGAGGAGGAGAAACAAAAGAACGTTCACAGTTGGTGGCTGAAACATCTGTTAGTGAGATTTTTAGGCAGAGCGCAAGAAGGACAGACTTGATTGGAATACCAGCTGGGAGAGCCACAATTCAGTTGCTGTTTTAAGTTTATTTTGCCACAATATATTATGGTGTTAAAGACAAAACTTTTTTTTACTATAATGCCAAATTTTAAAACATAAACACTAGTTGACTGGTTCATTCCCCTTACACCAGAAATGTAAAAAAAGAAAAAATTACGAAAAGAAAATCTGTTTTGGGTGAAATGAATGAAAGGAAGCAGGAAAATTTTTTGATTTTTACTAAAAGTTATTACATCTGAAGATGCTAGAGACCTAGCAGAGCAAGACCAAGCAAACACTCCCTTTGTTTCTAAAGTGAGGGCTGTCTAGACCTGATAAACAGTATTTCCAACACCTTCAGATGGCCAAAACAGAAAACTAGTTCACACTAAAATCCGCAGCACAACTTGGATTATTTATCAAATGATCTGCTATGGAAGACCCGTATGTATTTCGAATGGTATCACCAGACAAAAAATTCTTACTGAGTATTTTAGCAGGCACATGTAGTTTAATTCTAACATCCAAACACTGCATCATTCTACCTATGTAATGAACTCCACAAATCTATTTAAAATGGTAAATAACAGTTAATATGGTGGGAGGGGGTAGAACATCTTTACAGATAGATGGAAGGCCAGATCTAGTTTTAAACAAAACAAGTACATTGGCTGCATATTAACTGTCACATGTACTTAATGAAATTCACTTAGCTTAAGTCTAACACTATACAACCATGGTATTTGGAGATTGACTGGATATTTTTCGACCATTACAGGTTTAATTTTGTTTAATTCAGCAATCTTCTCTCGAATAACTGATTTTTATTTTATAATCGTGTCGCCCCAGGCAAGGCATTTTACTGCCACTGTTGTGCAGGGGGTTACATAGGAGGAATGTTATGAGAAGGAATGAGAGGTTTCAGTGGGTGTCAGGAAGAGAGCAGGAGAAGGAAGAGAATACTGATGAGAGTGGGGTGGACGAAGAAAAAGCATGAGAGAGAGGATGTAAGTTAGTGAGACAGGAGATGACTATTGACTTTACATTTAAATTCTTGGAGATTATAACTGTCGGGAAAGCAAGTATGCGGAAGGGAATTCCACAGACTGGAAGTGTGAGAAAAGAAGCTGCTGGAGTAGAATTTGCGTTTATAATTTATTGGTTTCACAGTTAAAGGGTGGGACCTAGTTGCTAATCTTGTGGCTCAAGGAAATTCATATATAGGAGATACCGGTGAGCTAAGTTCATTGGAGCAGAAGCCGTAAAAGTATTTGTAGAAGAGACACAGGAAAGCCACACTGCATCGGTGAGAAAGCAACTGTATCCTAGCTGCCAAGTTGGGATCGATCACATTACAGACTCTCCATTAGATTTGGTTGAGGACACCTAAGTGGATAGCAGGAGCACCCGACCAGATATGGCAGCAATATTCAATGCATGGGCGGATGGTAGATTTGTATATGTGCAGGATTGTTTCGGATGGGAAAAACTTCCTGGGCCTACACAGAGAACCGACTTTCTTAGCAGCGGATTTAGCTATGGATTCTATATAGTTATCCCACTTGAGGTCTGATGTGAGAGTTAATCCGAGGAGAAGCAGCGTTTTACTTTCAGGGAGAGAAGCCTGATTCGTGTTAATGGGCGGGAGGAACGATTGTCTGTGGTGGTTATTAGATAGCAGTTCGTTTCGAAAGCATTAAATTTAATGAGATATTTCTTACTCCAGTCTATCACAGATTGGAGGTCCTTTTCAAGCTCGGCAGTGAGGAAAAAACAAAAAAATAGTCAGAGAAATACAACAAATGACTAACATTGAAGAAATTCAACTCTGAATAGAATCTACCCACTGGACATGACAAAAAGTGACAAATTTTTTAGGGGTAGGGAGGAGTAGTATAATAATATTCAACACACAGTCCACAATTGGAACAGCTAGTTAGATAAAAGTGCTTTGCGAATATACAATTTTAACTTTTTAGCAGATGCCAATAATAATTCGGACAGGACTGGGGAATCACCATTACCCTAACTAAAAGGAGTAACCAACTACAAGAGAGGTGATAAAGGAAAAATAAAAAATAATGAAATTCAAGTCCAAACAAGCTGCAACCAAAATTTCTGACAAGTTAGTTTGAACAATGTCTGACGGATAACCATTGCTCACAAAGATGCTAGTTATACAACTAATATCATCTTTCAAGGTGTCATCTGAACAAATCATTATTGTCCTATGGGTCAAAATCTTAATCAAAAAGCCTTTCATCATAGCTATTATAGCGTTATTCAAATTACAGAAAAAGAAACCAAATCCTACTTGATGTTGAACAACACAAATTCTCAGTGCAAGTCAAAAGAAATCAGAATTATCATGGGAGACCCTTATGGACTGGGAAACTGCAATGAATCATTTGCATTCTCTCCAAAGCCTTGTCATTGCTCGCATGTTCTGTCCATGGACTCCTCAGGAACCACGTTTCCTTTCCTTTCAGTTTAACTGCAATAACTAACAGATAACTGACAGTAACCCAGAATGCATTTCTTCAGGTTTTGATCCAGAATCAAATGGACTCCTTTTACATTATTTTCACTGCCTGCATATATAATTCTGTGGTTGTCGCTGACAAAGTCTCCATTATTCAGCTATCTCATTTTGCATACACCTAAAATGTTGGTGTCTAATCTGTTAATCTCCTGTTTTACATTTACCAGCTGTCCGCAGTCATTCAAGGTCCTGACATTCCATGCTCCAAGATTTATTTTATTCTGTTTGGTGCAAAGAGTTGCAGGATAATGGTCTGGTGACATCTTGTTACTCGTCTTGTTCCATTTCAAGCAAGATGTCGATTCTGAAGAATTTGACCTTCTTTATGCTGTTTGTGTTAACAGTCACTGGATGACAGTCAAGTGACGCCTGTTTGCGCATAACTCTCCTAACAGAGTGAGGAATCAGTATCTATAGGCTTGATCCCTTTCATGTCGTTAGGGTTTCTCATTTGTGTGTACATATTTATTGTTGTTCATGGGATTGATAGTGGAGTGGTTTCTCCATTGCCTTCTCCACAACGTTTTATTGAAACACTGCTCCTAGTTAGGTGGCAGTTGACTCCAAGAGTTCTTCCGCCCTATTTCAGATCTTATTTTTCATCCTACTAGGATTGCTAACATCCCACCTCATTCAAGAATATTGAATGAGGTAGCTGGTTTAGTCACCAACAGTCCAACAAAGAATTTATTTAATGTATCATATAGGTGTTGATAGGGTTTTATGATCATATATACGTACCTGTGACTTTCAAGGTTAGTAACTGTTTGTTGCAAATGACAGATATATAGATCTGAAATTAGTAGAAAAGTGGGAACAAGGAAATAAAAATATTAAGTTATAATTTATTGTAAGTGAATAACTACTCTTGAATTCTTTAGTGGGTTGCTTATCTATTCATTTTCTAGTTGTATTGGGAGTCCGTTCTAGTGAAGGGTAATTGTATACTGTTGCAGGTTAACAGAATTTGGTCTTGTGGTAGATAACCCACTATAAGTCATAAAATGATTATAAAATCAAGAAAAGCAAATTGAGTTGAAAATAACATTTATATATACACATATCAATTAATGTTTTTATAATTAAAGTAATATTTGAATATAGGTCCAATGGAGGTTAACTGTTCATGGCAAATAATAAGCTGAAAGAGATTTAAGGTTTTGGAATGTGGTAAGCATGTAAATGAGTAATGTCTTTGATGTAGTCGCTCCCTAGGTTAGTACAGGGGCCCGACAATATTTTTCGGACACTTTAGTATTCGACTTTCCGAGTACCATAGAGTGGCGAAATTCCTTCAATAGAATAGCATAAACATATAATGACAATACCTGTAATAAAAATGGAAGAAAATCGATTAGGTAAGGAAAAATATTTATTTTTTATCATTTTTTACAAAACACACGCAACATTATTTTTCGGACATCGTTGAAAACCTGTTAATAGTCTTTAATATCACCTTTCTTCTCAATAACTTTTATCAATCTCTCTTCATAATGATCAAACATATGCACAATAACATCTCTACATGTTTCTATTAGTTGTTTTTTGGCATCTAGTATCCGTTCCCATAGTTGAGCCTCTTTTGTTATTTCAGGTCCATCACAGACAAGTTGTGCAAGCATTTCCCAAACATTTTCTATTAAATTTAGATCTGGGCTTTTTGCAGGCCATTCCAAAGTAGTCATATTCACTTTAGCCATCCATTCTTTCATGAGTTTTGACACATGGATGCTGCAATTGTCTTGCTGTAGAACAAAATCATTCCCTATCTCTCTTCTTATCCTTGGTAGGGCTTTCTCGTCCAGCAACTGTTTGTAGCTTTCGCTGTTCTGTCGTCCTTTCAGCCACTCCAACCATATATTCCCATTAGCAAAGATCATACCCCAAACCATAACTCCTTCTCCTCCTCCTCCTCCCATCTGTCGTTTGTTCAGTACAGCAGGCTCACCCTTTCTCGACCAAGTACACCATCCATCGGGCCCATCAAACTTGAAATGCTTCTCATCAGTAAATATAACCTTCTTAAAGTCAACATGCTTTGTTAACCACCTTTTAGCACACTCCAGTCTTGCTTCTTTGTGTTTGTTAGTGTAATTTTTTTCTTAGCCTTTGCATACTTCAAGCCAATCCTATGCAGTGTTCTTTGTACTGTTCGGATGTTTACATCCAATTCACATTTCTCCTTCACTTTTCTTGCTGTAACTTTTTCTCCAGATGTCAAAAGCTGTGTCACAGTCCTCTTCATTCTCCTTTCAGTCCTCTTGCCAATTGATCTTTTCCATCCTCTCTTCTTTTTCCGCTCAGAGTTTGTCTTCAGTATGTATTCGACCGTTGATTTCAACAGCTTCAAATCCATGGCGATCCTTCTGATGCTGAGGCCATCATCCCGCTTCTTCCGTGCCAAACAAACGACTTCTTTTGAATGCATTTTACCTCATTAAACTTAATTGTTTTGCCAGTAAAATAGAACAGATAATTGATTCTAATGATGACAGCTAAGTGTACAAGCAGAAAATTTGCATATAGCAACATATACATGAACTTAGCTCTTAATAAAATAGGATTTTTTGTCATGTCTGAAAAATAGTGTCACGCAAGTTTTTGCAAAAATCACAAAAAACTAAAATTATCAAAGCCAAACTAAAAATATGATTACACTAGTAGTGAATTTTCACTCCTCAACTACGTACTTACAATCTCAAAAGTTTTTGGCACTAGTAACCACCTTGAAGTACTTTTTTCAAAGTGTCCGAAAAATATTGTTGGGCCCCTGTAAGTAGTTTTGAGACAGGGAAGAAGGTAAGGAGAGGTGAAGGGAGACAAACGTAGCCGCTTGACTTGGTCAAGGAAGATACTAATCAGGCTCGTCTGTCTCCTGGTCTGTCTGTCTGTCTGTCTGTCTGTGTCCTTTCTGTCTTGGTTTATTATGTCTAATTTTTGGATCGAAGCAGCTCATTTGGGATTTCACACATGTATTTGATTCTGGGCTTCCCATTGGCTGATAAATAAAATTTGTGTAAGCTCGCAAAATTGAAATTTAATATTTGATTAATTTTTATTTTTCCACTGGAACATCTGTGCATATCTACCTGCGCAGAGATGACTTTTGGTCATTTTCCTTTTTGTCGTGAGAGAGCAAACATCCGTTCCCCCGCTTTTGTTCGGTATCACCACATATGCATACGACAGACAAATTAATAACAAAAATTAAACTTAAATTTCTTTGACGAAACTCAACTGAAAAATCAAATACCAAAGTGTTGGTGGTGGGGAAGATGTGAATGGCTTATAGCCAAAGAGAAGTTAACTTCTTCCAAGCAAGAAAAACTTAATTTTTGTATTTCGAGATATCTATGGACAAACAATCATTAGACAATATGTATACGAAACACAAATTAATAATTAAAATTAAACTTTAATTTCTTCAACAAAAGTCAACGGAAAAATGAAATACCATATCAAATTAGAGCAAACAGGAAAGTTCAGATCAGAAGATAATCTTATCCAAATGAAATAAAACTTTTTTTTTTAAATTGCAATTTTGTTTTTTAATTTACTTTTTTTCTTTTGGTGATTATTGTCGGCAGCTTTATTTAGTATCACAAGCCTTTGGCTTGATATGCAAAGACACTGTTTATGATCAACTCTACAGGTCCATGGCAGTGGTTGCAGGGGGAGGTGAATAGCTTATATTCAAAGAGAAATAACTTCTTACAAGCAAAGGAAACTTCATTTTATTTTTGGAGATATCTATGGACAAATATGTATATATATTTAACTGACTGTATGATGAAAGAATGAAAACTAAAACTTTATTTTTCAGTTAATTTCCACAATATATGTCTTGTAACATAACCAACAGAGCTGTAAATCCCTTCCTTGTCAATGTACTTAACCTAATCACTTTCACTTAATCAACAATGGAACATTATACTAGAGTTTCAGATTAAAATTCTGTTAATCTTGATTCACCTTTGTTTGCAATCGTAGTGATGAAAGAAAAGATTTTGTTAGATTTCCAAATTTCTAGCATACAAAACCTTCCATACACAAAGTACTGATGTTTATAATTTTTTATTATTACAATATTGCCCCCTTGAAATGAAGCCAATCAGTAATATTCTGAAAAAGATCCCCGGAGGTTCTCATCCATCATCCTGATAACTGATGCAATGCAGTCGATCCAGAATTGCATTTTTTTTTATATTCACTCCTCATTGGCTCAAAGCAGTTGTTTAAATTCAGTGTTAACAATTGAATCACAGATTTTTTCTGCCTTAAAATAATGTGAAGCAGGATAAATCATCAAGTGCATGAACTGCTTTGGATAGTTACCATTGGATGTCTATTTTTGTAAGACTGCTTTGAAATCTTTCATAGGAGATAACTACCAAATGAATAATGAATTAATGGCCAATTATCCAATATTAAATTATATAAAAAGTAAGCCTTTTTTTGTAGTCTACCAAAGTAAGAATCACTTCAATTATTAGCCCAGTTCAGAAGTGCAAATAAGCCAGTAATTTCAATGTAACATTCATTGCAGAAGACTTATGAATTTATAGCTGGATCAACTGCTAGGAAGGTTGGGTCACTGTGGCAAACCAGAAAGCTTTTCTTGAAAGAATCTATCTTGAACATTTATGAAACTACCATTCATCTGTGCATTGAATACTTTAAATCTACCATCCACCCGTGTATTGAATATTGCTGCCATATCTGGTCGGGTGTCCCTGCTGCTCTCCTTGGGCTTCTTGACAAAATACAAAGGAGGATCTGTAACGTGGTTGATACTGACTTGGCAGACCTGCTGCAGCCGCTCTCTCACCGGCGTGATGTGGCTTCCCTTTGCCTCTTCTACAAGTACTTTCATGGCTTCTGCTCCGATGAGCTTAGATCACTGGTGCCGCCTAAACAGGAATTTACATGAGATACTAGATTAGCAACTAGGTCCCACCCTTTTACAGTTAAACAAATAAGATGTAACCGTAAGTTCTACTCCAACAGCTTCTTTTCTCACGCTTCCCGCCTGTGGAACTCCCTTCCACAAGTCTGCTTTCCGGACAGTTACAATCTCCAGGTGTTTAAATGTAGGGTCAATAGACACCTCCTATCACACGAACTCCCAACTATTCTCAGAACACTCTCATCTATCCAACCCTCATTCTCAGTATCCTTACCCGCCTATCACCCACCCTCTGACATTTCCTATATTTAATCATCCTTTCTCCACTCTACGTAGCCCCCTGCGCAGTAGTGGCAGTGACATGCCTTGCTTGGGGTGAAACACTTATAAAAAAAAAAAAATTTTTTGTTCAGTGCTCCTGCTATTCATTTTGAGATTCTCAATAAAATTCAAAGAAGGATCCTGACTTAGCATCTTGACTTCAGTCACTTTCTCACCAATATGATGTCGCTTCCCTCCATTTTTTCCTGCAAATATTGTCATGGCAACTGCTTTAACACGCTTTTTTCCCTTGGGTCCTAACTAAACATGATACTAGATTGGTATCTATGTCCCACCTTTTTACCACTGAAATAGTCAAATATAACCACCACTTCTACTCCAACAGTTTCTTTTATCACATTTCCCACCTTTTTTTTTATTATTATCATTTCAACCCAAGCAAGGCAGAACTTCCACTGGTGTGCAGAGGGTTACATAAGAGGTGAGTGATGAAAAAGAGGAACAAGTTACAGAGGAGTCAGAGAATGAGTAAGAAAAGGATGAGTGTGAAGAGGAATGCATGAGAGTAGAGTGAAAAGGAAGAAGAATATGATACAAGGGTTAACAAAGAAAGGATCCGAGTCAAGGAGATAAGAGATGGCAATTGACTTTGCATTTAAATTCTTGGAGTTGTAGCTTTCAGAGAAGCAAGTATATGGAAGGGAATTCCACAGGCGGGAAGTGCAAGCAAAGAAGCTGATAGAGTAGAAGTTGCGGTTACATTTGACAGGTTTCACTGTAAAAGGGTGAGACCTAACCGCTAGTCTAGTAGCCCGAGTAAATTCATGCAGTGAGGCCCCCAGGGAGCTTAGCTATCGGAGCAGAAGCTGTGAAAGTATTTGTAAAAGAGAGAGAGTGGGGGAAACCACATTACGTCGGTGAGAAAGTGACTGGAGTTGAGCTACCAGGTCAAGATCAATTACATTGCAGATTCTTTGTAGAATTTTGTCAAGAACCCCAAGATGAATAGCAAGGTAACCAAACTAGATGTGACAGCATTATTTAATGCATGGGTGGATAGTAGATTTATATATATATACAAGATGGATTTAAACGAGAAAAACATCCCGGCCCTACAAAGGGAACAAACCTTCCTAGCGGTAGATTTAGCTGTGGATTCAATATAATCATTTCACTTGAGGTCGGCTGATTGATTTAGGCTGAGAAGGTGCAGTGTGTTGCTTTCAGGGAGACTAGCCTGATCCATTCTGATGGGGGGTGGGTAGGAGTAGTTGTCTATGGTGGTTAAAGGATAGCAGCTTCATTTTGGATGCATTAAAATTCACGAGCCATTTCTTCACCTAGTCCATCACATATTGAAGGTTCTTTTCAAGATCAGCTGCAAAGTTTGCTTTGTCAGCCTCAGCAGGTTTCTTATTGAGGTGGTAGTAAATGATTGTGACATTAGTATAAATGCCTATCTGGTATCTGATTACATCAGGAAGATTGTTGATGAAGATCAGAAAAAGTGTAGGACCTAGAATAGTGCTTTGAGGGACACCTGTGTTCATATGATAGTATCTGGAAGCATGGCCATTCAATACTACCTTCATTATGTGATTTGAAAGCAATGACTGGATTAGATTAAACAAGTGTCCAGTTATACTATAGCCCAGTAGCTTGTGTAGAAGGCCATTATGCCAGACTCTGTCAAATGCTTTGGAGATATCTAGGGAAACAGCTCAAGCTTCACCGTTCTTAGCGAGAGCCTGGTATATATACCCTGTGATGGTCATGAGCATATCAGCAGTAGACCTAGTGAAGCGGAAACCATACTGTTTATCAGAGAAGAGGCCGTGGGCTGTGAGAGGTTGAACTACTTCAGCATTAATAATAGCCTCGAGCACTTGGCCAAAAATTGGTAGGAGGCAGTTTAGGTAATAATTAGAGGGTTCTGAGGGTTGTTATTAAATGCAGGAACCACAGAGGATGACTTCCAATAGGCAGGGAAGCAAGAAGTAGAGAGGCAGTAGTTGTAAAGTTTGGAGAGGACAGAGGAGAGTTCAGGGGTACATTTTTTTGAGGACAATGATTGGGATTCTGTCACCTCCACTCACCTTATGGGGGTCAATCTTTGAAATTATGTTAGAAACCAATGAAGGAGTAATGTGAACGTCACTCAATTGAGCCTCAGTTCTAGATGGTGTGGATACCCCAAATGAAAAGAAATGTTGAGTTGGTGGAGAATCTGTGAGCAAAACATTTAGCCTTGTCCGTTGAAGATATGAAGACCTCAAATTCATTGATTAATGCAGGGATTGAGATCTTGCTGTTATTTCAAATTTACAAAGCTGCCAGTAGTCTTTGGAGTCAAACTTATGAAACACTATATGCTGTTTCATTCTTTCAGCAAACAACAGCTTAGCATCATTTAAGATCCCTTTGCACTGATTATGAGCAGAGGCAAAAAGGTGCCCATTATGGTCAGACACGTGTCTCTGATAAAGCCGGAAGAAGAGATTCCTGTGGACAATAGACATCGAGCAAGCATGGAGATGAATGGGGTTTAAGTCATAACTTTCTGGTTGGGATGAAAGAATCAATGCCAGCTTTAACCCATGAAGAGACATCAGACACACAGTCTTCAATGGGAAGACTAAAAACTTTGTTTCAAGGTATGTCACACAGGAAATTGAGAAACGATTCCCAGTCCTGCTCTTTGGTAGCAGTAAGATGTTCTGCTGGTCTACAATTCCTGGTAAGAGGTGATATGAAAAAAAATATTAATGGAAGCCACAGCATGATCAGAGTTGCCAAGAGAGTGAAGCTGTATAACATGGCAAGAGTCAGGGATAAAAGTGAAACGGAAATCTAGCTGTGAGTCAGTTTCATTAGTGTTATTAGAGAAACATTTGTGTATGGGATTGAGTGATTGAAAAGTTCATTATATGGACAACAGCAAGATCTGTGACAGAGTTTTCCATCCACTTGGCATCGTGGGCAGTGAAGTCTCCAAACACAAATATATGCACAAATGGATGAGAGAAAATGGCCTTCTCTATATTTTTAGAGATGCTGTCAAGTATGGAACAGTCAGGAGATGAAGGGCAATGCTAGAGAAAGAAAAGACAGCTAACCAAGTTTAGTAAAGGGAGAAGGAGATACATGTAGGAATGATCAGGAAATTAAAGAGAAATCACTCTAGCTAGAAAGAGATGTTTGCTCACGTAAATACCAATGCCATGCATACGGATATTGGCGTCCTTCCTCACGAGGGGAAGGTAACCAGAGATATAGAAATCAGAGGAAGGAATAGAGGGGTCAGGGTTAGTTTCACAGAGAGCGAAGATATTTGGTGAGTTTACTTTCATGAAGGATACATTGCTGCAAAAGTGGGTATGGATACCACAGACGTTCAATAAAGATGTTTAGGTGATTTTTGTTTAGCTGGTTTAGTTTTAGTTCTTACTTTGTGTGATGTCATAGTGATTTTTTGTTGAGGAGAGTGCTAGTGTAGTAGTATCAGTTGGTCATCAAATGCAACATGTGTAGGAAGGAAACTTGCGCAGAGTGCAGCTTAATGTGGCTTCAAGGTTGCCCACTGGAAACACTTGCAGGAACACCCATCCACGAGTGACATGGCACTAAAAGATATTCTGATATTATTCAACTGTTGATCAGAGCAGCTTCTGAAGATGCTATGTAAGGAATGACAAGATGTCACCACCATCCACACACATTGCAAAAAGCTTACAACAGCATTACTGTTAAGAACTAAAGAGGAAAAAGAAATCAGGACCCACTTCTTAAACAGCAAACAAGGCATGAGCCTCTACTCCTGTTCAAAAGAAAAGGGAGGAATATGAACTGGGCGATAATAGGGTCTGTTTACTCCGATTAAAAAACAAATTAAAAAACAAATAAATACAGAAGAAATTTAAAATTCTTTAAGTTTTAAATTAAAGTTATGAGATCCATTCATAATCACTGCAAGTGACTTTTAACATACCTTTTCTTAGAAATTCCAAAACATGTTTTTAAAAATTAAAAAAAAAATTCTGCAGTCTAAACACCTAAAAGAGCTAACTAAAACCTTAACTGATGCAAGTATATTTTAAAATTTATCCAACGCTATATGAGACAAAACATAGAAAAATAAATACATATATAAATATTAATTTTTAAAATTAAAAGCCCAGAAAAAAAAAGTCAGTCAAGCTTACAAGAAATGAAATCAGCTGCCATCAAAATATTAACCTGTGGTACTCCCTTCCATTTATTTGCTTACTTGATAGCTACAATGTCCAAAAAATTTAAATGCAATATTAACTGCCATCTTCTTCAACCCTGTTCATCTTTTTTATCCTCTCATCAATACGTCTTCTATCCAGTCTTTTCTCTCACTGTAATCCTCTACTTTATTCTACTTTACCTTAAGGGGGCAGCCTGTTTCTCTTTTATATTCCTTTTCACAGATAAATAGAAATATAAAGGAGAAACAGGCTGCAAGAACATCTCAAGAGGAGATAGAAAATCAGGCATAGCTGACCACATATAGAGGGAAAAAGGGGATCACCACCCCCTAATGGGATGAAGTTAAAATAATATATATATAGAAAATGCCAATGGAAGCGACGTAAACTTTAGGAATCAGCACATACGTTAGGCTACAAAAATCTCCTAAGCCGACCAAGCATAGAGATGAATACAATATGGGAACCAGTAATATAGAGTGTCAGAGAATATCATTAGTGTCAACAAATTGCAATATGAGCTCTGGTAAAAAAAAAATTCTAGAGAAAACTATTAACATCAAAAATTGCAATATGAACTCTGGTTATTGAACATTAGGTTTATAAGTCCCAGAAATTCAGTTGTTATTGTCCTTAAAGACACATGACCCAGTGGATTGATTAGTTCCAGTGACTTGACCCAAAAGTTGTGAGTTCAATATGAGGCTACAGCAGTGGTGAACAAGTAACTTAGAGATTTGGGTTGGAGGAAGATAACTCATTACTACCAAAAGAGGCTTCACATAAGGAATGAGAATGATATACTCCAGTGATTTTAATAAAGGGTTTGGTTCGAAATTCCTAGCACCTGAAAAAGTGTAAAATAGCTGAAGCGTCATACAAATGACAATCAAGATGAGGACAATAGTCTGAATAATGTAAATACTACCTCATCTCAGAAATATATTTCAAAAACATTTTTATTTGCCTTTGTCATTATGTTCCATTAAAAGAGTATTCAAACTTTTATGGTTGGTTTTCTTTCTTCAAAGATTCTATTAAAGAAAATTTAGCATTCATCTTTTTAGATAGGAAAATATACTTCCAAAAGCTAAGCCAAATATCAATGAACAGGAAAGTTTCATCAGAAACAAAGAAAAGTACAGTGAGTTGTTATGTAATATCAGTTCTTCTATATGGCTGTTAATAAGGAAAGTCTTCACGAAGAAAATACTTGAGGTAACAGAAGGATGCTGACAATACCATGGACTTAGCAGGTGAGCAATAAGGAAGATTTAAGGAAAAAAGAACCATAAGTAGACTTATATTTACAATCAAGAAGAGGTAATTGAAATTGTTGAGACGGGGGGGGGGGATAATGCGTAACTTACCTACTGAATTTGTAAAAATGGATAGAACAACAAGAAGTGAGAAGGGTGTAAAAAAATACAGGTATTGTTAAGAGCTACAAAGGATAGCAAGTTGTGGAGAGCTATGATCACCTACATCTAAGGGAACATGTTCTATAGAGTTGAGCAAGTATAAATAAAATTCTGAGAAAACTTAAACTTATACTGTGAGAGCGGCTTTTACTATGACAGTGTCTTATTTATGTCTTGTTCTTTTAGAATTTAGACCAGCATGTCTATCCCCAGTGTCCTGCCTTTTCAGCTCTTAATGTTTATCTTTCCTGTCCTGGGATCAACCATTTACACAAACTCTTTAGTTAGGTTACTCTCTGTTTCTCATGTCTCTTTTTGCCTTTTATATAGCATTCAATTTATATACTTTCTCTGAGAGAGTCTGCTTTACAAAGACAGTACCTCTTCAAATATAGTTCTGGGTAGGACACGAAATGACATCTGACAGCAAGGCCTCTAATTTGGAGATTTTGAGGAGCATTGAACCAATTCATAATTGTGGGTGTTTCCAGGTCTACCCTCACCTGTAGTGGTAGCACCTGTTAAGGTCCAAGCTATGGACAAATAGTGATCACCAAGCAAAACACTAAAAGTATTAAAATACATTTTTATATTAAAAAAAACAACAACAGTAACACATATTCATCTGAAAATGACCATATGTTACATATTCATAGTAAATTGACCAACATTAGATATTTATAACAAAATGATGAACAACACATTTTATGTTTAGTTGAAGGCATACAATTTCATTCAAAATATTTATTTTAAGCAACAAAATCATATTCACTTTAGGCATTAAATAACAGAGGTTGATATGCCATTAAAATATCCCGAGCGGTTGATATGCCATGAAACATCAACTGACCAACCAACTTATCAAATCAGCTAAAGTCTTAACCAGAAAGTTTCATTCTACTTAACCATAGTGTTATACTCATTTTTTCTAAGATCTCTAACATAATAGTTATCATTTTGCTAATGCTTTCAGAATTACATATAACTGTCTCCAGTTGTTCAAATTTCTGAGATGAAACTTTCATTATTAATATTTGATTAGATTTTCTTTCATCTTACATCATTGCCTTTTATTCTGTTTGTTGGCATTCTATCTCTTCTGACTTGATGGAACATGATTCATGGTTGCCGACTTGGTAGCACTTACAGCAGAACTGCTCACTCACAGGTATTTATTCCTTGATGGCAGAATGAGCATTGTAGCTTGTAAATAGAAAAATAAACTCCTACTTTGATTAAAACTCTTATCACCTTTCATTGATTGCCACTCAAAGCACACCATACTGCTTACTTGTCCCATTAATTTTTATTATTTATAGACGAGTTATGGAGATGCTCGGCAGCCTCGACATTTTGGGGAAAGACATCAGAGTAATCAAGAATCTCTACTGGCAGCAAACTGCCTGCATACGGACAAGTAACGATTTCAGTAGATTTACAAGATAGAAAGAGGCGTAAGACAAGGATGTGTCTTTTCACCGCATCTGTTCAACTTGTACAGCAAGAATATTTTAAGGACCCTAGATGACACGCCAGGATTTGTTATTGGAGGCCACAACTTAAACAACATAAGGTACGCAGATGATAGAGTGCTGATTGCAGACACAAAAAGGAAACTACAAAACCTCCTACAGAAGGTAGCGGTGGAGAGTGACAAAAAAGGACTACAAATAAACTAAGAAAATTGAATGCATGGTCATCAGCAAAAGGTGCAACCCAAAATGCCCAATACAGGTGGGGGATACCAGAATCAAACAAGTACAAAAATTTAAATACCTAGGAAGTGTTCTAATAGGAGATGGAAAATGCGACACAGAAATCCGAAGGCGAAGTGGCATGGCAAAAGACGCCTTCCAGAAGCTGAGTAAAGTACTAACACACAGGAAAGTTTCACTAGAAACAAAGAAAAGAGTGCTGGATTGCTATGTGATATCAGTTCTTCAATATGGCAGTGAATGCTGGACAATATCATCAAAAATGAGGACAAAAATGGAAGCAGCGGAAATGTGGTTCTACAGAAGGATGCTGTGGATATCGTGGACTGAGCATGCAAGCAACAATGAGGTGTTGGAAAGAATGGCAACAAAAAGGAAATTAATAGTGAGCATGAGGAAGAGACAACTGAAGTTCCTGGGACATGCAATGAGGAAGGAGGGCTTGGAGAACCTGATACTGACAGGCCAGATAGAAGGAAAAAGAGACAAAGGAAGGCAGCTGATAACATATTTGCAGGGCCTGATCAGGTGGATGACGGAACGGGGGTTGCGAGGTGTAACAGGAGCAAACATACTAAGAGCCACAAGGGATAGGGAGACGTGGAGAACCATGATCGCCTACGTCCTGAAGGGACAGGGCACATAGAAGAAGATAGAGGAGTTACTAAACTTTAATGACAGAAATTCCTATCACACAACGATAGCGTAGAGAAATAAAAAGAATGGTCATTAATAATAACTATAATGCATTATCAAAGAAATTGTACTGGATTTTTACAGAAACTTAACTTTTTGGATAATGTAGTAACTGAAGATATAAAATTTGACACAGAAATTCAGAAAGACATTGGAAAAGGGGACAATGTCTTCCATAAATCAAGTAAAGTATTAAGCTATTAGAAAATGCTATTAGAAATAAAGAAAATAATAAAGAATTTCTACGTATATATAATCTCTCATATAGTCTGATATTCTCAACGGAATTCAAAGAAGGATCAGTATTTTAATTGATCCTGGTTTGGCATCTCACATTCAGTCACACTCTTACTGATGTGATTTGGCTTCCATCTGTCTCTTCCACAAATTTTTTCCTGGCAACTGTTTGACAAGCTTTTTTTAACCTGGTGCCTTGACTGCATGAACCTAAGTGTGCTAGGAGATTGGCAACTAGGTCTTACACTGTTACTGTGAAAATAGTTAAATGTAACCACCACTCTTACTCCAACAGTTTATTTTCATGGACTTCACAACTGTCGAACTTCTTTCCATTTGCTTGCTTCCCTGATAGCTACTATTTCCAAAAATTTAAATGCAACATCAGTTGCCATCTTCTATCTCCTTGAATCCCATTCATGTTTTATCCTTTCTTCAACACCCCCAATACACAGTCTTTTCTTTTCTGTAATTCCCTGAGCATTTGCTTTGGGTGAAATGATTTAAAGAAAAAAAAGTAGCCATGAATAGAGAACAATCTTCTCATGGATGAATAGACTTGAAGTAATAGACATGGTTTTTTTAATGAATGCTACGAATACCATAGAGAGAGAATGTGAGCATCAACAAAGTCCTAAGGAAGATGAGAACTACAAGAAGCTGTATACCAACAATCAGAAAGAAACAAAAGTGGGAGGGGTGGAGAAATTAATATTTACATGATATACTGAGGAAAAGAGCAACAGGAAGAAACAACAGGTAATACGAGTCCGTGGGAATGAATGGCAGAAAAATGACAAAGAACGAAAGTTCAAGATTAAAATAACAGAAACAGGAAGTTTTGGAAAGCCATGATCACTTGTATGCAGAAAGACATGATTAGCCACATACAGAAAAGATTTGGCATGTAGAAGAAGCTATGAGAGTTTTTGATCCTCCATGTCATGCAAATGTAGAATTTTTCTTTCTTTATACAAACATAGGATGCTGTGAAAAACCATGAACATCCATGTCCCAAAGGGATTCTACACACAAAGGAAAAGAAGAAAATCTACTATGCATAATAAATTTATTAGTAAATTTAAGCGAAATATGCTAAAGAAGGATGCAGAAAAATATGTTTTTAAAAAAGTGCTAAATTGGGGTGGAATAGAGACGTGCTTTCTTACTGGGTTTATTTAACCAGTACAGCAAGATTCTGATAAAAAACCGAAAGGACCTATCAGGATTTATTATCCATAGACAAACTTAATCTCTCTATATAAAAGGCCTGTGAGTGACTGTTTCCTATACACACCTACATTTTTAAGCTACACCATTCAAACTTTCTTCTTTTTTGGCCAATGGAGCCAATTGTTTACATTTGCTCTGTAAAAGATCTAAGATGGTTGCTAAATTACGTCACAGAAATCAAATCACACATATCAAACGCGACTAAAATATTTTTTTATGAAAAAAAAATATATTGAACCTTTATAATTAATTTATTTTCGACGTTTTAAAAATTCATTTGGTCAACAAAAAAAATGTGAATACTTTTCCCTGTAATTTTGAAACAAAAGAAATATTAAAAAATAAAATGTGTTTTTTTCAAAGAAAAACAAAATATGTAAAAAAGTGCCAATGGTACATTTAACTATTTAAGTCTTTTTTTTTTTCAGATTTAATATTTCATACTTCAGGAAATAAAAAAAAATATAGCTTTTTTTTTCACTAAATACTTCATGCAGAAAATCAACTGTCTGTAATTCGTGTGGTATTAATGTAACTTTTTCCTCTAAAATTAAATGTGTACATTTTTAAATATTCTTCAAAAATTTCTGAAATGAGAGTG
Organism: Ascarosepion bandense; assembly: GCA_037127315.1. Lineage (NCBI taxonomy): Eukaryota > Metazoa > Mollusca > Cephalopoda > Sepiida > Sepiidae > Ascarosepion > Ascarosepion bandense. The sequence goes on along the minus strand of JBBBDQ010001032.1, from coordinate 1,599,161 downwards.
CAAGTTTTTATATTTTTAATTTCAGTAAAACAAAATAATTTTTATTTTTATGTTAAATTCATTTAGTCAAAAAAATGTAAATATTTTACCCCATAATTTTGAAACAATAAAAAACGCAATGTTGTTTACAAAGTCACACAAAACATCAAATCACGTTTACACAAAACAAAAGAAAATAGATTTTTTTAATGGAATTTTTAAACAATTTTGAAACAACAGTTTTTTATATAATTATTTTAGTGCTGAAAATGGTTACTAACAGCCTCAGCTCTCCTTTCCAACTTTCAATAAATGATTTCCATCTACTCCTCTCATTGGCATCTTCTCCTACAACTAAAATGTTCAGAGTTGCACGGGCAACGCAGGGCTATGATGCTAGAATACACTACAGGAAAGGCATTGTTTTGATGGCTGGTTTAGAATGAAAGATCAATTAGACAAGGTTGTTGAGTAAAGCAAGAAGAAACAGGTGACAGAAATTGGAATATAAATCTGTCTTTGCTGTCCATTCACGCAAATGCATTGACTGTTTCTCTGCAACTCTCTTTCCCTCAATATGTCTTGTTGGTATTAAAGTTTCCAAGCCGTTCTTCCTTATAATGTGCCCTAGAATTTTCATCTGTCATCTTCTGATTTTAAGAACAAATCTTTTTTTTTTCTGATTCCTATATCCTAACTATTGAGCAGTGGAAATCAGCTCAGAACAAGAAATCAGAGAGCTAAATTCAAATTCCATTTGAATTCAGTGCATTCACTCTTGCGCAAATACCCTTGGAAAGTGTTATGGGAAAACACACCTATTCCTCAGATAACGAACTCTCCCTCCTATTTTAATAAGAGTTAATAGGAAGTTCTTAGAAGTACTTGGAAAGTTCATGGTTCTTTAGGGCAGTTAGCCGAATACTAAGGAGTCAGTTTTCAGTAGAAGATTACCAAGTTCCTAACATTTTGGGTGCGTTAAGTCGATTAGCAACCAACATAGCATGATTATAACCTTCAGTGCGAAAACTACTCCACAACAGAAAAGTATTAATCAGTCACTTCTCTCTCCAGCCATGGGTTAATTTGCAGAAATGATTGGGTTCTATAGCCGTGGTCAGCAACCAGTCTACCTCAGAAAATAATGGTAACTTACTGTCAGAAAATCAACTGGTCAATCAGTCATGTTTCTTTCAAGACATTGTCCAAGTGTGTATCACGTATGGCACTTAATTGACTGTCTGAATATCTCCTATGTTCTTCCCATACTATTATCAGCATCTGCCTGCAGAACAACATTTCTATCACTTGAAGTCTTTCCTTTTAGGAAATTATCTGACATTCACTGACAGTCAGGATGATAGATAATCTTCTTTGTTTATTGCAATAATGCCATGTCTGTATTGAGAACAATGCAGGTAGACAGAATTAGATACTTTAACACATTTAATGTAAATAAGGAAACAGGATCTTAGATGCGATCAAATATCTTACGGATGCAGATCGGAGAATGGTGGCACGTCTTTTCAGTTTGTAGATGCTCACGACTTCTTTGTTGTTCTGAGCTTACATTTGATCCTTCACAAACCCTCCTTATTCCTGCTCAGCCATCCATTCACACAAACTTGTTTGCTTACTGTTTCCCTTTCCCTTCTTCTCCTCAATATACTGTCGCTTTCAGTACAAAATGGTCAGATCAAGGATTCACAATAAGCGATTGATTCATAAATTGATTTAATGACACAATAAACAAACATCTTTCCTCATGTCTTCCAGAAATTTCAGCTGTTTCTTTCTGATTTTAAGTATGAATGTTTTCCTCATTAGAACTTCCTACATTCTCACATGTTTGGCCCATGGTATTCTCAGCATCCGTCTGTAGAACATTTCTATCACTTAAAGAAAAGACTTCAAGAAAATTACTTGGCATTCCCTGACAGAAATAAACATCTTTGTTTGTTGCAATAATACCATATCTGTTTTGAGAACAATGCAAGTAAACAAAATTAACCACAACTCCAATTTGTTAAAATATTGATTATTTGAAAGGAATCATTTTTGGAGTTCCTTTCATCATTTCTGATTTAAAATTTTCTGATGGATAAAATTTCTCCAGAAATCAATAAATATGATTATTATAGATTTGTGTTTATGATGAGATTTACAGATGTTTGGAAAGTAAAAAGTTATTTGAAAGAAAATACTTGTCAAATATTTACACATGTTTCAGGTTCAATTAAAAGGAATCAAAAGTTTATTGGAGTTAAAACTCACAATGAAGTCAAGTTTACAAAGGATAAAGAATATTTGCTTTATTTCTTGAATGGCTTTTGTAAAAGACTAATATATATGGAAAATTCTGATAAAAAACAAGAATTATATATAAATCACAATATCACAAACATCTTGCTATTCAAGAGGGTCCCATATACCAAATGTTTTTTTTTTCTGTTACCATCAATCTTACATTATTTAATATTGAAAACAGATTATTAAAAGTTTTTTAAAATAGAGAGATGCTCACATAAATTCCAATCATGCGTGATCTTTGAGAGATTTGGGGTGAATGCTTGTTTTTCAAAACAAAATAAAATAAATTACTATTTAACAGTCATGAAGAAAATAACAGCAGAGACATAAACACCTTTAAAAATAGCTGAAGAAGTGGTCAAAAGTGATTGGGATGATAAAAATTATGGAAGTTATTTAAATTCCTTATCACTAACAAAAAAGAAAAATGTTAGGATGCTGGAAAACCTTAATAAAATTGTTTAACTCTTCCTTGTTGGCCATATTTAATGAAAGATGTTTAAAAGAAAGGTTGCTGCCTCTATATATATATATATATATATATATATATATGATTGTTTAATTACTTAGTTTTTGGTCATAATAAAATTAAACCAGTGCACATTTGTATTAAAATGCATTCAATGCAATTATATTTTTGGAACTTTTGAATATTTTCCATTTGTAAATGAGTTATTACACAACCTAGGTCCCTACCATGAGTGGTGTCTTCAGATTGCCTGAAAAAAAAAAAAAAAAACACTCATGGAAGAAACCTAGGTTGCATAATAACCCATTCACAAATGGTAAATATATATATATATATATATATATATTCCTGCTACTGACCATAAGACCTCACTCATGATAGGAAAGCAAATTTTTTATGGTTGGAAGGCAATCCAGTGTGTATCAGAAAACCCTATCAGGTTTTGATCTAAGTGTTCATCAGTGATTTTACTTGCACTAAGTCAAAAGTCACTGTGACTGAGTTCAAACTCTTCATCTTGCCAGATGGTGTGCTCTATATGACAGTCTGCTAAGGGGGATAGCTCCCTGTTGGAGAAGCATACTCAGGAACATTGTTTCTTCAACACCTATAGAACCAACCTATAGTTTATACTGCAACTATGCTAAATTAACATGTGATATTTCTGAGAGAGAGAAAGAAAGAAGGAGAAGTGGGAGGGAAAGAGAATGCATGTTCAAGAATAACCATGAGTTTGAACTAAAATCAAAACAATTCAGCCTTCAGCTTGTAAAATGCATGATTTCTCCAACTTGGAACTTTGGCATCATTCACTCTTTTCAAATTCCGAACAAAAGAGCTGACACAGAATGATAAATCAGGGAGCCAAGTTCAAATTTCAGTTGAATTTGTTGCAGTCACTTATGCAAAAATACCCTTGGGAAATGTATTAATCTGTATCTTCCCGCCAGTTATGGGTTAAATAAGACAGATTGGGTTCTATAGCCTTGGCTGGTAACCAGTCTACTGAAGAAAGTAATGGCAACTTACTGCGGGATAATCTTCTTCATAAACTTAAGAGTTTCTGCATCAGTTTGATCCGGATATTCAGTAACTAGTTCAGTAAAAATTTCTTTATATATATATATATATATATAGATAGATAGATAGATAGATAGATAGATAGATAGATAGATAGATAGAGGGAGAGAGATTGGAATTCTACTGAATGTTAAGATAAAGAACACATAGGAAATGTTTATCAATCTAATGTTTCACTTTTATTAAAGCTTCATCAGAGATTGAGATAGGAAGAAAAAAGAAGAAAGAAATTTTGGTATTTTTATTTTTGTGTTGTTTGATTTACATTGATGAATCAGGTTTCACATGCAGACTACTTGTTGAACCAACATTAATATAATTTATGGCATTCTTAATTCAAGGAGAGATGACACATCCATTCGAAGTTTCAAGGAATTAATGAATTCCAAGCCTAACTGAATAACTGTAAATATTGCTTTATGTAAGTAATTCTAGTGTGTGTATCTTGTCAACATTACGTTTGATCATTCTTTGTATGTTGAGTTGGGAACATATTCGACAAACAAACATATTTGTTTTAAATAAATAGGTTAAATTCTTTTAGAAAGGATTCAATAAAAGTTGGTGAGGAATAATATTTTTAACATGTTTTTATTGTCTATTAGTACTTTCTATCTATGCAAAGAATTGTTTGTTTTTTTGTTGTTTTTTAATTCGGGTATCTTTTGTAAAATTAATGGCTAGTTTAATGTTCCTAAATATTACGATGGATTTATCCTCATAATACGAATCTCTTTGACATGATGATAAAATTTATTAAGGCTGAACTAATAACTTTTCCATTACACCCAATGGTGTGTAGGGCAGTGTTTTTGCTGTTTCCATAACAAACTGTTCTTTTATGGGGCAGGGTTGTCAGCCCTGCACCCGAACCCCAAACATGGAGGAAGGGAATTTTTTTTAAGCATAGCTTAGACGTGACACATGACTGAAAGTAAGGGGTACCCAGTGAGGATCAGACTCACAACTCAGTTGTATTGATTCTAGTGAGACGAGCTTGCTAACCATTACACCACACCGAGGTGCCCTATTTAGGCTGAACCTACCATCAAATTCATATGTATTGGAAAAAGACTATTCTCTACCTATCTTCAACATCTTATGAATTCTTTTATTTTTTATTCATTTGTTCAACATCCATTTCAATGTTAAAATGAATTGGATGAGGTTTCCTTGATGGCTCTGTAATTAAACCATCATGAAATATTGGGGTGAGTTTTGCAGCTGTATGCCCTTAATAACATTAACTAGTTTAAAACTGGAAACTCAGTATTTTTATCAAGACACCATCTCTAGAAAGATTAACTTCCAAGAAAGCGTTCAGCCTAACCTATTCTACACAGAATAGGTGTAGAGGCTTTTAAATCAGAGATTTCTTTCTCTTAGATAAGTTGCCATCTCATGCTAAAGACTCTTACCAAGCCTAACTTTTTCTTTTTCTCTAAAATGAATTCGGTTTGGGGGGCTAATTCATCATAGCTAGGACCCTAATACATGCTACCACCCTGGGATAAGATGAACTTGTGAACAACAGCAATTAAGAGATGATCCCATTCTCCTCTGAACCTTTAATCTCTTGATCGGAGGCCTTGCTGCCAAATGTAGCTTATCATCATACCCAAGACTATATGTATTATTAACTAGCAGTATAGCCCGGCGTTGCTTGGGTGTTATGAAAGCTTAAAACTAATCCATGGTCCTGGAGCTCAGACTCTTTGGACATTGACACGAAAGACTAAAAAGCAATAGGTGTTTCCAGTTAAAGCGAAACTGTAGACTGGAAGAAAAATGAATGGATGTAAGTCAAATTTTGATTTCCTGCTATCGATATCAAATGTTTTTTTTTTGTCATAAACTGAATTTTGAAGGCTAAATAAGTCCTCTGAGTAAATGGTATCATGGCTGAGACTAAGAACTACAATTATACCTACTTAGAGCCAAACCCAATGCAAAAATTAAAATAAAAGGGCTGAAATAAATACAGCCATACAGGCAGATAAACAGACACAGACACAAATATCTTGCTTTATATATATATATATATATATATATATATATATATTATCAATTTTCTGCACTAGTGTCAGAACTGCAATCTTGAAACTTCTGAATATCATTTATGTCTTTGTCTATGAATGTATCAAATTTGATTAAAATCAGACCACTCCTTCTATAACTTGATTTTTTTGATTATCGATATCTATCGGGGGTACCTCGACACAAAACTTAGCTAAGAACACTTGCAGATGTTTATAGTACAACTGTGTAAATTTTCAAAAAAATCGGTTTAGCCATTTCGGAGTCTATAGGTAATGGACACACAGACACACACACACACACACACACACACAAAGTAAGTTCCATTTATAAATAAGTTTAGATTTAGATAAATGACATAATTAGATTTTAGAGTTTACCGTAAACCCACTAACAAAAAAGATCTAATTAATTTCTATTCTCACCACAATGAAAAATAAAATCAGTATTAATTACACGATTTTACCTCACAGCACTAAGAATATGCAATCAAGAATACCTAGATGAAAAAAGAGTAAGCATTAAAATTTTTCACTATCTCCATCATTTCATCCTCAACATTAGAAAACAAACTTATAAACCCCAAAAACTAGCTACTACCAATAGCACTTTTAGTCACAATACAAAATTCTTAATCCTACCAACTGACCATGTTTTTATAAAACTTGTAAATAAATTAGTTTCCCCCTAATACTAGGATTTTTACCACCACATCCCAGACATTTGGAGATATAATTATGAAGAAAAATAATCCAACACCAATTTTTATATATATATACACACACAAACACACTTTGTTCATAAATTTTTACTGATTCTGTAATTTAGATCTTAAAGGAAAATTATTTTGGATAACAAAGTTAGTGGCTTAACTTTTTCTAATAGATAATTTATTTTTCTTGTCTTTGTCAATTTTTAACAAAACTTGTATGTGTGTGTATATATATATATATATATATAGGAAAGAATATTAAAACGTTTTGAGTTTAAAAATGTGTTTTTTTGACAGTATTTGTTTATTTCTACTATTATATTTTATATTTCAGACCGCCCTCAGTCCTTCATCAGAAACAAATGATTTTAAAATTTGAATTAGTAACGTATTTCGTGAGATTTCATGAGAGTGTCTGTGAAGAGTCTGTTTACATCATGTGACGCGTTTGTGGAGATTTTTTGTTTTTACATCAAGTGATGTTGATAGCAACAGATTTTTTAAAATTATGTTTGTAAACATAAACCTATCTTTAATAATGCTTGTAAATTTGTTTTAGATAAAAAAATTTTTTAAATGTATCTAAAAAAGTTTAGTTATTGAAGTATTTGTAAAGATTCAAAAGCACCTAAGTCCCTATTTAACCCTAGCTTGTGTGTATTTAATTTTAAAATCCAGTCTTTTTCTTTTTTTCTGCATGTGTATGTAGAACTAAAATTGAAGTCTATTAGTAAACCTTTGCAATTTTCTAAGGTGTGACCTGGTTGATTGAAATGAGCTCCTACTGGGGAATATTGATTATTTTGGCGTATATTAAGTTTGTGATTATTGAAGCGAAATCTAAAGCTATTATCGGATTCGCCAATATATCCACTATTGGGACATATTGAACAGAAGAGGAAGTATATGATGTTTTCGCTGTCACAAGTGAGGCGTGGTGGGTGCAATCTGATTTTGGTGTTGGGTACAGAGAATATTGTGTCGTTTACCAAATGTTTACAAATTAGGTACCTGGGTTTCTGACATTTTAAATTCCCTGATAGGTTTGTGTTTTTTAGAGATTTGTTAGAAGTGAGGATAGTTGATAGGTTTGATATATAAGTTTGATTTACCTCGGATACATGAATGTTCTTTTATACCCTCATAATATAAATATACTAGACCGAATAAAAAGTAAACTTAAGGTTCAACCTACAAATTCCCACATTACATAATAAATACCACTAAAAAGATTTATAATCTTATCTTCTATTTGGTCATCACAAAAACAATGTCCAATTTCAGAAACAATTTTATTCTTGAAAAATTAACTGTAGAATGTTGAAATGCAAGCCTTGAGCATCTGTGCACCTCTACCATCAATCAACAAGATTATTTATTCCTCATTGATAAAAGTTATTGGCTGTGATGCAATGAAATTTTTGAAAGCTGATTTCACCTCTGACTGTGACCTAAAAGTTTCACCATTTAAAAATGTGCTTAAAAAACTGATAATCATTGTGTGAAAAATCAAAAGACTATAGTGGATGTGGTAAACTTTTAGTCTGGAGTTTTGCAATGTCATTCTTGCAACATGTGACTGGGCAGAATTGGACTTTGATGATTCACTAATGCAGGTCTCATTTTTTGCAAGATGATTGCAGTAATGTTCTGCATTAATGCTCTGACTGGCTTCCAGAAAGCTGTATCAGATAATACTAACTGCAGACCAGGCAATCAAACGTTTGCTGATGCAACTTTGGCTTTAGGAAATGTTTGGGGGACTCATCACGATCAAGCCATTGACCTGATCATTTATAGTTATCATAAAAGATCCACTTTTCATCACAAGTGGCTATTCAATCAAGAAATGAATCATTGGAACTATGCAGAAAGAGCATTGAGCACACTTCAAAACGCCTAAATTTTTTTATTTTTAATGAGATCTTGAAGAACCCATTTATCAAGCTTTTTCACCTTGCCAATACTCTGCAAATAGTGTGACACTGTTGCAGTGCTGACACCAAGCTTCATAAACATTTCTCTGACACTTTGATATGGGTTTTGCTCAACAACTGCTTGCAATTCTTTGTTGTCAAGACTGCATGATCGTCCTCTACCTTCTTCATCTTCAAGGCTCTCATCACCAGTACAAAATTCTGGAACAACCTTCGTACTATCCGATCACTTGTGGACCAATCTGCCCATGTTCTGTTGATATTGACAGAAGTTTTGGAGGCACTGTGGCCAATTTGGAACTCATGCAAGAAAAGTAAACAAAGATCATGTTTTGTTTTGTTAATAATTAACGGCTTCTATGCTTCAAGAATATTTCTGTTTGAAAGTAAGTTCAAAATTATTAAAGAATACACATTATTATGTCTACCAAAATTCACCTAATATATCATAAATACTATATTAAAATAGCTTTTCAAAATACAACACTTTGAGCAAGTATTATTTTTGTAACTACCTAATACTAACAGATACTAATATATACATATATATAAAGAATTACACAACATTAAGCAAACACTAGTCAATAATGGATTTCCTAACTCTGTTATTGATCAACAAATTAAAATGTATCTCAACAAACTTAACAATAGCTCTAACAATAATGATAATATTAATAATAATGGTTTACATCAAAATAAACATAACACTATTAACTTATACTATTGCAACCAAATACATAATAATTATAAACAAGATGAAAAAAACTCTCAAAAACATAATACGTAGAAATGTTAAACCAGTTGAAAGTAATAATCAAATTAAACTCATTATATATTATAAAAAGTTTAAAACAATTGACCTCATAGTCTATAATAACCCAACAAGCACTAAACTAAATTCTTTACAAAAAACCAATGTAGTGTACCAATTTACATGCCCATTCAGAGATTGCATCTCTGATACTAATCAAAAACCGAGTACATATATTGGTTTTACCACAACCACGCTCTCCCGTAGACTGACATGTCATCTTTCTGATCAGAGTACTATTAAACAACATTTCTCTGAAAAACATAAACATGTAGGTAATATCAGACAGATTTTGGTCAACAATACGGTGATCCTTACTCATACACTCAGTAAGAGGAACCTGCAGATATTGGAGGCCATGTACATTAAATCAAAACAACCAACACTCAATAAAATCAACTTTAAAACAGTTAATAACATATTACATTGCATTTGACTAGATGGTTTTGTTGTCATTTCGCGCTAGCCCATGGTGTCACGTCATAAAACCGCATCGCAAACTTAAGAACTGCGTTTATTATTTTTGGTAACTATTGCCGTTGCCAAGCGGAGTTTTATGTCAACACAAAATAAAATCGTCGGTGATGGTGGATTTTATACTATTTCAGTTTAAACTACCTCTCTGAAGATGGCTCATGTGAGCCGAAAGCTTAGAAGAAAACCAATAAATAATTATCCAAATGTTGGAGAATTTTTGTCTTTATTTTCCACTGAAATTCAAGCAAAAATACGACGTTTAGAACGGCTCATGATTAAACATAATAGACATTCATTGTCTCTTATATTTAATAGCATATGTCTAGAAAATATATATTATGGAAATCAATGAATTTTAACGAAACTTGGTTATAAGCAACCAACAATTTGAAATAAAATAAAAATTTATAAAAATTTATCGTAAATAATCAGGTCGGTAGATAAAAATATATAATACTGTTTCATTAAAAACAGAATATCTACTTAAATATGAGTATCGATAAAAAATAATGTTCAAACAATTCATATATATATATATATATATATATATAAATAAAGAAAAGTAAATGAAGATCATGTTTTGTTATGTTCATAATTAAGAGCTTCTATTCTTCAAAAGTATTTCTGTCTGAAAATAAAGATTATCAAAGAACACAGATTAATTATTACGTCCACCCAAATTCACCAAATACTGTGAATACAACATTAAAATGATTTTTCAAAAAACAACAGTTTGAGCGGCCATTATTTTTGTAACAACCTAATAACACTCTTTCTACAAAACTTGTAAATAATTTTTTATGTACCATGTTGCTTCTGGATGTAGCCAATCATGAACTTTCATTTGCTCGTATCTCTTGTTGCTCTCAACACTTTTTCTCTTAGCATCTCTTCCAAACCCTGCTTTGCCATCCACTCCCTCAAGCCTATCAAGTATATCTCACTGACTTCCTCTCTCTCTTTCCCTCTATCCATTCTGTGAGTATCAGTTTCTCCAAACCTTCCTTCCTCAGTACATGTCCCAGAAACCTCAGATGCCTCTTCCTATGCTAAGTATAAGTTTCCTTTGCATCCTCTCTAACATCTTGTCATTGCTTGGTCCATGGTATTCTCAGCATCTTTCTGTAGAACCACATTTTTGCTGCTTCGAGTATCTCAGTTATCTTTGAAGAAATTATCCAACATTCACTGCCATATAGAAGGTTGGATATCACAACAATCTTGTACTCTTTTCTTTGTTTTCAACAAAATCTTCCCATCTCTCACTACTCCTCTTAGCTTTTGAAATGCGTCCTTGGCCCTGCCAATCTATCTTTTGATCTCAGTGTCAAACTTTCCATTCTCTGTCAGAATACTTCCTAGGTATTTAAATTTCTGCACCCATTTGATGTTAGTATTCTCAACCTGTAATTGGCATTTTGGGGTCCTCTTTTTGTTGATGACCATGCATTCAGTGTTCTTTAAATTCATAAATAGTCCTTTCTTCTCACTTTCCATAAGTTATCCCTAATACTAGGATCTTTACCATCACATCCAAGACAATCATTGACAAAATTAGGAAAAAGTAAACCCAACACTAATTCAGATGCTGGTACTTGTCAAATAAATTATTTACAATGTAAAAGTATTTCTGTCAGAGTGACATCACAAAGTCTATAAGCCTGTCAGAGTGACATCCTGTCAGAGTGACATCACAAAGTCTATGAGCCTGTCAGAGTGACATCACAAAGTCTATGAGCCTGTCAGAGTGACATCACAAAGTCTATAAGCCTGTCAGAGTGACATCACAAAGTCTATAAGCCTGTCAGAGTGACATCACAAAGTCTATGAGCCTGTCAGAGTGACATCACAAAGTCTATAAGCCCATATCTATGAACATAAAAGACTTATATTTAAACAACCATTCAAAGTGAAATGACAATAATCTACATCCCCCACCCAGAAAACTGACTGATTAATTTTTTATGACTTATCAAATCCTTTGCAAGTTATTTAAAGCCAGAAAATATTTTTTAAATTGTAAAATATTTTCGTTTTTTGGCAATGGAGAGAAAATAAGGGTTTAGCGATACAAATCTTGCTTAATGAATATAACGACCTTAATGATAATTGGAAATTGGATCTCTGATTAACAATTCTGAGCCAGTATTCATTATGCCATCTGCACATCAAAGCTTACAGCACCTGGTATTCCCAAGTGGTCACCCATCGAGGTAATAACCAGGCTTAACTTTGGTTATCATATAGGAACTAGTGTTTTAATGTGATGTGGTTTTAAGTTGTGAAAATGAATCAGGTAATAAATTTTGATTATTTTATTTGTTTACTATTAATGCTCAGTTTCTCAATATTGAGCACCTCTAAAGGCTGTTTTCTTTATTTTAAATAATTTCACCTTGAGCAAGGAAATAAAGCCACTATGATACAAGAGGTTTCTGACAGTAAAAGAAAATGAGAAAAATCACTAGGCTCAATGTTGCTTAACTTTGGTTATCATACAGGAACCAATGTTTCAATGTGATTTGGCCATAAACAATTTATACATAGAGATAGTGAGAGCCCCGCATATATGTGTATGTTAAGGTGGATCAATATAGTTTGACATTTATTAATTGAGTTTTCATTAGAAATTTTTATTGTGTATCAAATTTAGAAGCACTGGCAATGAAGAATATGTTAAAAAATAAATCTTTGTATTCCATACATTTTATCATCATATTAATCAGTGGATTCGTTTTCAGACCTGTGTGGGTGTGTGCATATGCAAAGGAAAAAGGAATTGAAATGATGAGATCAAAAAAATTTCCAATGTTTAGTGATTTAATCAGATTTTGGGAAGTCGTTTTGGTTAAGAGATTTTCAGCATTCTCATGTATAGCCCTGCTTTGCTTGGGTGTGATGAAAGCTTCAAAACTAATCCATAGTCCTGGAGCTCAGACTCAGCCTAATGAATATTTGAAATAATAAAATAAGTGTGACAATTTACCAATCGCACATAAAATATACATATATACACACTAGCAGTATAGCCTGGCGTTGCTTGGGTGTAATGGAAGCTTTAAAACTAATCCATGGTCCTGGAGCTCAGACAATTTGGACGTTGGCACGAAAGACTAAAAAGCAATAGTTATTTCCAGTTAAAGCGAAACCGTAGACTGAAAGAAAAATGAATGGATGTTAGTCAAATTTTGATTTCCTGGTATTGATATCAAATAAGTTTTTTTCGTCGTTAACTGAATTTTGAAGGTTAAATAAGCCCTCTGAGTAAATGGTATCATGGCTAAGACTAAGAACTACAATTATACCTACTTAGAGCCAAACCCGAAGCAAAAACTAAAATAAAAGGGCTAAAAAAATACAGACATACATGCAGGTAAACAGACACACACACAAACATCTTGCCATTTATATATATTATCGATTTTCTGCACTATTGTAAAAACTGCAACCTTGAAACTTCTGAATATCATTTATGTCTTTGTCTATGAGTGTATCAAATTTGATTAAAATCGGACCACTCCTTCTATAACCTGATTTTTTCGATTATTGATTTTCGATATTTATCAAGGGTACCTTGACACAAAACCTAGCTAAGAACACTCGTAGACGCTTATAGTACAACAGTGTAAATCTTTCAGAAAATTGGTTCAGCCATTTTGGAGTCTATTGGTAATGGACACAAACACACAAATATATGTTCATATATACGTTTTTTTAGATTTTTACTTGTTTCTCTGATGTAGATGGAGGAACAATCCCGGCAATTTATTTTATATACACCTGCTTGTTCATCATTTTGATTTCGGTTATTTTTAGATCTGATAATGTCCATAATAGTTTTCGAAGTAGTTGTTACTATGTGTGTATTTTGTATATGAGATAAATTGTTTTGGATATTAGATGCAATGGGGTTGGTTGGTAGTATGATGTATTTGTTATTGTTTAGATTATTATTGTTAACAGTGTTTCTTTTGTTGTGGTTGTATATATTATGTGCCTTTCTTTTTGCATTGTGAATAAAGTGATATGGGTAATGCAAGTTTCTGAATGTGCTTTCTATGTATTTTTCTTCTTTTGTTAAATATTGGGGGCTGCATATTCTTAGTGCTTTTAAGAAGAAACCTATAATAATACCAGATTTGATTTTGGAAGAGTGGCTGGAGTAGAAATTTATCAGGTCGTTTTTGTTGGTAGCTTTTCTGTAGACGTCAGAATCGAGTTTGTTGTTATTTTTGTGGCATATGATATCTAGGAAAGGAAGAGTATGATTAGATTCAGTTTCGAAGGTAAAATTTATAGTAGATTCAATGTTATTTAGTTTGTTGACAAAATCTGCTATGTTAGTAGTTTCTGGATAGATTAGAAGGGAGTCGTCTATATATCTAAAGTAGAAGGAATTTGGTAGTAAAATGTTTCTGAAATAATCTCTTTCTAGAAATTCTAAAAATAAACAAGCGAGAACGCCGCCACTGAGAGGCGATCCCATTGGTAAGCCAAATTTTTGTCTATAGAAATGGTCATTAAAAGTGAAAAAACATTGCTTAGTAATTAGATAGCAAAGTTTTATGATTTTCTGTGTAGGTATAGGTAATTTTATTTTTGTTAAGTGTGTTTTTAATTGATTTAAGCATTTATCTATAGGAACATTTGTGTATAAGGATTTTATGTCTAGACTTGCCATGTGTTTGTTTTTTATATCTACGTTTTTTAGTTTGTTCAAAAGGTTACCAGATTTTTTTATATGTGACGGACTTACTGTGCCGAGAAGTGGAGTTAAGATTTTGCTTAATTTGCCAGCTATTTTATGTGAGATGCTGCCTATTCCAGATATGATAGGCCTCATTGGTATATTTGGTTTATGTGTTTTTGGGAGACCATATAGTGTGGGTGTTTTTGGATGATATGTGATAAGCTTTAGTCAGGAGGAGTCTTCTATTTTTAATAGTTTCTCGATATTGTATATAAATTTTTGTTAACTTTCTCGTATATATTATCATCATCAATGAGGTCTTTCATTTTTTGTTGGTATATGTTTTTGTTCATGATTACGATTCGCCCTCCTTTGTCAGAAGAAGATATGTGTATATCTTTGTTGTTTTTTAATTCCTTCAGGGCTGTTAAATATCTACGAGGAATTGAGATGTGGTTTGTTTTTTTTTTGTATGTAGCTGTGAGTATCCCTTGGATATGCCCTTTGGTGAATTCCGAATCGTTGTTTTGATGGTTTTTGATGATAAGATCTGTAATATATTTTTGCACTCTGGTGGCAAACTTTTGACCGAAGCTTAAGGCTTCCAGTTGCGTATCCGATAGATGGAATCTGGATAAATTATTGACTAAATCTTTTTTGCCGATCCTGGACCATTTGCTATTGTTAATTCGTTTTTTAAATTTAGTGTGTAATTTTTGAACGTGCTTCTTGTTTCTGTAAGAGACCATGTCATTTATATAATTTTTGTCATATGTAGACAGAGTATTTCCCGCAATATACGCCCTGTGGAAGAGTACTACCAACCAACTCCATTGCATCTAATATCCAAAACAATCTCATATAAAAAAACACACACATAGTAACAACTACTTCGAAGACTATTATGGACATTATCAGATCTAAAAATAACCGAAATCAAAATGACGAACAAGCAGGCGTATACGGAATAAATTGCCGGGATTGTTCCTCCATCTACATCGGAGAAACAAGTAGAAATCTGAAAAAACGTATATATGAACACAAAAGAGACATCACTAATAATAATCTAACAAATGCATTAGTGATTCACAGAAATAAATTCAACCACAATTTTGATTTTAAAAATGCCACACTAATAAAAAAGAGTAAACAATTTATTTAGAAGGAAAGTTCTCGAGAGTGCCGTTATCCAGTACTACCAAAACATCAATTTGCGCCCCGGATTTTTCCCAATCTCACCTTTATTTATGGAAATTATACTAAAACAGACTAACATTCATAATAAAAATTTCAAAGAAAACGGTTGAATTCCCTTCATTTTAACATCTCTTGACTTTGTGCTACACGTGAAGAAATTCTAAAACAGACTTACACACAAAATAAACAGTTCTCAAAGAAAACGGTCAAATTCCCTTCATTTTAATATCTCGTGACTTTACACTACACATGAAGAAATTCTAAAAACAAAAATATTCTGTTGATCTTTTGAAATGATTTGTGAGTGTCTTTGTGGTTACCAACACAAATATATATATAAATAATTTTAGATTTAGATTAGATTAGATTAGATAAGTAAACCAATTTCCAGCACTGTCAGTGTCCTAGAATTCTTTTGGGTTTCATATTTTTCTTAGTTAAGTGTTCTCATTCACCCTCCTTCCCATTCAGTTCTATGGAAGTTTGTAGGTGAAAAAGAAAATTATCATCAACAACAAACATACCATGAAGGCTCCTGGCCATTAATTGCTGGTTATATTTATCTGACAAGGTTCTTCTGTTGGGTTTGCTCAAAAAGACTCGCAATTTATTTCTGATAATTGCTGGTTCGAACAATTCACTTTATCTTATTTATTAGATGTGAACTGAATCAAAACATGTTCAGATTTTACATCATTCAAAAACAAAACAAATTAAAAAAAAATATTTCAACTTTGTTTACATATCACGATTGATAATTTTGTTTTGTAGGGCGGTTCAAAAGTTGTCTTTTTATTCTTAATGCAAATACAACCTTCTTATATTGTTAATTTGTGAAAATATTTTTTTAACTATACATATGCTTGATTCTCTATGTTAAGGATTCCACTAATATGATGTCAAAGACAAATGACTTTTCCTAAAATGTCTACAAATCCTTACCACACCCAGGCATTTGCTGAAAAAAAAATTCATTTATTATAGAGATCCAAAGACAGAAACCAATAAATCAAATCTTCAAGATTTCTTCATATTCCAACCAACTTTGTATTTGTTTCTCTTTATATTTGTTTGCCCCCAAAACTTTTGCACATTGACACTTATATTGATGAATTGCAGTGAGAAAATCCCAAAACGAATGTTTTTTTTTTTTGCTTCAAGCAAGTTATAATGAATTCTCCGAACTTATTACTCAGCAAAAATTCACAGATGAAAGATTTCTTGACCCTTCTTGAGTACTTCATTAAGAGGCCTAATACTTATTTTTAGTAATTTCACCACAAGTAGGCAATGAAGCCAGTAAGACAAGTGGATACTAACGTGTTAGAAAATCTGAGAAAAAGAATTATTATGCCGTAAGTACAATAGAAGAGTATGTGTGCTGTGGTGTAGTGCTTTTTTTTTTAATATATTTTTAATATATTAAATAAAGATTAGAAGACTATTTTATCATTTTTTTTTTTTTGCAGTTACCAGTTATTATATACACACATACGATAAAGCAAGAAAAAGGTGTCGATGATGGAAGACTGGTTTGATGAGAACGCCAGTAGAATTATCCTACCAGGTAAAGTGTAGGAATGACAGTCTGTGAGAGGTGAGTGCATGGGGGTCACTAAAAGACTATTTTATCATTTTTTTTTTTTGCAGTTACCAGTTATTATATACACACATACGATAAAGCAAGAAAAAGGTGTCGATGATGGAAGACTGGTTTGATGAGAACGCCAGTAGAATTATCCTACCAGGTAAAGTGTAGGAATGACAGTCTGTGAGAGGTGAGTGCATGGGGGTCACTAAAAGACTATTTTATCATTTTTTTTTTTTGCAGTTACCAGTTATTATATACACACATACGATAAAGCAAGAAAAAGGTGTCGATGATGGAAGACTGGTTTGATGAGAACGCCAGTAGAATTATCCTACCAGGTAAAGTGTAGGAATGACAGTCTGTGAGAGGTGAGTGCATGGGGGTCACTAAAAGACTATTATATCATTTTTTTTTTTTTGCAGTTACCAGTTATTATATACACACATACGATAAAGCAAGAAAAAAGGTGGTGTCGATGATGGAAGACTGGTTTGATGAGAACGCCAGTAGAATTATCCTACCAGGTAAAGTGTAGGAATGGCAGTCTGTGAGAGGTGAGTGCATGGGGGGTCACTAAAAGACTATTTTATCATTTTTTTTTTGCAGTTACGGTTATTATATACACGATAAAGCAAGAAAAAGGTGTCGATGATGGAGAAGACTGGTTTGATGAGAACGCCAGTAGAATTATCCCTACCAGGTAAAGTGTAGGAATGACAGTCTGTGAGAGGTAGATTTGGCAGGGGTCACTAAAGACTATTTTATCACGTTTTTTTTGCGGTTACCAGTTATTATATACACACATACGATAAAGCAAGAAAAAGGTGTCGATGAAGTGGAAGACTGGTTTGATGAGAACGCCAGTAGGGTATCTAAGGTAAAGTGTAGGAATGACAGTCTGTGAGAGGTGAGTGCATAGGGGTCTAAAAGACTATTTTATCATTTTTTTTTTTTTTTTGCAGTTACCAGTTATTATATACACATACGATAAAGCAAGAAAAAGGTGTCGATGATGGAAGACTGGTTTGATGAGAACGCCAGTAGAATTATCCTACCAGGTAAAATTGGAATGACAGTCTGTGAGAGGTGAGTGCATGGGGGTCACTAAAAGACTATTTATCATTTTTTGCAGTTACAGTTATTATATACACATACGATAAAGCAAGAAAAAGGTGTCGATGATGGAGAAGACTGGTTTGATGAGAACGCCAGTAGAATTATCCTACCAGGTAAAGTGTAGGAATGACAGTCTGTGAGAGGTGGTGCATGGGGGTCACTAAAAGACTATTTTATCATTTTTTTTTTTTTGCAGTTACAGTTATTATATACACACATACGATAAAGCAAAGAAAAGGTGTCGATGTTGGAAGACTGGTTTGATGAGAACGCCAGTAGAATTATCCTACCGGAGTAAAGTGTAGGAATGACAGTCTGTGAGAGGTGAGTGCATAGGGGAGATGCAAAGACTATTTATCATTTTTTTTTTTTTGCAATTACCAGTTATTATATACACACATACGATAAAGCAAGAAAAGTGTCGATGATGGAAGACTGGTTTGATGAGAACGCCAGTAGAATTATCCTACCAGGTAAAGTGTAGGAATGACAGTCTGTAGAGGTGAGTGCATGGGGGTCACTAAAGACTATTTTATCATTTTTTTTTTTGCAGTTACCAGTTATTATGTACACACGCATACGATAAAAGCAAGAAAAAGGTGTCGATGATGGAAGACTGGTTTGATGAGAACGCCAGTAGAATTTTATCCTACCAGGTAAAGTGTAGGAATGACAGTCTGTGAGAGGTAGTGCATGGGGGGTCACTAAAAGACTATTTTATCATTTTTTTTTTTTTTGCAGTTACTCAGATTATTATTATACACATACGATAAAGCAAGGAAAAAGGTGGGATGGAGCGGTGAGTGTTTAAGGTTGATGAAACGCAGTGAGTATCCCATCTCAGTAAAAAAAAAAAATGTATGAGAGATGGCGTCTGTAGAGGTGGTGAGTGCATGGGGTCCTTAAAGTTTGTTTTGTCATTTTTTTTTTTGGCAGTCCTTGATTATATATACCTGTACGATAAAGCAAGAAAAAGGGCATCGATGTTGACAGAGATGGTTTGATGAAACGCCAATCGTTAATACCAGGTAAAAAATGAACAGGCGATGGCAGTCTATCAGAGGCGGAGTGCGTGGGGGGTCCTTTAAGATTATTTATCATTTTTTTGCGTTACAGTGTACTGTTGCACAACTTTGATAAAAAGCCAGAAAAAGTGTGTCGTTGATGAAGACCTGGTTAATGGAGCAATGGAATTGTCTACCAGGTAAAAAGTGTAGGAATGGCAGTCTGTGAGAGGTAGTGCATGGGGGGTCACTAAAGACTATTTTATCATTTTTTTTTTTTTGCAGTTACCAGTTATTGTACACACATGCGATAAAGCAAGAAAAAGGTGTCTGATGATGGGCGGTTTGATGAGAACGCCAGTAGAATTATCCTACCAGGTAAAGTGTGGGAATGACAGTCTGTGAGAGGTGAGTGCATGGGGGTCACTAAAAGACTATTTTATCATTTTTTTTTTTTGCAGTTACGCAGTTATTATATACACACATACGATAAAGCAAGAAAAAGGTGTCGATGATGGAAGACTGGTTTGATGAGAACGCCAGTAGAATTGTCTACCAGGTAAAGTGTAGGAATGGCAGTCTGTGAGAGGTGAGTGCATGGGGGTCACTAAAAGACTATTTTATCATTTTTTTTTTTTTTGCAGTTACCAGTTATTATATATACACACATACGATAAAGCAAGAAAAGGTGTCGATGATGGAAGACTGGTTTGATGAGAACGCCAGTAGGAGTGTCCTACCAGGTAAAGTGTAGGAATGGCAGTCTGTGAGAGGTGAGTCATGGGGGTCACTAAAAGACTATTTTATCATTTTTTTTTTTTTTACGGTTACAGTTATTATATATATACACACATACGATAAAGCAAGAAAAAGGTGTCGATGATGGAAGACTGGTTTGATGAGAGACACTTCAGTAGAATTATCCTACGGGTAAAGTGTGGAATGGCAGTCTGTGAGAGGTGAGTGCATGGGGTCGCACAAAAGACTATTTTATCATTTTTTTTTTTTTGCAGTTACCAGTTATTATATACACACATACGATAAAGCAAGAAAAGGTGTCGATGATGGAGAGAACTGGTTTGATGAGAACGCCAGTAGAATTATCCTACCAGGTAAAGTGTAGGAATGACAGTCTGTGAGGTGAGTGCATAGGGGTGCTAAAAGACTATTTTATCATTTTTTTTTTTTTTGCAGTTGCAGTTATTATATACACACATACGATAAAGCAAGAAAAAGGTGTCGATGATGAAGAACTGGTTTGATGAGAACGCGGTAAATTATCCTACCAGGTAAAGTGTAGGAATGACAGTCTGTGAGAGGTGAGTGCATGGAGATGTAAAAGACTATTTTATCATTTTTTTTTTGCGGTTACCGATTATTATATACACACATACGATAGAAACAGAAAAAGGTGTCGATGATGGAGGGTGGTTTGATGAGAACGCCAGTAGAATTATCCTACAGGTAAAGTGTAGGAATGGCAGTCTGAGGGTGAGTGCAGCATGAAGATGCTAAAAGACTATTTTATCATTTTTTTTTTTTTTTTGCAGTTACCAATTTATATATACACACATACGATAAAGCAAGAAAAAGGTGTCGATGATGGAAGACTGGTTTGATGAGAACGCCAGTAGAATTATCCTACCAGGTAAAGTGTAGGAATGGCAGTGTGTGAGAGGTGAGTGCATGGGGTCACTAAAGAAGACTATTTTATCATTTTTTTTTTACGGTTACCAGTTATTATATACACGCACATACGATAAAGCAAGAAAAGAGTGTCGATGATGGAAGACTGGTTTGATGAGAACGCCGGTAAATTATCCTACCAGGTAAAGTGTAGGGCGGCTTTGATCATGAGAGGTGAGTGCATGGGGGGTCACTAAAGACTATTTTATCATTTTTTTTTGCAGTTACCGGTTATTATATATACACACATACGATAAAAGCAAGAAAAAGGTGTCGATGATGGAAGACTGGTTTGATGAGAATGCCAGTAGGTATCCTACCAGGTAAAGTGTAGGAGATAACAGTCTATGAGAGGTGAGTGCGTGAGATACTAAAAGACTATTTTATCATTTTTTTTTTTTGCGGTTACCAGTTATTATATACACACATACGATAAAGCAAGAAAAAGGTGTCGATGATGGAAGACTGGTTTGATGAGAACGCCAGTAGAATTATCCTACCAGGTAAAGTGTAGAATGGCAGTCTGTGAGAGGTGAGTGCATGGGGGTCACTAAGGAACTATTTTATCATTTTTTTTTTTTGCAGTTTAGTTATTATATACACACATACGATAAAACGGAAAAAGGTGTCGATGATGGAAGACGGATTTGATGAGAACGCCAGTAGAATTATCCTACCAGGTAAAGTGTAGGAATGGCAGTCTGTGAGAGGTGAGTGCATGGGGGTCACTAAAAGACTATTTTATCATTTTTTTTTTTTGCAGTTACCAGTTATTATATACACACATACGATAAAGCAAGAAAAAGGTGTCGATGATGGAAGACTGGTTTGATGAGAACGCCAGTAGAATTATCCTACCAGGTAAAGTGTAGGAATGGCAGTCTGTGAGAGGTGAGTGCATGGGGGTCACTAAAAGACTATTTTATCATTTTTTTTTTTTGCAGTTACCAGTTATTATATACACATATACGATAAAGCAAGAAAAAGGTGTCGATGATGGAAGACTGGTTTGATGAGAACGCCAGTAGAATTATCCTACCAGGTAAAGTGTAGGAATGGCAGTCTGTGAGAGGTGAGTGCATGGGGGTCACTAAAAGACTATTTTATCATTTTTTTTTTTTGCAGTTACCAGTTATTATATACACACATACGATAAAGCAAGAAAAAGGTGTCGATGATGGAAGACTGGTTTGATGAGAACGCCAGTAGAATTATCCTACCAGGTAAAGTGTAGGAATGGCAGTCTGTGAGAGGTGAGTGCATGGGGGTCACTGAAAGACTATTTTATCATTTTTTTTTTTTTTGCAGTTACCAGTTATTATATACACACATACGATAAAGCAAGAGAAAGGTGTCGATGATGGAAGACTGGTTTGATGAGAACGCCAGTAGAATTATCCTACCAGGTAAAGTGTAGGAATGACAGTCTGTGAGAGGTGAGTGCATGGGGGTCACTAAAAGAAGTAGCTGAATGTAAAAATTAACATTTAGATGTTCTTGAAGGAATCACAGAGGTATTTGCCGTGTTAGCCCCCCAAAAATAAAGGCTGAGTCCTTGCAGTCCAGCAGCCTGTCAGCTTTATCGACTGACTTATGAATCTTATTTATGATATCATATTTAAACTACCATAGTTTTCATTTTTAATGGTTTTCAATTAATTGACGAGATCACCATTCTTTTCTAAGGGATTAAGGAACTGATCATTTCTAAAAGAGTTGTTTAAGTTTTTACTAGAAGTGCTGTACATAATAGGTCATCGGCTTACGGCCATATCATGTTGAATACACCGGTTCTCGCTCGATCATCAAAGTTAAGCAACATTGAGCTTGGTCAGTACTTAGATGAGTGACCGTTTGGGAATACCAGGTGCTGTAAGCATATAATGACAGATGTGCATTGTGGTGTAGTGGATATTGGCTTGGAATGAGAAATCGGGGAGCCAAGTTCCAATTCCAGTTTAATTCCTTGCATTCACTTACGTGTAAATACCCTTGGGAAAGGTATCAATTTATCTCTTCCCTCCAGTTATGGGTTAAATAATAGGACAGATTGGGTTCTATAGCCTTGGCTGGTAACCAGTCTACTGCAGTAAGGATAATGGCAACCTACTACAGAATAATCTTCTGCCCAGTCAGTCATGTCTCTTTTGAGACATGATCGCCCAAAGGGTGTATCACGTATGGCACTTAACTGATTGACTGAATATAATAGTTGGAAACATGATTAAGGTATAAAGTGGGCAATCAGTTTTATATTGTTATGAAGTAAAAAACTGATCCCCCACTAATTACTAGTTAATGATATAATCCATCTCTATCTTCCAGTTATGGGTTAAATAACAGAACAAATTGTGTTCTATAGCCTTGACTGGCAACCAGTCTACCACAGAAAGCAATGAAAATAATGATTGACATTGCATTTAAATCTTTGAAAATCAAAGTTGACTCGGAAGAGAGAAACCAGAAGAAAATTCCATAAGAAAGAAATCCAAAAGAAATAACTGTTAGCATCGAATTTATGGTCACTTGTAGTGATTTCAATTGTAAAAAAGATGAGACCGAGCTGCAAATCTAGTTGTCAGTTGTGTGTCATACACGATACACACTTGGGTGATCATGTCTCAAAAGAGAAATGACTGTCTGGGCAAAAGTTATTTTTGCCATTACTTTCTGCTGTAGACTATTTGCCAACCAAGGATATAGAAACCAATCTGTCCTCTTATTCAACCCGTAACTGGCAGAAAGAGAGGTAATAATACCTTTCACAAGGGTATTTGCATGAAAGTGAATGCAACGAATTCAACTGGAATTCTAACTTGCTAGTACTGTGCTTAAATTTGTAAAATCAAGGTATCAAAGAGGAAAGCTCATCAGAACAATTACCATGAAAAGATTTATAGAAAAGGCACAGAAAAGCTACATTTTAATAGTGAAAAGTTCAGCTAAGATGCCAGGTCAGGACCAATAATATTGCAGATTTATTTTTTAACTTTATCAAGAATCTAAAAAAAAAAACTGCATTATTTCTTTCTTGTAGAAATCTTACATCTTTTTTTGGCTTAAAAATACACTGGTTCTCAAACGATCAGCAATGTTAAACCTGGTCAGTACTTAGATGGGTGACCGCTTGGGAATACCAGGTGCTGTAAGTGTTTAGTGACGAATATGCATTGCGGTGCAGTGGATATCGCCTCGGAAAGAGAAATCGGTGAGCCGAGTTCAAATTCCAGTTGAATATCCTGCATTCACTTAAGCACTGGTACCCTTGGAAAATGTATTAATCCGTCCCTTCCCTCCAGTTCTGGGTTAAATAACGAGGGTAGGACTTGGGGACCCTGCCCTTAAAGACAATTCCCAATGAATCTTGATACTCGAAAAGAAAAAAGTATAACTAAACACAAAACTTGTATAAAAACAACAATAAATTGTTGAAAGAAAAAGGTATTACCATCAATAAATAAATAAAATTTAGTTGGCAATAAATGACCCACCAATGTTGATATGCCATAAAAACAAAACAACCAACATCTTTTTTCTTTCAACTATTGCCTTTTAGATAAGGCTTGGAAAGTCACTGAATGCTTGACAAAAGATGAGGATAATATTTTGAAGAATTTCTGAAAAGATAGCTTCTGTCTGAATTTCTGGGATGATTATTTACACTATTCCCAGATTGATATACACCTGAGGATGGCTGGAGAGCACAACAGCCAAAACGTGATAACAACAACAAAGATAAGGACAATAGTCGAAATATAAATAGAATAAATTGTGAAAAAATGTTCATACTTTATTTCAAAGCTTAAAAGACAATATTAAAATGATGAAAAAAAAAAAAGTGACTATCTGAAATGCAGTAATTAAAGGAAGATAAATACATTGGACCCCGGATCTGATTCATTCTTCAAATTTGATTGGATCAAAGGGGGATTATTAACTTTACGTTTTGGCTAAGCTTATAGGTAGTAATGGGTCCCACTGATTGTCTTTTACTGAGAATGGTGGACAACCAAGATTAGAGAGTCACCCAGTTGCTGTTGTTTAACCCATATCAAATGAGGGAAGAGAGAAGATATAGATGCATGCTTCTTCTATACCCAATTTTGCAAAGTGCACACAAACTGTCTCAAGATTGAAATTATCAATTCCATTTTTCGGTCAAGTGTCTCACACTATCTCGGGATACAATGCTAGATAATCCAGGAGATAATGTCAGATTTTGATGTGATAGTCTGAATGTCAAAAACACATTATTCTACAAATTTTCCTTTCATCTCACTAAAGTCTTCTCATTCTCTTTCACTCCCAGTAATCAATTGTGCCTTAGTGGCTTTCGTACCTTGTTAAGAGTTGAATGATTAAAATAATTATGATAGCCATTGTTCATCTTACCAATGTGAATACAAAAAATTTTTGTTTTGATTTTCAAATAATTGGCAAAAACCTGAAGTTGGTTTCTTGTAAGGAAATTTTTTAATTAAATACCATACTTTATAAGCTTAAACTAAAAAGATATTCTCCAATTAATAATTATATATAGTCATCTGCAGACAGATCTGTTTTGCTGTATCACAGCTCATCAGTATGGTTAGATATCTGATTGCTTTTTACCCAGGATTGAAACCCGACCGAATTGGCATCAGTTGGCAATTCTACCTCTGAGCTATGGGTGCTCGGTAGAAGGAGGCAGACTTTTATCATGTGATATAGATGTATTTGTACGCCAGTAGCGAGAGTGTTTGAATTCATTACTGAATGAACGATGCATAGATGCTATACACTACCGACCATGAGTTTGAGACCACCCAAAATTTTAGCAGAATCAAATTCGCTGAGTTTGTACGTTTTGTTCTTCTTATGCAGATGTCAAGTAAAAAAAATATTCTTTTCAACTTTAAAGTAAACATTTACTCAGTTTGCTACTTGACTCCTATTATTGTGATCAAGTTTTTGCCTAAAATTCTGATTTATTCAGATATTATAATTACGGTATAATTTATTTTTGTAAACCATATTACTACGGTATAAATGGCAAGGAAGAAACAGATTAGCATTGAAAAAAGAGCTCAGGTTGAAATTCTTTCAAAAGAAGGATATTCTGAACATGTTATCGCTAAAAAATTAAGCCTATCAAAAATGGCATGCATGATTGCCTTCAAACACTTCATGAAACTGAGTTAAATATTGATAGAAAAAGATCTGGTAGGACCAGAGTAACATCTATTGTAGAGGATAGGCACTTGATCATATCTAGCAAGAGGAACAGAAGAAACACCGCTCTGGAATAAACAATTGAAATTAATTCTATTCGGCAACATCTAGTATCTGTTACTACTGTTAAAAGACAACTTCATTCTGCTGGGCTTAAAGGCTGTGTAGCAGTTAAGAAATCACCATTAAAGAAGGAGAATAAAGGATGAAATTGATCGTACAGTTCAAAATGAACTTCCTAATGAACAAATGTTTTTTAAATGCTTGCAGAATGCTTGGAAATCACTTTCACCAACTTATTTTTATAAGTTATTAAAAAGAATGCCAAGGATTTGCTCTGCAGTAATAAAGGCTCGTGGGTTTCTTTGATGAAAAGAAAACATGAATTAACTTTAATTAAATTTGAAATTACTCTGTGTTAATTTTGGTTCTAATTATTGTAAAATTGTGAGCAACAATGAAATATACGTATATTTATTCTTCTTAGACATAAAATTTGTTATTTCTTTCTCTTAGAGAATAAATCTAAGTGGTCCCAAACTTATGGTCGGTAGTGTGTATTATATATACTATTTATGCTCTCACACCCTGATTGAGCACTCTGGAAGAATGGTAGACTTTGAAAAACAGTAGCTACTCTGGCATGTTATGCATTGCTCATTCAGTAATGGATTAGAGCACTCTGGCTATTGGGCAGGTATAATGACAATATACACGCTAAAAAGTCTGCCTTCTTCTACCGAACGCCCATAGCCCAGGGGTAGAATCGCCGACTGACGCCAATTCAGTTGGGTTTCAATCCTGGGTTAAAAGCAATCGGAGTCTAACCATACTGATATATATATATATATATTGTAAACTGATCCTCTTGCTAAAAGCTACAAAAGCTTTGTGATTTTAAGAATTAAAATGCTAAAAATCAGTTTTGGGGATTCTGCTATGAACTATAGAAAATTTGCTATGTTATACTCTTGTCATCCTTAAGTGATGTGATGACTGGCAGAAAAACAAAGAAAATGTTTGGTGAATTATTGGATTATTATTATTATTATGTTTTGTCTTGCATAGTATTAGTTGTTCTCAAGTCTTAACCAGAAACTTCAGGAGACAACATTTTTTTTTTTTTCTCTCAGAAGATGAAAATGACTAAGGTGCCATGTAATCAGAGAGAGAAAAAACAACAAACAAAAGTTATGTAATGTGGTACGGAGAGAAATAGTGAGGAATACCCATCAATAGGATTCATCATCATTATTATTATTCTTATTTTATCATATTGTTTCTTTTTATACCACATCAAAATCTTTATCAAACTTGAATGTTTGTGAGGAGAAAAAGCTTATAACAAAATAAGTTCTGCTGTTTTAAAAAGCTCTTGGAATGGTACTGATCCATCTGAAAATTACAGAAAGGAAGAGAATATTGGTCCAACCAATTCATGGCATAATCATATATTTACATCCAAAAAACATGCTTTTGAACTAAGTCTTGCGAAATCTGTCATATTTACTGACTATAAACTTGAATACGCTCAGTGAAAGCATCAAAGTGTAAATTTTGAAGAAGATTTGAAGCAACATCAAAACTAAAAGGATTTTTAATGTTGTTAAAATTTCATGCAAAAAGATAGAAGTTTAAAACTTTGAAAGATTTTATATAAACTTTTACTTATTTGATTGCAAATGTTTTTCTCTTGTTTCCTGTTTTATTCATTTCTAAAGAGAAACATTTTTTCTCTCCTTAAAATTTTGTTCTTGTACTTCTGTTTTAAATGTTTTAGTTTTTATTAAATATTCAAGTTAGAAAACTTTATAAAAAAAAATGTTATACAGCTTCCAGCATTATCTTTTGTTATTTTTATTTTCAAAATGTACTGCATACTAATGACTGCAGAACAGTTCAAAAATATGAGAAATAAGATTAAGAAATACAAGTAAAAAATTAATATTTGCCAATGTTTCAAGTAAGAAATTTAAACAACTTAAGACTATTACTACTTGGTGTAAAAGACACGAGAAATATAACGAAAGAAATTCATTATAATAAAAATACAAAGTTTTTTTGTTTTTTTTTCACCAATGAATATTGAACAAGTTTATATATTTATTTCATTAAAAATGATGAGATGTTTAGGATTAACTTAATGAGACTTTTTATAATATATTACCTTGACCTGGCAAAAATATGTTGATTGACATCAAAGACATCACAAATGGTGGCCTACAGAAATGTGATCAACATCAAAAACAAAAAAATATGGTGACAACAAAAGGCTTGAAAGGCAATGGCCAACAAAGATAAGACTGACATCAATTGAATTACAGCTCAAAGAAGCAGAAATATGTGGGAGGTTTTGGTTATGTTAAAGACATAACCAAAACGAAGTAAGAACACAAGAA
Source organism: Ascarosepion bandense (assembly GCA_037127315.1). Classification (NCBI taxonomy): domain Eukaryota; kingdom Metazoa; phylum Mollusca; class Cephalopoda; order Sepiida; family Sepiidae; genus Ascarosepion; species Ascarosepion bandense. The sequence continues at coordinate 1,570,455 of JBBBDQ010001032.1, read as the reverse complement.
AAGAAAACAACCAACCACTTCTGGCTTTCGGTGGATAGGAAATTAAGAATTAAAATCAACCTTCTTCACTTTTACAAAAATTCACAATGATGTGTGAAATCCTGGTTTTTCCCAAATAAAAAAAGGATTGCCCATGTGCTTAAAGAAAAAGTCAAAACCAGATTTCGCAAGTAGGTGTTAAACTGATTTGCTGACCAATGGAAGTGACTTGCAAGACCAAAATGAACTTTGCGATCAAGTGCAAAAAATTTAAATACTATAAAAGGCCCCAGTCAGCATCAATCAGTCAGTCAGATGGGAGCCGCGAGATGAAACAACTAGAATGTAACTTCAAATCAACCTGGAAACAAGGTCAGGTCACACCTTGTTCTTTTTTCTTCTCATGTACTGATTTCTTCTTCTTCTCCATCCAAAGATATTCCTCCCAAACAGACACACGCATATGTACGTGTGCATATACTCTTTCAACAATTACTACTATGAACATTTTCTACAACTCTTGATACCCTCAACTTTCTAATTCAGTATTAATTTCTATGAACTCATTATTCATTTTCTTTTCATAAATTTCCGCTCTTCTACACTAATTTACACATTCCAACTAACAACTAACCTTCTGATGATAAGATAACATTATGATAATTCTGCATAAAACTTATAAGCTGTAGGGAGTTTGGTTATGTCTGACACAAGGCTGAATCAAAGAAACATTAACCAGCTCCCTATAGCTACAGGCTAATGACACTGTCATTTTCCTTATATGTGCGCAATATCTCTGTGACTGCTCATTACTCTATACCAGTGTCACAGTCATTGATGACAAGACAATTGTTGGTAGCCAGGTAATCTATAACAGTTTAGGACTAACTTGATGACAAGGCGTTTAGGACTAACTTTATAGTGGCAGAATTCACAAAGGTTCCTTTCTTCTATGTACCATGTCCCTACAGGATGTGGGTGATTATGGCTCTTCACAACTTCCTGCCTTCTATAGCTCTTAGTATATTTTGTCCATTCACTACTTCTAATTCCTGTTCTGTCAACTACTTACACAAGCTTGTTAGGTTATGTGCTTCTTTCATGTGTGCGTTAATATTTTATGTCCTATCAGTGTCAAATTTTACAAGCCATCTTTCTTCAATATTTGTCTCTTAATTTAAACATTCTCTTTTGGTTGCTTAGTATTAGGTTTCTTCTTTTCTCTAAAACTTCATAATTTCTCACATGTTCAGTCCATGGTATTCCCAGCATCCTTCTGTAGAACCGTATTTCTATTGATCAAAGTCTCTTCATCTGTGAAAAGATTGTCTAGCATTCACAGAAGGACTGATATTATGTAACAATCAGTACTCTTTTCTTAGTTTCTATTAGAAGTTTCCTGTTTCTTTATACTATACTTAGTTTTTGGAAGACATTTTTCACTATCCCAATGTACTTCTGGATTTCAGTGTTGCTTTTCCAAACTTCTGCTAAAACACTTTCTAAATATTTAAATTTTAGTTCTTGCTTGATTTTGGCATCTCCAATTTGTAATTTGCATCTATAACTGCCCTTTTTGCTGACAACCATGCATTCTTTCTTCATGTAAATGATGTTTAGTTCTCTTCCTTTTTGTTGGTTTTTTTTTTTTTGCTTTATTTTATTGAATTTTAGGTAGTGGAGATAAAACTGTTCTCAGCTAAGAAACAAATAGCCTCAGAAATCCAAGTGTGAATTCCAGCTGAACAAATTGATGTTCACTTTTTTGAAAAATAAGGATATGAATTCTGCTTCTTTTTTTATGTCTCATCTTAACAAATGTTCCATTTCAACACTGACCTACCTTGATGGCTGACAGAAAACAAAATGGCTGGAGAAAAGTAATTTCGTAAACCACTCGCTTACAGTAAAAGTAAAACTTTATGGCCTGAAGCAGTAGATTCATAATTAACAAAATGTAATCAATTAGAAATTACCATTAAATGCAAAGACTGTCAGCATCACTGAAAATCAGTGAACATACAGATATTGAAATGAAATCAAGAACAGTAACAAAGAGATAATGCTCAAAAAAAGAAAAACATGTCCAAATCAATATCATTTACATACATTTCTTATTCTCTGAAATTGACATTTCTGGGCAAAAAGTCAGAATATATGTTTGAGTTAAAATGACAAGAGCTGAGAAGAATAGAAAGTCCATTGAAAATCTAAAAAGTGATATGATGAAGTAGTAATACATTTTTTTAATAAGTCTAAAGTGACAATTTTCATTAGGCTACTTTTTTTCCCATAAAATTCATTTGAAAGTAATATAAACATTAACTTATCTTTCAAGTGGCCAATGACAATGAATTCATAGTGGGTGACGAGAAAGATATCTCCAAATTATTTGAAAATGAGTGTAGTTTCTTAAAACAGAAATTAGGATGTCCCAATATATTCAGGTGAATGGTTAAATTCCATCCCATTACAAATCTTGAAATATTTAATTGGGGAAGTCTGTGGCAACAGTGAATTCAAAGTCAAATTTAACATCTTTTTAATGACTATATTTGTATACAATTTAAGAATCCAGATTTTAGTCACAGTTAAAAAACAGACAAAATTTATATTTTTATAGCAAAATTACAATCAGTATATTTTTTAGTCAAAGAAATGGCATACCTCATTAGAAAAAAATTGTAAAAGAAACAATTTTAAAAGATTAATCTCATTTCTTGTCAGGAAAAACAAGTTTTCAATCCTCACTTGATTTTATATGTTAGAAAAAAATGCAACTAAGTAATTACAACTTAATGTAACAATGGCATTCTCTTGCATTAATTATAAAGTTTGAATTTTCCTATTTCGATCTTGGCATTAAATAACCCATATGGGTTTTGATATGCCACTACAAAGACAAAAGGCAGACCAAACCAAGTTTCTTAACTAAAATAAAAGCTCATTTTGTTTAATTTTCATCAATAAATTTATTGAGCAAATTATTTACCATTTTGTTCCACTATGTTCTGCAAAGTTCATAATTTTATCCTTCAAGAACATTTTGATTTTTCTCAGCAAGGAATTGCTTGTGGATTTTTTTTTTTCTGCCTTCAAGAGAATTGATTTTTAAAACTTCTGCAAAGACTAGAATAATTATTAATTGAAAGGTTGCAATATAATGTGAAAACGAAAAGATAAATAAAATGTCTGAAACCAATTTCAGAATCTATATACCTCAGGGTGTCCTACAAAGGTGCTGAAAAAAATCCAGAATACATAGACCTTGCAACTCTTAAAATGCATGAAGATAATTGAAAATTACTAACATCCCACCCATTAGGAGAGTGAACCAAATTAGAGAAGAGTTCCATGAGATTTATACTAAACTCTTTGATTGATTGCTCTTATTAGCTAATAGACAGAAAATCTTTGTCTATTATTTCTAGGATTTCTTGAATATAAGGATGATTTGTATACTTTTCTTTAATCACTGTTAAATTAGATTGGGAGTATGAGAATATTAAAAACTTTCTATCTATTTGAATTTTCTCTCATGTCATCTTAATCCAGCTGTCTAGATGGAAGCAATATTTGGTCGCCTGATTTGCTTATAAATTTGTCTGTTTTTCGTGGATGCTTCTATTCTGTCTAAGATTTTTAATCCGTCTGTGTAGAATGGTTTGTTTGCCACTTAATTCTCTGGACATACTTCACTTGATTGTTTCTTTGTGTCAATTTGATATTTGACATTTGAAGATTGTTCATAGAACTACCTTATTTGTTGCGACTGGTGTTACATTATCAGGGTCTTTGTATATTTGTTCTAGTGCTTTGTTAATTCAAAGACAAGTGAAAGGATGGCTGTTTGTTTATTTCTATAAAACTGGATATATTGAGGGTCATATGTTTTTTTTTGGTATGCTAAGTTATTTGGATTAGATTTCAGTTTTAATACATGTAATTTTTCCCATCTCGGAGGTAAAGGTGATCCATTGCCTTCCATATGGAGATTTTGCATGGTTGAGGTCCTGAAGGGTCCAAGACTTTATCAGTCCTTAATTTTGTATGGTTTGAATTTTTTAATATAGTATTGATGTGTGACACTGTAAATTATGTATCCATGGTCTAATTTTGATCTGATGTGTGACCTATATATTCTGAGCATTACTTTTTAGTCAGCATCCCAATTCAGTTTTGATATTATTTTTTGAAGCTTCAAAGACTTGACATTTTTGATAATCAGTACGCGCCTTGAAGTTTGCCATGTCGTATGATTTCTAGGAATTTAATTTGTTGCACTATGGGAATTATATTGCCATTTAATTTTTATTTTTGATCAAGAAGGTCGAATCATTTTGGCAGAAATGCATGCTAACCATTTTTGTTTTTGAGAAACAGAATCCATTTTCATTTGTCCATTTTTCTATCTTGTTCAAACATGTCTGCACATATCATTCAAGTAAAGACATGTATGGCAAGAAGTATTTTTAAAGACATGTATGGCAAGAAGTATTTTTAAAGACATGTATGGCAAGAAGTATTTTTAAAGACATGTATGGCAAGAAGTATTTTTAAAGACATGTATGGCAAGAAGTATGATACTGAGAAACCATCTCCATATAGGAATTTTTCAATTCCTGTATTAATGCTTTTGATAATACTATTTATTTTGAGAATAAATAATGTAACTGAGAAAATGCTACCATTAGAAACTTATTTTCTTCTTTGTGTATGTCTGATTTTGTGTTTCCATTTTGTAATTTGAATGTTCAGTTTGATAGAAAGTTTTGGATGAATATACACATTTTGTGCATGTTTTTTAGGATACCATATTGTTATATGGTGTCATAGGCTTCTATAAGATTGAAGAATATTATACAACAGGATGACCTTGAACAAAGCCATCATAAATAAATGATTCGAGCTGTATAAGTTGATCATTGATCCCTTGGTTTTTCTGGAATCCACTTTAGTAACATGATAAAAGCTTGTTTCTCAAGGTACCACATTAATTGAGCATTTACCATTCTCCCCATTGCTTTGCAAATGGAACTTGTTAATGCAATGAGTCAGTAGTTTGCTGGGCTGGAATGGTCTTTGTCATGGTTTCAATTCCTAGACCTGGCAGACTCAAGCCACATTTTAGAAACTTGTTTGAACACCATTTATCATTGAAGATCTGGAGAAGTATTTAAACAAGACTTTTCTGGCAGGTGTTTTATAAATTGGTAAAGAATTTCATCTGGACCAGTTGCAGAGTTTTATTTTTGTTTATGGAGTCTTTTAGTTTGGTCAGAGTAAAGAAAAATTCCATGTTGATCTACGGTGAGCAGAGTTAGTTTCATTTTAGCCAGTTAGCTTTGTGTAATTGCCATTTTAGATTCATTTTTTGTGGCATAGGCTCGTTATCTTTAGGAAAATAGGTGAATGGCTCCTACTGGGTTAATAATCATGAACTTTCCATTCAAAGTCCATAAAAATGGATGGGGAGTGTATGGTTAGGTCGATAGCTGATATTGATCTAGTACCTGGGTATAGGTAGGTGTGTATTTGCTTATTAATCATACATATATCAGATGATTCGAGTGGAGATTCTATAATTTTACCAGTTTGATTGGGGTTCCTACAGTCCCATATTTTACCATGCTCACATTAGCAGAAAGAGAATGGGAAGTTGGCCAGTGTTATGTTTGAGTCTGTGTTTTATAAGAATATAAATTGAATGTATGGTTATTGGTCAATGAATTGAAACTTTTACTGCCATGGTCTGTAGAGTTTTGTGTAGTTGTAGTTTTTCATGGCTATTGATTTTTTTAGCTAATATTGAAGTACCCCTACTTGGTCTATTCTCTATTGTTGACACATTTATTTTAGGGTAAGTTTTACATCCTTTAAAGGAAATGTTGTTAGGTTTTTTTGAGAAAGGTATCGTGCATGCATACTATATTTGGATTATGATCTGTAGATAGTTGTTTGATTTACTTATAGTTTGGTTTAACACCTCTATAGTTCCATTGTATGATGCTTGTGTGCCATTTGTTCATTTGAGGGGTAACTATTTTATTTTAGGGAGTGAATTTTAAGGATGACTATGTTTTGGTTATGTATTTCCTTATTTCTCTTTTGAGACCTGATCACCTAAGCATGTATCATGTTTGGCTGATAACAGACTGACTGCTTTCTTTATTTATATATATATATATATATATACATATATATATATATATATATATATTCTATATTATATCTATATATTTCCTTATATCCTTTCTATATTGTTTATTTTCTTTGTGAACTTGTTCTTTGCTGTATAGTTTTATGTTCTTGAATATTTGGGTTATTTTTTTATTTCTTTCTGATTATTTTTTATGGGTTATCATCCTGTTTATTTGCTTTTAATTATGTTTCTTCTGTTTTGTTAGATTTTAATTTTGTTTTGTATGGAGGTGTGATTGGTTTTTGTTCTGTCGGTTTTATATTTGAGATGTTTTGTTGTTGAGAGAATGTTGTCAGTGAATTTTGTGTTGGATTTACGTTGTGAATAGTTTTGGTTCAGTGGTATGGGTCATATATTATTTTCAATATGTTTTATAATTTGTGAATTTAGGATGTTATTTCTTGTGTTTCCTGTAATTTGTTCGGTATTATATCTTTATAGGTATAGTTTGATGTTGCTTGGGTAAATTTTGCATATAATGGTGCATTAGAGTTTTTTTTAATGTTTTTCCTTGATTCTGTGTATGAAATTTTGTGGTATGTTTAATTTTTTTAATATATTTTTTTATATTTTTCCAGATTTCAGAGTTCCTGGAATTTGCTTTTGATTTTGCTTACAAGTGGAGCATTCGGCTTTATTGGGACGTGATCTCTGTGTAGTTAGGATCATTCTCCCAAAAATTTTTCACATATTGACTGCCTTATACATTTATTCTTACTTTGCTTCTTTGGCAACTGAAGCATCTTAATGGGTTTGGAATATATATTTCTACTTTGGAAACTGTCTAAACAATTTTGATTTCCTGCAGTAGTTCTGGTACATTAAAAATAACGATATAAATGTTGGTATCCATAATTCTAGCATTTTTTTAAATAGATTTTTATTTTTTTTGTTTGTAATGTTTTTACTGTTCTTAATTTCTTCCAGAGTACACAGTAAATGTTCAGTGCTTCTCACCATGCCTCTGGAAGAATTTAAAAATTTGTGTGGATAGAGACTTGCTTGTATATCATGAAATTTGGTTTTCTTTGTCTTTTTTTTTTTTTTTAGCATCAGGTCTTCATTTGACTTCTATTAGTAGTATATTAGTATTATATTAGTAGTATATTAGTATTATTAATAGTATACTAGTATTAGTAGTATATTATATTAGTAGTGTATTATTAGTAATATATTATATTAGTAGTACATTAGTATTAGTAGTATTATTAATAGTATATTAGCATTATATAAGTAGTACATTAGTATTAATAGTATATTAGTAGTACATTAGTATTTATAGTATATTCATATTATCTTAGTAGTATATTATTTTTATTTTTTTTCCAGTGTTTTTGGAATTATCCATGGTAAGAATTTTTATATCACAAAAGTTGACAACTTTATTAGTTTGTCTTCTGGTTCTATTACAATCAATTTGTGAAAATTTTTCTTTGGATTGACTTTCTGTGTCTATATCAATGTGTCTTGGGATTTTTTTCAGCTCATTATCTTTTTATTATAATTATTCATCAACCATGCTCCCCAATGACCTCACAAAGCCCCATATGGGGGAGATGAAGAGGAAAATTCCATTCATCTCATTCCTTCAGAGCTACATGACTGGCATACTCAAATGTGTGTGTGTGGGGGGGTACAAGCACCTGTTATATCTGGGATCATCCATACAACTATTTCCCCAGAGATTGAAACAGCAATGTTAGATTCCTTTGTTTACACTCTGATTGACTTTACAGCAACCACTTACTAATTCAAATTAATATTTGATATGGTAAATGTAAGCAAACTTTTTTTTTGTTAGTTTGACTTTGGGTTTGATATGACCAGGCAGATAATTGGATCAAGCTTCTTCAACCGCTTGTCTAGCTCAAGTAGAGGCTGAAGTGGTATGTTGGAGTTTAGAAGTATATGCATAACCCAACTCCTAAAACTCTCAACCACCAATATCCTGTCCTCAAACATCACGGGTTGCCATTTACGGCAGACATATGGCCTTTTTAGGGGACTTACCTCCTGCAGAGGTACAGTCACTGTATTCTGAAGCTCTGCCAACAGGGTTGAAAACAGAAGATGGTGATTGATGTTGGATTTAAGGTTTTGAAGATTGTAATTACCAGAGAAGCAAGAAATCAAAATGAGAAGTATAAAAAGATAAACTATGAGAATAGAATGTCGAGTTGCATGTAACTAGTTTAGTATTAAAACAGTGACACCTAGTTACCAATCTAGTCACACAATTAAATTCATGCAGTCAAGGTACTAAGGAATAAAGCTTATTCAAACAGTTACCATAAAAATTTTTTTTAGAAAAGACAGTTTGAGTTTTGTTGAACGGCATATCAAACTGTGGATTATATAATGCCAAAAGGGTGGGGTTTTAAGGTATTTTTTTTTAATGCTCGATTATAGTGAGAAGGTTGATTTAGTCAAATTTTAATGAAAACTTTTTGTTTTTATTATTTTTATTTTAGAGAACTGAAAAAGTCCTCTAGTTTTGTATTCAAAAATGTTTTACGGAGAATAATTTTTTTCTTTAAAAATGTGTTATGGAAATAATTTTTTCTTCAAAATGCATTGTTGGTAATATTTTTTCCTTCAAAAATGTATATTTTTCTATAAATGTCTATATATATATATATATATATATATATATATATATATATATATATTTTCTAGACATATGCTATTAAATATAAGAGACAATGAATGTCTATTATGTTTAATCATGAGCCGTTCTAAACGTCGTATTTTTGCTTTAATTTCAGTTGAAAATAAAGACAAAAATTCTCCAACATTTGGATAATTATTTACTGGTTTTCTTCTAAGCTTTCGGCTCACATGAGCCATCTTCAGAGAGGTAGTTTAAACTGAAATATTATAAAATCCACCATCACCGACGATTTTATCCTGTGTTGACATAAAACTCCACTTGGCAACGGCAATAGTTACCAAAAATAATAAACGCAGTTCTTAAGTTTGTGATGCGGTTTTATGACGTCACACCGCAGGATAGCACAAAATGACAACAAAACCATCTAGTCAAATGCAATGTAATATGTTATTTCCTGTTTTAAAGTTGATTTTATTGAGTGTTGGTTGTTTTGATTTGATGTACATGGCCTCCAATATCTGCAGGTTCCTCTTACTGAGTGTATGAGTAAGGATCACTGTATTGTTGACCAAAATCTGTCTGATATTACCTACATGTTTATGTTTTTCAGAGAAATGTTGTTTAATAGTACTCTGATCAGAAAGATGACATGTCAGTCTATGGGAGAGCGTGGTTGTGGTAAAACCAATATATGTACTAGGTTTTTGATTAGTATCAGAGATGTAATCTCTGAATGGGCATGTAAATTGGTACACTACATTGGTTTTTTGTAAAGAATTTAGTTTAGTGCTTGTTGGGTTATTATAGACTATGAGGTCAATTGTTTTAAACTTTTTATAATATATAATGAGTTTAATTTGATTATTACTTTCGACTGGTTTAACATTTCTACGTATTATGTTTTTGAGAGTTTTTTCATCTTGTTTATAATTATATATTATCGCAAACTTAAGAACTGCGTTTATTATTTTTGGTAACTATTGCCGTTGCCAAGCGGAGTTTTATGTCAACACAGGATAAAATCGTCGGTGATGGTGGATTTTATAATATTTCAGTTTAAACTACCTCTCTGAAGATGGCTCATGTGAGCCGAAAGCTTAGAAGAAAACCAGTAAATAATTATCCAAATGTTGGAGAATTTTTGTCTTTATTTTCAACTGAAATTAAAGCAAAAATACGACGTTTAGAACGGCTCATGATTAAACATAATAGACATTCATTGTCTCTTATATTTAATAGCATATGTCTAGAAAATTACTTGCTGCCTCGATATACTAAATATATATATATATATATATATATATATATATATATATATATATATGTATATATATATTTCTATAAAAGTGTATTTTTATATTTTCATAGTGTTTTGACCCCCGTTTGGGTATTAACTATTTGCCCATAGCTGGGACCCTAACAGGTGCTACCACTCTCAGTCAAGGTGGACCTGGGAAGAACAGCAATTAAGAGGTGGTTCAATGCTCCTCACAACCTTCAAATCAGAGGTCTTGCTGCTGGATGCAGTTTACCGTCATGCCCAGGACCAGAAAAGACAGAGAGAAGCCACATCACATCATTAAGATTCCAGCTCAGGAAGGATCGGTTACATTACATATCCTTCTTTGAATTTTATCAGGAATCTCAAGATGAACAGCAGAAGCACCAAACCAGATATAGCAACAATATTTAATGCATGAATGAATTGGTACATTTATAAAAAATGTGCAAGATGGATTCTGGGAAAAAAAACTGTCTGGCCTGACAGTGAACCAATTTTTTATTGCCGTAGATGTCGCAGTTGATCTGATGTAGTTTCTCCACTTTATACCAGTGGAAAACTTGAGACCAAGAAGGCATATAGTGTTGCTTGCTTGGATTTTAACATCTCACCTGTGATGATGGCAGGCAGAAAATGTTCTCAGTGATGATTTAATGAAAGCGGTTTTGTTTACCTGCAACAGAGACAATGTTAAGCCAGACGGTCAGTTAGTTAAGTGCCATATGTGGTAAATGCTTGGGCGATCATGTCTCGAAAGAGACATGACTGACTAGGCAGTAAGTTGCCATTGCTTTCTGCAGTAGATTGGTTGCCAGCCAAGGCTATAGAACCCAATCTGTCCTGTTATTTAACCCATAACTGGAAGGAAGAGACAGATTAATACCTTTTCCAAGGGTATTTGCACGTAAGTGAATGCAATGAATTCAACTGGAATTTGAACTCGGCTCCCCGATTTCTCGTTCCGAGCCGATATCCACTGTACCACAACGCACATCCATAAGCCAGACATTTATCTCATTTCACTGCTTGAAATCAATGATAAGTTGCCAAGTGAAAAATGATAAACAGTCACAATAACAATATCCAAACAATTACAAAAGAGAACTAATTAGAGTGAGGTTAGGATTAGACAAACATTCCTCTAATTTTTATCCTGAAATTCATTGTCAGGATTCTTACTGTCAAAAGAGCTGTGCTAATTCTTTATAGTCATCAGTAAAAAGGGCCGCCCAATATGTCAAATACAAGTCGGGGATACTAAAATCAAGCAGGTACAAACATTTAAATATCTGGAAAGTGTTATAACAGAAGACGGAAAGTGCGACACAGAGACCCAAAGGCGGATTGGCGTGGTGAAGGAAGCATTCCAGAAGTTGAGTGAAGTATTAACAAACAGGACAATTTTACTAAAAACAAAGAAGAGAGAACTGGATTGCTATGTGATGTTAGTTCTTCAATATGGCAGTGAATGCTGGACAGTATTTTTGAGGATGAAGAAAAACTTGAAAAAACTGAAATGTGGTTCTGCAGAAGAATGCTGCAATTATCATGGATCGAGCATGTGAGCAATAATGAGGTCTTAGAAATGATGGAAATGAAAAGGAAATTAATACTGAGCATCAGGAAGAGACTACTGAAGTTCCTGCGACATGCAATGAGGAAAGAGGGCTTGGACAATCTGATACTAACAGGCCAGATAGAGGGAAAAAGAGAAAGGGGAAAGCAGCGGGTAACATATTTGAAGGAACTGATCAGGTGGATGATGGAACGAAGGTTGCATGGTGTAACAGGAGAAGGCGTGCTAAGAGCCACCAAGGATAGGGAGATGTGGAAAGCCATGATCGCCTATGTTTTGAAAGCGCAAGGCACATAGAAGGGAAAAAATTCATTGTCAGTGTGCCTGATGCAAGATGATGATAGCCTTTCTAGTCAGGATAATACATCAAATCATGTTCAAGATACTGATATTTAGTCAGCATTACCTCGAATTTTAATCATTGTTAGAGTGCCTTCTGTAACATAAGTTTTATACCTCTAATACTTGAGAGTGTTGTCAAGAAACTGACTGTAGACAGGTTTAGCCAGCCTTACTTTGAATTACAATCATTTTTAAAGTGCTTTCTGTAGCACATGCCTTCCAATTTCAATACTTAAGAGCATTGTCAACATTCTGGCAGCAGAACGAGATTTCAGTCGCATTTTCTCTCGCTAAAATTGAAGAAACCGATGTCAGTGTAAAAAATGCTTAGGCAGACTTTCCTCTAATTGTGCGTTGTGGTGCAGTGGATATCAACTTGGAATGACAAATCGGGGTGCCGTGTTCGAATTCCAGTTGAATTCTTTGTATTCACTTATGCACAAATACCCTTGGGAAAGGTATTAATCCATCTCTTCCCTCCAGTTATGACATAAATAACAAGACAGATTGGGTTCTATAGCCTTGGCTGACAACCAGTTTACTGCAGAAGGCAATTGCAACCTACTGCGGGATAATCTTCTTCCCAGTAAGTCATGTCTCTTTTAAGACATGATTGCCCAAAGCGTGTATCACATATGGCACTTAACTAACTTCCTCTAATTACAGTACTTAAAGACATTGTCAGGATGCCTGTTGGTGAACGACATTGAGCAAGCTATTCTTCTAATTAAAAAACTTGACTTTAGTGTCAAGATGCCTGCTTTTCAGTGATTTTAAGCCAACCTTTCGTTAAATTGTAATGCTTTAAATCAATATCTGGTTACTGTTGGCAAAGTCATGTTGAAGTAGGATTTTCTTCTAATTTCAATACTTGTCAGGGTTCCTGTTGTAGAGTGATAATCCACCAAGCATTCTTCTAATTTCAATACTTAAAATCTTTGTCATGTCTCTTCCTTTTTCAAATCTTGTTCTATGTGCCCTGTCCCTTCAGGACGTAGGCGATCATGGTTCTCCATGTCTCCCTATCCCTTGTGGCTCTTAGTATGTTTGCTCTTGTTACTCCTGGCAACCCCGTTCCGTCATCCACCTGATCAGGCCCTGCAAATATGTTATCCGCTGCCTTCCTCTGTCTCTTTTTCCTTCTATCTGTCCAGTCAGTATCAGGTTCTCCAGGCTCTCCTTCCTCATTGCATGTCCCAAGAACTTCATTTGTCTCTTCCTGATGCTCAGTATTGATTTCCTTTTTGTTGCCATTCTTTCCAACACCTCATCGTTGCTTGCATGCTCAGTCCACGATATCCGCAGCATCCAGTTTTGTCCCCATTTTTATGATACATTTTCAAATACTTAAAATCCTTACAAATGTGTCTTAATTTTCTTGCTTCTCTACTAATCTGCTACATGATTCATCCCTCAAAATATGGCTGATTATGGCTCTCCACACTTTTCTGCAGTTTGTTATTTGGAGTGATTTTAAGCCATTTATTATCCTTCTTAGTCTTTATAGTGCTTATTATGTTGTGTATTATTTTTTTTTATAATCGTCTCACCCCAAGCAAGGCAGTACTGCCACTGATGCGCAGAGAGTTACCTAATAGGAGAGTGAAGAGAAAGGAGAACAGGTCACAATAGGTGCCTGAGAATGGGTGAGCAAAGGACAGGTACATTGGTGTAAAGAGAGCTGTGTGGGAGGTAAGTGTAAAGGTAGAAGATGGATGGGGGTCAAGGAGATAATAGATTAAAGATCACAGTTGACGCTGCCTTTAAACTCTTATCAGGGAAATAAGAGTATGGAAGGGAGTTCCACAGGCAGCAAGCATGAGAAAAGAAACTGTTTGTTTGTTTCGAGGCTTAACGACCTATCAATCCTTGTGGGATCATTTTAAGGTCATAATCAATGATTTTTGGGTAAGGTCATTTTACAACATTTTTCTTTTCAAGTATCAAGATTCATTGAGATTTGTTGTTTAACCCATAACTGGAGGGAAGGGACGGATTAATACCTTTCCCAAGGGTACCAGTGCTTAAGTGAATGCAGGGTATTCAACTGGAAGTCGAACTCGGCTCACCGATTTCTCTTTCCAAGCCGATATCCATTGCACCACAACACACATCTGTCACTATACGCTTACAGCACCTGGTATTCCCAAGCGGTCACCCATTTGTATTGACCAGGCTCAACGTTGCTTAACTTCAGTGATCGAGCGAGACCAGTGTATTCAATGTGATACGTCGTAAGCCTGAAACTGATAGCGTAGAAGTTATAGTTACACTTTGTTGTGGAGTAGTTTTTGCACTGAAAGTTATAATCGTGCTATGTCGATTGCTAATCGATTTAATGAACCCAAAATGTTAGGAACTTGGTAATCTGCACTGTAAGCTGATTCGTTAGTATTCGACTAACTGCCGACTAATATCAACTGCCTTAGTCCAACTATGTCCAAACTGGAACTAACTAATGGTTCTACTGAACTCCAATAGAACTGTAAAGAACTTTCTAGAACTCCTAAGAACATCTCGAGTTAACTTCCTGTTAACTCTTATTAATATAGGAGGGAGAGTCCATTATCTGAGGAATAGGTGTGTTTGACCATAACACACTTGATTGTTTTCACAGTGAAAGAGTGGAATCTTGTTGCTAGTCTAGTAGCTCGAGTAAATCCATGCACAGAGGGCACCAAGGAGCTAAGCTCATCAGAGCAGAATCCATGAAAGTATTTGTAGAAAAGACAGAGGAAAGCCACATATCATTGGTGAGAGAGACTGAAGTTGAGCCGGCAGATCAAAATCAACTACACTGCAAATTCTCCTTTGGATTTTGTCAAGAACCCTAAGATAAATAGCAGGAGTGACCAACCAGGTATTTAATGCAGGGAAGATGGTAGATTTGTATATATGTACATGATGGATTCACAAGAGAAAAACTTCCTTATCAGACACAGCCACCCAACCTTCCTAGCAGTAGATTTATCTATTAATTCAATGTAGTCATTCCACTTCAGGTCAACTGAGAGAGGGAGGCTGAGGAAGCGCAGTGTATTGCTTTCTGGAAGACTAGTGGGATCCATACTGATGGTGGGTAGGAAAGATTGTCTTTCAGACTTGTCAGGTAGGTTATTCCTATTTTTTCCTTTTCTGTTTCTTATCTTAAATGCCTTCTAAGTGTTAATTTTACCAAACTCTCTTTCCTTATCCATGTCTCCAAAATTTAAGCAGTTGTTGATTGTTATAATTTTTTTCATAAATTTTCCTTTACCACCCACCCAACCTCTGAGGGTTGAGATTCAGCAATCCTATTTATTGTTTCACAAATTACATTGAGCCTTGATGGGTTATCATTGTTACAAATATCATTTTTTTGATGGGTTTTCTTGTCTGGGTTCCCAATCCTCCTCCTTTTTTACTCCGAAGAGGAATAGGGAAACTGATTTAGTTATTGATGATCAAATTGGAAAAATATTTGGTGACTATACTTTAGATTGTGCTTGCTAAAGAAGATTTGTACTAATTTTAACACCCACCTTTCTATGACAGTTTCAGGTGCTAATACTTTCTTCGAGAGAGATATATAGATTAGTTTGTGAGACTGTGAAAGTGCGAATTGCAATGTGGTATGTGCTTGACCAACTTCAACTTTTGGGTCAGAGATTTATACATCTTGGCCCAGCAAGTTAAGACATTGGCAGTAATTCCTAAGGTCGTAGGTTTCTGTTGGAAAACTTCCTTTCTTAGGCAGACGGCTGAGCTAACCACTGAGGTCTGCCACTCCTTTGAAGAAGAAATCTGACAAGATGGATGACCTGGTCAGATTGAGGTTCTGGGTCTCTGTTTACTAGAAAGATTTATTTTATATAAGTTTTAATTTATTAAACTTTCTGTAGTCAGTCTGGTTTCATTCCTCTTACTATACAAGTATTTAGTAATTTTCATTTCTGATCTTATTTTGCTGATCCCATAAAATTTAAGCTGCCAAAGATTTGAAGAATGGTGACTTGTGTCAATGGAATTTTTTAAATTTCATTGCATAAGAAATTTTGGCTTCAAAAAATAAAGAAAAAAAAACAAAACAAAACAAAAAACAGAATTTCAATCCAAAATAAAAATCCTCTCTCTTATGATAAACACCATTGTGTGTGTCTATTTCCCTTCTGTCACGTTCATGGTAAGATAGACAATAAAACTTTATTTCCAGTCATGAAACCTCTTGCTGCATGTTTACTATTTAACAGTGTTTTATTTTCTTTTTTGTAATAATTATGTCATTGAGCTGTGAAGAAAATATATATATATATATATATATATATATATATATATATATATATCCTAATAAAGACCATTGTTTTTTTTAATCATTTCACCCCAAGCAAGACAGTACTGCCACTGATGTGCAGGAGGCTACATAAGAGGAAAGTGAAAGGTTACATATATAAATCTAACATCCGCCCGTGCATTGAATACTGCTGCCATAAATAGTTGGTTGTTCCTGCTATCCACCTAGGTGTCCTTGACAAAATCTGTAAAGTGATCGATCACATCTCATCGGTGCAATGTGGCTTCCCCGTGTCTCTTCTACAAATATTTTCACGGTTTCTGCTCTGATGAACTTAGCTTGGGGCGATATGATTATAAAAAAAAAAATTTCTCTATACTATTATAATGTGAATATAAAGTGGAGGATCAGTTCTACATTACAATCAATATATAAACTGATCTCTCACTTTATGGCCACAGTCATTCTTCTCTTACCATCTACACATGCATAGAATACTGCTGCCATATCTGGTTGGGTGCTCCTGCTATACACCTAGGTGTCCTTGACAAAATCCAATGGAGAATTTGTAAAGTGATTGATACCGACTTGGCAGCTCAGATACAGTCACTTTCTCACCAGCGCAATGTGGTTTCCCTGTGTCTCTTCTACAAATAATTTCACGGCTTCTGCTCCGATGAACTTAGCTCACTGGTGCCCCCTATATATGAATTTACTCAAGCCACATGATTAGCAACTAGATTCACACACTTTTACTATGAAACCAATAAAATGTAAATGCAAATTCTTCACCAGTAGTTTCTTTTCTCGCACTTCCTGCCTGTGGAATTTCTTTCCATTCACTTACTTCCCCGACAGCTACAATCTCCAAGAATTTAAATGTAAAGTCAATAGTCATCTCCTATCTCACTAACCTACATCCTCTTCCTTTCATGCTTCTTTCTCTGTCCACTCCACTCTCATCAGTATTCTCATCCTTCTCTTACCCACTTCCTGACACCCCCTATAACCTGTCACTTTTTCATAACTTCCCTTCTATGTAACCCCCTGCAAAACAGTGGCAGTAAAATGCCTTGCCTGGGGCGATATGATTATAAAAGAAAACAAAAATTGGAAGAGAGTGAAGAGAAAGAGGAACCAGTTACAGGGGGTGTCAGAGAATGGTTAAGAGAAGGATGGAAATACTGGTGTGAAGAGAGTTGTGTGAGAGTAGAGTGAAAAGGGAGATAAACAAGATACAGGAGGTGTTGGGGAAAAAATAGGAGAAGGATGAGATTCAAGGTGATAAGAGATGGCAGTTGAGGTTGCATTTAAATTCTTGGTGATTGTAGCTATCAGAAAAGCAAATATATGGAAGGGAGTTCCACAGGTAGGAAGTGCAAGAAAAGAAGCTGATAGAGTAGAAGTGGACGCTGCATATGGTTGTATTGACTGTAAAAGAGTGGAACCTTGTTGCCAGTCTGGTTGCTTGACTAAGTTCTTGTAGAAGGGGCACCAGAAAGCTAAGCTTGTTGAAGCAAAAGCCATGAAAATATTAGTAGAAGAGAGAGAGGGAAGCCACATGTTGATGAGAAAGTGACTGGAGTCAAGCTGTCAGGTTGGGATCAATTATGTTGCAGAATCTCCTTTGGATCCTGTTGAGAACCTTGAGATGAATAACAGGAGCACTCAATGAGATATTTAATGCATGGGTGAATGGTTGATTTGTATACGTATAAGATGGATTCAAGTGAGAAAAACTTCCTCACCCAACCTTCTTAGCTATTGATTCAATGTAGTTGTTTCACTTGATGTCGGCTGAAAGGGTGAAGCCGAGGAGGGGCAGTGTACTGGTTTCAGAGATTCTACCTTGATCCATGCTGATGGGGGGGGGGCATAAGGGACTGTCTATGGTGGCTAACAGATAACAGCTTTGTTTTGGAAGCATTAAAATTTCTTACCCCAAACCACCACAGATTAGAAGTCCTTCTCAAAATCAGCAGTAAGGTTACATTTTTCTACCTAAAAACAATTAGATCAAATCAAGCAAGCATCCAGTGATATCATAGACTTATAACTTGTGCAGAAGACCAGCATGTCTGACCCTATAAAATGCTTTGGAGATATTCCAGGCTCAAGCTTTGCTGTTCTTATTGAGGGCCTGGTATATGTACTTGGTGATGGTAGTTAGCAGACCTGGTGAAGCGGAAGCTATACTGTCTGTCAGAGAATAGTTTATGGGCAGTGAGTTGTTGAACTATTTCAGCAGTGATGATAGATTCATACTCTTCGATAAAAATTGATAGGAGGCTGATGAGGCAATAATTAGAGGATCCAAGGATTCTCTAGAATTCTTAAATACAGGTTCCACAGAAGAAGACTTCTAGTAGGCAGAAAAACAGGAAGCAGTGAGGTAGTTATCAGAGTTTGGAGGGGACAGAGGAGAGTTCAGGGGCACATTTCTTTAAGACATTGACTTGGATTCCATTGCTTTTGCTCACCTTATGGAGATCAAGCTTTAAAATTATGTTAAGAGACCAGATCCTAGGAGACCAGTTCTAGGAGGGATTTTTGGTGTGGATAATCCAGATAAGTCAAATGTGGAGTTGGAGGAGAATCTGCAAGCAAAGCACTTAGCCTTGTTCGTTGTGGCTGTGAAGGCCTCAAATATTATATATATATATATATATATATATATATAGAGAGAGAGAGAGAGAGAGAGATAGATAGATATTTCCCTCCTGTTTCACTCAGAGGTTTGGATTATTTGGTTATTTTCTTATGTCTTAATGTAAGACATAGTAGGTACATCATTATGTATGGTGCTGTTATTTTAAAAGGCATATTGATATATTTTGCCATTATTTTTGACGGCATGAGCCCACTTATTAATAATGAATTCTTGTCATCTTTTTCTGTGTGAAAACAATTCACTTTTATCAAAAGAATTTAGCTTTTTACAAATTAACATTGTCAATTGTAATATTTTTTCATCATTTGGTTTGGGTACCATGAATTCACAGTGTAAAGTTGAGACCTTTTTTTTTTTTACCCTAAACTGTCAAGCTACCAACCCTCTTAATAGCAATTCAGATAAAGTCAGCTATATTTTTTGTTCCCTTTTGTGCTTTTTACATTTCTTTATTCCCTTATTACTTGCGTCTCTTTCTACCTTTCTTTTCCTTATCCATGATGAGAGTTTCAGCAAATTTAAACTTATTTATAAATGGAACTTTGTGTGTGTGTGTGTCCATTACCTATAGACTCCAAAACGGCTGAACCAATTTTCTTGAAAATTTACACAGTTGTATTATAAGCATCTGCGAGTGTTCTTAGCTAGGTTTTGTGTCGAGGTACCCCCGATGAATACTGAAAATCAGTCATGGCAAAAATTGGGTTATAGAAAGAGCGGTCCGATTTTAATCAAATTTGATACACTCATAGATAAAGACATAAGAAATGATTTTCACAAGTTTCAAGGCTGCAGTTCTTACAATAGTGCAGAAAATCAATAATATATTTCCTGGTATCAATATCAAATAAGTTTTTTTCGTCATAAACTGAATTTATATATATATATATATATATATATATATATTTAAAAGGCAAGATGTTTGTGTGTGTGTGTGTGTGTCTGTTTATCTGCCTGTATATTTTTTTTCAGCCCTTTTATTTTAGTTTTTGCGTCGGGTTTGGCTCTAAGTAGGTATAATTGTAGTTCTTAGCCTCAGCCATGATACCATTTAGTCAGAGGACTTATTTAGCCTTCAAAATTCAGTTTATGACGAAAAAAACTTATTTGATATTGATACCAGGAAATCACAATTTGACTTACATCCATTCATTTTTCTTTCAGTCTATGGCTTCGTTTTAACTGTAAACAACTATTGCTTTTTAGTCTTTCGTGCCAATGTCCAAAGAGTCTGAGCTCCAGGACCATGGATTAGTTTTAAAGCTTTCATTACACCCGAGCAACGCCGGGCTATACCTGCTAGTAAATCATAAACTTCTTCTGATCACTTTTGATTTTATTTACCACAAATGATGACTAAAATATTCAATTGAATATCCAATTCTAGGATTGATTTTGCTTTCTAAAATTATGTTGACAAAAATGATACCAAGTAAAACATTTTACACCTATAGAAATCAGTGAAATTCATATACATATATTAATGTTCTTATATACAAGAATAGAAACAGTATTATACATCAAAATAAAACATTATTGATTTTCAATATAAAACCAAGAGATATGAATAAATGTTATATTTTATTGTGTTTAAACATTATTTTGTTGAACTTTAAAGATTATTTTGTTATCCATTTCTGAACTATTAAGCTGTGTTCTAGAATTTCCATGCATCTATTTTTATTAATGATTTCAAATTTTTTGTCATGAAATATATGGAAGTATATCATGTCTTATCATATTATTTCACCAAGATTGTAATCAATATTTGGTTAAAGTTTATTTATAAAAACATTTTTCACTGAAGATATCTACAATTTTTTATCCAGTACTTGACAAATGTGGAAAAATAAACCTCAAGAGCTTTCCAGCTGAAAGATCTACTCTAGCTTAACAAAGGAATGATACATTGTACAAACACATTGATCATTTCATAGTTTTTATACAGAATAAACTAGAAATTGCGTCACATATACAACAAATTTTTTCATGCAAAAATATTGTGCACAAATTTTTTAAAATGTTCTGTCAATTCTGAGCCTCAACAGTTACATCATTTTGTAGAACTCATCTGCAAATTGCCATGACTTCTTAGGAGAAATACCAAATGATTTTTCCATTGCCCTCACAATGATTTTGAGCTGTTTTTTTCTTTTTGTTTCATGAAGGTTCTGTTTTACAAAAAGAAATTGATTACAATTCTCCAAGGATTTTTTTAATAAATATTAATAAGTCAAAAATTTAATTTCACAAAATTAAATAGTAGCTGATGATAAATGTAAAAAAAAAATATATTTATACAAAAGGTTTTTTTTCTAAATAATCTAATTCACTTGTGCTTAAGTTCTGAAAGTTTCATTAAAATCCATCAACTATTTGATTTTTGCAAGTATTTCCAAATCAATGTTTTTCATTACAAAAAAAAAGACACTTGACCAAAATGTCAAATGTTCTAAAAAGTATAAAAAATGTAATAAAAAATCCGTTGGTCTTTCTTTTTTATAACAATGATTATGATAAAACTTTTTATCAAGTTTGGGTTTTTTTTTCCATTGTGGTATGCTCAATTTTTAGCGAATCGGTGAAGATACCAATATTACTAGATATAGACAGTGGAATAAGATCAGTCTACATCCATAGATTAAATTAAATGTTCAGTTTGAAATTTCCTGAATCAAAAGGCACAATGGCTGAAATATGATGCTTGTAACAAAGTCTGACTGCAAACGATGATAACAGCTCCTTCAAGAAATTCTGAGAGAAAGTAATTTCATTTATCCCTGATTATATGCAGTTTTCCTTCCTTCACCTGTCATGCTTGGTGACATTCCTAAAGAGAATTAAGAACTACTAAATCCTGATGAATAGAGCGAGAAGCAGAATCAGGCCAGAGATAGGGCAGGAACAGTGCGGGTTCGTCAAGGACACTGGAACAAGGAACGCCATATTCATGATTAGGATGCTCTCTGAAAGGGCATTACAAATGAAGAAAGACTTGTACCTATGCTTCACTGATTACGCGAAAGTATTCGACAAAATACGACACAAAGAATTGATGGAAATGCTAGGCAGCCTCGACATTTTCGGCAAAGACATAAGAATAATCAAGAATCTCTACTGGCAGCAAACGGCCTGCATACGGACAGGTAACGACCTCAGTAGATACACAAAAATAGAAAAAGGCGTAAGACAAGGATGTGTCTTTTCACCGGATTTGTTCAACCTATACAGCGAGAATATTTTGAGGACCCTAGATGACACACCAGGATTTGTTATTGGAGGCCACAACCTGAACAACATAAGATACGCGGACGATACAGTACTGATTGCGGACACGGAAAGGAAACTGCAAGATCTCATACAGAAAGTAGCAGTGGAGAGTGACAAGATGGGACTACAAATAAACTTTAAGAAAACTGAGTGCATGGTCATCAGAAAAAGATACAACCCAAAATGCCAAATGCAGGTGGGGGATAACAGAATCAAACAAGTCCAAGAATTTAAGTACCTAGGAAGTGTTCTAACAGGAGATGGAAAGTGCGACACGGAGATCCGAAGGCGAATTGGCATGGCAAAGGACGCGTTCCAGAAGATGAGCAAAATACTAACACACAGGAAGGTCTCAATAGAAACGAAGAAAAGAGTGCTAGACTGCTACGTGATGTCAGTTCTTCAATACGGCTGTGAATGCTGGACAATATCATCGAAAATGAGGACAAAACTGGAAGCGGCCAAAATGTGGTTCTACAGAAGGATGCTACGGATATCGTGGACTGAGCATACAAGCAACGACGAAGTGTTAGAAAGAATGGCAACAAAAAGGAAATTGATGCTGAGCATCAGGAAGAGACAACTGAAGTTCCTGGGACATGCAATGAGGAAGAAGAGCCTGGAGAACCTGATACTGACTGGACAGATAGAAGGAAGGAGAGACAGAGGAAGGCAGCGGATAACATATTTGCAGGGTCTGATCAGGTGGATGACGGAACGGGGGTTGCCAGGAGCAACAGGAGCAAACATACTAAGAGCCACAAGGGATAGGGAGACGTGGAGATCCATGATCGCCTACGTCCTGAAGGGACAGGGCACATAGAAGAAGAAATCATTCAGACAAGCATCATAATTCCTTTTCTGACAATACTTCTGCAGGTGGAATTGCCAGCCTTACTCAGTTTATTTTGCAACAGGTAAAAATGAAATCATGGAAACATTTTTTTTAATATTTTGTAGGATTAAATTAAAGTTTCATTACTTCAAAAAACACTGAAGAAAGAAAAAATAAGCCGAAACAATATATTTAGAACAACAATGGTGGTTATTCTCGTTCAAAAGAGTAAATGAAACTTTGAAAAAAAAAAAAATCATTGTAAAGACACAATGATAAATTGTTGAATACATGGAGAGAAAAAATAAAGTTTGACTCGTATTTCTTTATCAATGTTTCTTTTTAATGCTTTATATTGATAAGATGCTTAAAAGAAGAGTCTTTGAGACCAAGAGCAAAATGATGAAAATGGATTTGCCTCAGAGTTGGATTACTCAGTCTTTGGTTTTACTTGCAGTTCTCACGACAGCTTCAAAGAGATGCCTTCAAGAAATTGTCAGTGAAAATTTCATTGTTTGTATAGAAACAGAAGAACTGCTCTACAGCAAAATAGTTTTTTTTTTTTTTTTTTTTTATCTGAATCCTTTCATTATAGTGCACCAAATTTTGACTTCAGGGTCTTTTGTTTTTCTTTGTTTTATCTGCAGATATATTTGAATTTGTCAGACATTCCGCAAATATATATCTCTATTATTACATATTGTTGCTAGTGTTTTTGAATCTTCATTATTATGATATTTTTACTGTCATATCTATTACTAGTTGGGAGTCTGCAGTATGATGCAAAGTAAATAGGAATTGAAAAGTATAAGAGAAGAGATGAGGATGCACGAGTTGTGTTATGGAGTCTGGAATGAAAAAAAAAAAAAATCACAGAACTTAGTTCAAATTCTAGTTGAGTTCATTACATTTATTTATTTGCAAATATTTTTGATAAAAGTAGAGACCAATCTCTTCTTGCCTCCACTACAGTTCAAATATCACAGTAGACTTAGCTCTCTAGGGAAAAAACAACATTGAATTCAAATCCTTAACCACTATCCATGGTCTCCAACCCATCAACAAAGATAGGAAGAAGAGGAAAAAAAAAAAATAAAGCAAAGCAAGAAGATAAGAACATATGTTGGTTGTCAATGTCTTAGGTGGGGGTGGGGTGGGGGGTCATTAAAAAAAAAAGTCAAGACAGTAAGCTTCCACAGTACAAATGTGTGAAAATCGCTACAACAAGCTTCCATAGTATTTGCATAGTAAGCACGCATTACAATGTGTAAAGCTTTGGTCAACAAGTCATAGACTTGTTGCATAACTACTCCTAGTTAGACTAAAGGAAATGTCAATATTTCGTGTAAAGAAATGAATTTTGACAAAGCTATATATATATATATATATATATATATATATGAGATAATAATAATAAATAAACTTTTCCTTACACCTAATGGTGTGTAGGGCAGCATTTTTGCTGTTTCTGTAACAAACTGTTTTTTTATGGGGAAGAGTTGTTAGCCCTGCACCCAACCCCCAAACCTGGAGGAAGGTGATTTTCTAAGCATAGCTTAGACCCAACATACGGCCTAAAGTAGGGGGTACTCAGCGCGGATCAAACTCATTACTCAATTATAATGATTCTATCAAGACGAACTTGCTAACCATTAAACCACACCACTTAACAGCTCATCAGGGAAAATTGGCTCGCCAGGGAAAAGTGAACCAATTTTCCCTGACAAGCTGTTAAGTGAAACCATGGTAGGTTATTGACTCACTTAGACTTTTGATTTTGTTTGCTCTACTTTTGTTTTGAGTGTTTGTGTACTCTGCTTTCGTATTGAGCTCTTTATTGTTAAGGTTTTCGTCTTGGGGTTTTTTTCTTTCTCAGGAATGCTTTACTTTTTTTTCAGGTATTTCGTTTGTTTCTTTTTTTCTTTCCCTTCTATTCCCTGCAGGTTAGTTCCATTTCAGTTGCAGTTTAATTATTGATAATCTTGACAGAATTAGTTCTGTTGTTATTGGTATTACAACTATAATTAATATATATAGATATATATATATCTTAGATAGTTGAGTAAAAAAGAGAGAAAGTATACTTGTATGCATGAAAGAGACATTGATGAAAAGTTAGAAATTGTGTAGATGATACATATGTGTATGTGAAGAATTCAGTCACTAAGGAAAAAAATATGCCCATGCCTTGGATGTTGTCACTAAAGCATGCTAAGAGGAATAGAGAGAGAAAGACAAAGTTTCTTGTTTTTACAGATGCTTGACAGCACGACTTAATAATTTCTTGGCAAAACTGACAATGCTATGTAAGGATAACTGACAAACTATAATGTGAAAACTTCATGAAGTTCTTGGACATTTATAAATCTACCATTCATCTGTGCATTAAATAATGTTGCTATATCTGGTCAGGTATTTCTGCTATTCATCTCACTAAAATGCAAAGAGGGATCTGCAATGTAATCAATCCTGTCTTGGCATCTCGACTTCTCTCATTTTCTCACTGATGTGACGTGATGTGGCATCCCTCTGTCTTTTCTACAAATATTTTCCTAGCAATTGATGAGCTTTTTTCATTGTTGCTTCATCCACGTAAATTTAAGCATGCTGCTAGATTGGCATCTAGGTCCCACCTTTTTACCGGTGAAATAGCTAAATGCAACTGCTGTTTCTACTTGAACAGTTTCTTTTCTCACATTTCCTGCTGGTAGAACTCCCTTTTGTTTACTTGTTTAACTGGCAGCTACAATCTCAAAAATTTAAATGCAATATCAATTGCCAACTTCTTGAATTCATTTTTTTTTTATTCTTTCTTCAATACCCACCATACACAGTCTTTTCTCTCATTATAACCCTGTGAACACTAGTGGTGGTCTCACCTTTCTTAAATGATTTAATAAAAATTTATATATATATATATATATATATGTAAAAATTGTTACTGGAACAGTAACAGAAACTTGACATCAAGCAAGCGGACAACATAAGATGTATTTGAAAGAAACAGCTTACCTTGTTTATTTTCAGCTGTTTTTGAAGTATTTAATTTCCAGATAATGTTGGGACATCAGGAGAGAATACACACCATTTCGGGGCCTTCCTCTCGATGGCTTTTTTGCGTATCGCCCCCTCCCTCTCACTGATGTCAGGCCCCATTATCTGAATTGCATTTGAAAGACTGTTCAATACACTAAAAATAATTTAGTGTTTCCAGTTTTGAGTGTTTTGTTAAACGCTTTAGTGTTTTCACATGTCGTTTAAATGTTTAACGACTAACATGTTCGTTGAGTTAAGCCACACTCATATCGACAAAAAAAATAATACATAAAATAAAGAAATACAATGCAATACAAATTTGGTATATAACCTGACTACATTCTCCTAACCGTTGATCATACTTCACTTGATAGAAAGAAGTATGATCAACTTTACTTAAACCACTATATACTTCAAATAATATGGATATCCTTTTCCGCAACATATATATAGTGGTTTAAGTAAAGTGGTGGACTTTGTTCTCTATTCAGTTTCACTTCTTGTGTTCATCTTTCTGATTCTTCAATAAAGAATGAGAATAATTCCTTTTGTTTCAGCTGTCATGGCAACATAATTAAGATTTCTTAAATATGTTGAAACTGTCATTCATTCTAATGTTTAAAGATACCAACAGAGACGGAAAGCATCTACATACTAACATTTCTATGATACATTTAGTTTTCTCAACAGGTAAAAGAAATATAATGATAATTAAAAAGTTTAGTGTTTCGGTGCATTGTGGTGCAGTAGATATCAACTCGGAATGACAAATCAGTGTGCTGAGTTCAAATTCTAGTTGAATTCCTTGCATTCACTTATGAACAAATACCCTTGGGAAAGGTACTAATCCATCTCTTCCCTCCAATTAGAGGTTAAATAATAAAACAGATTGGGTTCTATAGCCTTGGTCGGCAACCAGTCTACTGCAGAAAGCAATGGCAACCTACTGCGGGATAATCTTCTGCCCAGTAAGTCATGTCTCTTTCAATACATGATCACCCAAAGCATGTATCATGTTAGTTCAACCTAAAGTTCAACACACTTGGAACATTGTTTGAATCAAGTTTCTTTAACATTTTCTCCCAGCCAAATTCTGATATTTTTTTCGTTAAAGTGTGACTACTGCTGGTATCACTTCTGAAGCCTTCAAAAGTTTCCTCCCATTCAAACCTTTTTTAAGGTTGGAAAACAAAGAAAAAAAAAAGTTGACAAGAAGAAATGGTTTTTGTGTTTAGACTCCAGACTCTTCAAAACACCCACGATCTTGCCAACTCTGTGAGCAGGTGCACTGTATTACAGAAAGTGAAAATCTCTCCACAAAGAAGTCAAATAGCAGGACGGATTGGGTTCTATAGCCTTGGTCGGCAACCAGTCTACTGCAGAAAGCAATGGCAACCTACTGCGGGATAATCTTCTACCCAGTAAGTCATGTCTCTTTCGATACATGAATACCCAAAGCATGTATCATGTATAGTACATAACTGACTGACTGACTGAATTGTCAGTATACTTGTATTATTTTGATTTATTGATCTCATATTGGCTGACACAGATATTATTCCAGACACAATATCTTTAACCATGAACCCTCTGATCATGATCATCATCATAAAAGGCTCCAAACAACACATCACTAATGTTCTTTGAGATGGTGGCATAGTGAATATAGCAGTTGATTTTACATGTGTCATTTTCATCTAGTGCTCATTACTTCAATCCATGGACCAGGTAGTGAAGTACCATTTCAACAGCAAATACAATGACTGATATCACAGGGACAAAATATCATCTTCAACTACTGATGATGAGCAGAGTTTACTTGGCCGAAACACTGGGTCAATAATAACATCTGTATCAATAGCTTGAAATAAAATGTTAACTTAATGCTAGAAATTTTCTGTAAAATATTAAGGTCAAAGTAGAAGGACACTTCTTTCTTTTATGAGAAGGAATTTTTAATAAGCCATGTTTGGTAGGTGTTGGAGGCTTGCTGATTCGCTCCCTAATCTAATTCCCTTTCTGCCAACAATCTACAGGTTTGTTTGGCAGGATTTTGCAGATTTCCTCTGTATCTGTTGCCTTTAATACCTTGTGATTTTAAAAATTATCCAAGCTCTGTTTTCTCATTACGTGCCCAAAAAATTTCAGATGTCTTTCTGATTCAAAGTATAAATAACTTTTTTTTCTATTTTCCCTAAAACTTTATTGCACAAATACCCTTGGGAAAGGTATTAATCCATCTCTTCCCTCCAATTAGAAGTTAAATAATAGGACAGATTGGGTTGTATAGCCTTGGTTGGCAACCAGTCTACTGCAGAAAGCAATGGCAACCTACTGTGGGATAATCTTCTGCCCAGTAAGTCATGTCTCTTTCAATACATGATCACCCAAATACATGATGTGAATATCATGGGCAGTCCATGATATTCACATCCTTCTGTAGAACGAACTTTCTTTTTCATCTATGAGGGGTTTGTTCAGCATTCACTGCCATATAGAAGGATGGATATTATATAACCGTTCAGTACTCTTTTCTTTATTTCTAATGAAATTTTCCTGTTTCTTAATATTTTGATTAGTTTTGGAAGGCATCTTTCATTATTCCAATGTGTCATCAGCTTTTAGTGTCACACTTTCTGTCCTCTGTTGAAACACTTGCCAGATATTTAAATTTTTGTAATTGTTTTATTTTTGTGTCCCCAATTTGTAGTTCATATCTTGAACTGTCTCTTTTGCAAATGACCCGACATCCTCTCTTCTCACTTTACTATCTTCTGAAGGAGTTCTTGTAGTTACTTTTCTTTGCCTGTTCTCATCACAGATGTCAACTGCATATTTCATGCAGTAAAGACTGGCTGACAATCATGAATTCTGGTAGGAATTCTCTTAGGATTGCTTCATGCTAATGATTGAGTAAGTCTAGTGAGAATAGCAAAATCTATATATATAAAAGGCAATCTGTGAGTGTGTGACTGTAATCTATGCATGCCTACATTTTTTAAGCTATGCCATTCAAACTTTCTAGGGACACATATCTACAGGGAAGCCATGTTGACACATACCTTTTGAGTGTAAGTTCAGCAATTTTTACCTTTCTCACTTTTTGGAGCCAATTGTTTACCTTTGCTCCGTAAAACATCTAAGATGGTTGCTAGATTACGTCACAGAAATCAAATCACACATGTCAAACGCAACTAAAAAAAAAAAAAGAAAGAGCCTTTATATTTAATTTTTATTCCAATGTTTTAAAAATTCATTTAGTCAACAAAAAATATGAATATTTTTCCCCGTAATTTTGAAACAAAAATATTTTTTTTAAAAAGTGTTTTTTCAAACAAAATCAAATTTCCTCTAAAGTTAAATGTCTCCATTTTTAAATTTTCTTCAAAAATTTCTGAAATTCATTTAGTCAACAAAAAATGTAAATATTTTCCCCCGTAATTTTGAAACAAAAACAAACACTATGTTGTTTACAATGTCACACAAAACATCAAGTCACATTTATGCAAAACAAAAGAAAATTGTTTTTTTTTAATGGAATTTTTAACAATTTTTAAACAACAATTTTTTATATAATTATTTTTTTTAAATAACTGAGTTTTAAAGTGAGGCAGCAACTACAAGTACTTGGAAATCGCAACACGCTGCATTAATCATCTAATTAAAAAACGTTTTGAGCTGCACGGGCAACACCAGACTATGATGCTAGTAATAAATAAATAAACGTTGAGTAAAATTTAATTTTTTGCTGTTTTACGAAACAATAATATTGACAAAAGTTTCATCTTACATAATCCCCAGAGCAATTTAACATGAAACTGAGGTATGCATTTTTCTGTGACCTGATCAATCAAGCAAACAGTTCATTAAAGTTAATTAGATTGTTGTGTCCACTAAAAAAAAATCTAATGAAAGCATGTCTCCCAATTATTTATAAACCAATGGCACACAATGAATGACAACATCTTAAAAACACTAATTAAACTGTACAATACAAAACCATAGAATTATAGTGGGTTATCCATTCTAGTGGGATGTAGTTGTGTGTTAAAGCAGATTAACTGAATTTGGCCTCATTAGTAGATAGCCCACTATAAGGTGGGTATAAACAAGAAAATCAAATTGAGTATAGAAACAACATTTATATATACACTTATATCAATTAAGGTTGTTTTTTTTTTTTACAAATAAAGCAATGTCTTTAGGATGGGTTCAAAAGATGCTAAAATGTTCATAGCAGTAAATGCTGAAAAGAGAATTTGTGTGTATGTATGTGGGAGTGTTTGTCAGTTAGGAATGTCTTTGATGTATCCGCTCCATAGATCTGGTAAGTAGCTCAGGGTACAGTGAAGAAGGTGAGAGAGAAAAGGAGGTGAGCATCGTGTATCGCTTGACGCGGTCAAGGGACATGCTAATTATGCTCGTACTTTCTCAACTGGCGATGCTTTCTGTGTTGGCTTTTTATTTCATCTTTGTGGGTCCCAGCAAGTAATTTGGAAATTCACACTCATATTTAATTCTGGGCTTCCCATTGAACGATAGATAAAATTCACGAAAAGGAATTTGGTATTTATTAATTTTTGGTTTTCTGCTGGAACATATGCATGAAGCCAGGTGCGCAAAGACCAGTTTTGGTCATTTGCTTTCTGGATCTCTGAGGGCAAACATCCGGTCCCTCACTTTGCTCGGTATCACCACAGAATACAAATCAGAAAAGTGGTTTTATTAGTCATCATAAATATTGCACAGAATTAGTAGTGGACATAACACATGATATTTTAGGGCTGATTTAAAATAAATAAAATAATTCTGGAGCCAATTTCTTAAAAAAATGTGTAAATATCACAAAGACCAGCAAAAGAAAAAAAAAAAAATGAGACCCACAATGCCACTAATGTCCACATCAGTCTGGCTGTTGATATTCAAGACCCCATTTGCACACACAAAAGCTCAACTCAGCACTGACCAAACCACAAAAAGACCACCTCAGAATACATTGCACTAGTTCACAGTAATAACTAAATTCTGTGTATCTTCTTTATCCCCATTACTACTATGTGTGCATATACATACTGACACAAACACACTTGTAATCGCATTCACTCTTTACATCTGTATGCAATAAAGTTTATGTTCTACCTAACCAAAATAAGGATATTATACATTCAATACCTTCAATCGACTTCTTGTGTTCTTGCTGTTATATAAAATGTCATTTGTTAATACTACATAGTCTTTTCTGACAGAATTTTATTACTTCCATGAAAGTTATTGAATTATTCTAAACAAGCCAATTATGAGCATTCCCACAACAATATTTTGTATCAAATCAAGACATTTCAAATTTTGACGTTTAACAAAAAACCAGAGTAGAAGGATTCCTGCAAGATAATTGAAGTTGATAAAAAAAAACATTTGGAAGCAAGTAAAATAGTTTCAAGCATTTGAGTTATTTTTTTATTGACATATTTGAACTTAGTATTGAAATAGCCTTTTTCTTCTTAAAAGAGAAAACTCTACTTAAAATAATCAACAATTCATATAATTTATCAGTTTTTGTGATTTTCTTTACTGCTTCTTTGCATCAATCAAGAGGAGAAGCTTTTAATGACAATATAAAAATCAAATTGACTTTTCGGGCAAGCAGTCAATATTCATTTGGCTCAGTATATGTTGAATGATAATTTTCCTGTCTTTTTTTTTTTGTTTTTGATCAGATCCTCACTAAACAATCTTAGATTTTTATTTTGTCACTAATTTAAGAAAAAAAATTCATGTAAATAAAGAAAATCTGGTGAAATTTTAAGATACTGTACATTTTTTGTAAAATGCAGACATGATTTAAAATCATCACAGTATTTAGTATTGTTGAAATTATTGCTAACATTTTTTGTTGAGATTTACAAACAATATATTTCATTCAATTTTGCAAACCAATGAAGGTAATTTGATTAAGTTGAGAGTTTTTACAGAATATTTTGACAAAAACCCTACTTTTTGGTTTAATAATTTCTTTGATAAGACTTCATGGCAGACATTATTTTTTTTAAATTTATTTTTTTCTTTTCCCTTAGCATTTCTTACTCTTGAGTATGCAACATACAACTGACCATGCAGAAATATTTCTTTCAGGAGTCAAATAGAACATTTTTTTTAAGTGTTTGCCCTTGTAATTTATTTATAATTCTCAAACATAGAATGAACAAAAAACTGGATCTTTGTATAAAAATTCATGAAAAGGTATTCAAACATCAATATTACATTTTCATTAAACAAGTATTCCTTACTCAAATCATTAAATTATTTAGAAAATAGTAGGAATATTTTTATGTTAAATAATAAAACTTATTTTTCCAAAAAAATGATGTGAAGTTATGCACCCTTGTAAAATGAACTGTACGTTGTACTCATTTACTTGTTTTCACTTATTTCCCAAACTTAGTTTTGATGAGTCAATATATGGCTATTTCAGAGGGTGTGACAGATGGATGGGCGGAAACAGGGCCGAGAGGGAAGGGCACACGGAAACAGGGCCGGGAGAGATGGGCACACAGAAATAAGCTGTGATAGATGGATAGATGTGAACATACTGTAAATGACTGATAAATTGATTTTATGATTTAAAAAAATTCTCTTGAATTTACCTGGGATTAAAATGCCAAATTAGTGGGTTTGGTTCTATCCTCTTGCAATGTTTTAAATTAAAGCAACCTGAAATTACATTCTTTTCCAAGAGGTTGACTGATATACAATGTGATTAAATGTCTGCCTTTGACAGTTTGAACTGTCTAAAATTCTGACATCAAGTATTGTCATGATTCCATGAATTTGATATAAATTAATTCCTGCTCTCTATGGAATTTACAGTCATTATTCTGAAGTTAAAATGAGCGCTTAACAACAGTGACAGATTGAATCAGTGGCAGAAAGTGTGGTGCTGGTACATTTGAATAGAAACTTCTCACTGCCAAAATGGTGCCATAAAGTTATTGACATTAAAAGCTCAACAAAGAGATGTTTATTTAAATAAAAGTAGAAATATATGCAAGCTTTAAAAGATGTTATTCAGAATGAAATAAGAACTTTTCACTGGAGAAGATGGATTTTTAATTAGTTTCTTGAGTTGATGTTCTTTGTCAAATAAAAATTGTTCTTCAGTGCCAAGGAGTAAGAAATTTAGACATTACTAAAGAAATAAATAGCAAGCTCGTTCATGTGTCTGATACACTTGCTCTACATAGACGTAGTATACCTTTCTGGAATCAAGATGATTCTTTTTTTTTTTTTTTTTATAAGCGTTTCACCCCGAGCAAGGCATGTCACTGCCACTACTGTGCAGGGGACTACGTAAAGAGTGGAGAAAGGCTGATTAAATATAGGAAATAACAGAGGGTGGGTGATAGGCGGGTGAGGATACCGAGAATGAGGGTTGGGTAGATGAGAGTGTTGTGAGAATAGTTGGGAGTTAGTGTGATAGGAGGTGTCTGTTGACCCTACATTTAAACACCTGGAGATTGTAAATGTCGGGAAAGCAGACTTGTGGAAGGGAGTTCCACAGGCGGGAAGCGCGAGAAAAGAAACTGTTGGAGTAGAATTTACGGTTACATCTTATTTGTTTAACTGTAAAAGGGTGGGACCTAGTTGCTAATCTAGTATCTCGTGTAAATTCGTGCTTAGGCGGCACCAGTGATCTAAGCTCATCGGAGCAGAAGCCATGAAAGTACTTGTAGAAGAGGCACAGGGAAGCCACATCACACCGGTGTGAGAGCGGCTGC
Organism: Ascarosepion bandense; assembly: GCA_037127315.1. Classification (NCBI taxonomy): domain Eukaryota; kingdom Metazoa; phylum Mollusca; class Cephalopoda; order Sepiida; family Sepiidae; genus Ascarosepion; species Ascarosepion bandense. The sequence continues at coordinate 1,536,606 of JBBBDQ010001032.1, read as the reverse complement.
AGCCGGTCTGCCAAGTCAGTATCAACCACGTTACAGATCCTCCTTTGTATTTTGTCAAGAAGCCCAAGGAGAGCAGCAGGGGCACCCGACCAGATATGGCAGCAATATTCAATACACGGGTGGATGGTAGATTTGTATATGTGCAGAATAGTTTCAGGTGGGAAAAATTTCCGGGCCCTGCACAAGGAACCCACTTTCATAGCAGCAGATTTGGCAATGGATTCAATATAGTCATTCCATTTGAGGTCCGCCGAGAGTGTAAGGCCAAGGAGGCGTAGTATTTTACTCTCTGGGAGGCTAGCCTGTCCCAAGCTAATGGGAGGTAGATGCAATTGTCTATGGTGGTTAGTTGATAACAGCTTTGTTTTGGAGGCATTGAAATTTACCAACCATTTCCTACCCCAGGTCACTACGGATTGGAGGTCCCTTTCAAGTGCGGCAGCGAGGTTCACTTTGTCGTCCAGACCTGGTTTCTGATCGATGCGGGAGTAGATTGTTGCGTCGTTGGCATACATGCCAACTTGGGATCTAATGGTGTCGGGGAGATCATTAATGTAGATCAGAAAGAGCGTGGGACCTAGGATAGAACCTTGAGGGACGCCTGCGTTCGTCTGGTAGTTTTGGGAGGCATGCCCATTTAATACCACCTTTAATGTACGGTTAGAGAGGAAGGACTGGATGAGGTCAAACAGATGTCCAGTTATCCCATAGCTCCGCAGTTTGCACAAGAGGCCAGCATGCCAGACCCTGTCGAATGCTTTGGAGATATCCAAGGCAACGGTTCGGGCTTCACCATTCTTGTCGAGTGCCTGGTATATGTACTCGGTAATGGTCGTTAGCATATCAGCAGTAGACCTGGTGAAGCGAAACCCATACTGTTTATCAGAGAGAAGCCCGTTGGTCATAAAGTGCTTGGTGTTGATAATGGCTTCGAAAACTTTGCCAAAGATTGGAAGGAGACTAATAGGACGGTAATTGGCGGGGTCTGAGGGTTCGCCAGAATTCTTAAATATAGGTACTACGCAGGAGGACTTCCAACAGGCAGGAAAGCAGGAAGCAGATAGGCAGAGGTTATAGAGTTTAGAGAGGACAGAGGAGTCCATTGTCGAATTGGTTGAGAATCTACGGGCAAAGCATTCAGCCTTGTCGGCTGGGGAGGTGAGAACTTCAAATTCATTGATTAGTGGGGGTATTGAAGTCTTGTTCCTGCTGAGCACGCTTTTGCAGAGACGCCAGTAATCTTTGGAGCCAAACTTAGAGGATGCTATGCATTGCCTAATTCTGGTAGCAAACGCCCTCTTGGCTTCGTTCAGTACTTTTTTACACTTGTTCCGTGCTGAGGTGAAAAGGCGCCTGTTTTGGTTCGACGAGCAGCTTCGATAGAGCCGGAAGAAATGGTTCCGGTGGGCAATGGCGGCCGAGCAAGCGGGTGAGAACCAGGGGGACGAATTAGGTTTTAGTTGGAATTTTCTGGCAGGGATAAAAGCATCGATGCCAGCCTTAACCCAAGAGGAGACTTCGGAGGCACAGTCTTCGACAGGAAGATCGAAGACGTTGTTCCAGGGAACGTCGCAGAGGAAGTCCCTGAACGAGTCCCAGTCGGCTCTTTGGTAGCAGTATGATATTCTGCTGGTCTGGTTTTCTTGGGTAGAGTTAGTGCGGATTGATATGTTTATGGAGACTACGGCGTGGTCAGAGTTTCCAAGGGGGTAGAGTTGCCTGGTAGTGCAGGATTCTGGGATGGAGGTAAAACAAAGGTCGAGTAAAGAGTCCCTTCCGTTAGGGTTTTTAGAGAAACGCGTGGGGAAGTCCACCACTTGCGTTAGAGCTTGGGCTATTGAAAAGTGCATGGTGCGGATCCCAGCAAGGTCGGTGGCTGAGTTTTCAAGCCACTTGGTGTGGTGGGCGTTAAAATCGCCAAACACAAATATATGGGCAGATGGGTGAGAAGAAATGGCCCTGTCGATGTTAGTCGAGATGCAATCAAGTAACGTACAGTCAGAGGAGGAGGGGGAGCGGTAGAGGAAGAAGAGATAGCTAACCGAGCTTAGAAGTGAGAGACGGAAGCACATGAAGGAATGATCAAGGGATTCAAGAGATGTGACCTTGGCTAGGGGGAGTTGTTCGCTGACATATACACCAAACCCATGCATATGGACATTGGAGTCCTTCCTGAAGAGAGGAAGGTAACCAGGAACGAACAGCTCTGAAGAGGGGATAGAAGGGTCAAGGTTAGTCTCACATATAGCTAAGATATCGGGTGAGTTAGTTAGAAGGAAAGACTCTACACTATTAAAGTTACTGCGAATACCTCGTATATTTGTGAAGGTGACGCAGATAGGTTTGGGCGATTTATGACTAGTTGGTTTAGGCTTGCTATTTTGTTTGTTTAATTTCATGCTGGTTATAGTTGTATTGGGATTGGTGCCCAGATGAAGAGGGAACAGTTAAAAATTCAAATTTTGAAATAATAAGATTAGTGCCTTTAAAAGTTTTTAGTTTATTTTGAGATTAAAATAAAACTATGTGAATTTAATTTTTTTTTGTTTTAAATTCTCCAAAACTTTGTAAATTGAGGAAATCAATTTTATTTCTTCAAAATATCAAGAAATCTAAGTTAAAGTGAGATGCTTTGTGTTACAAGGTTTTGAAGGTCTGCAGAGTTTGTGATTCGAAAAACACAATTTTCAGCTTGAATTGGAATCTCTCTTGGCAGGAATTAGACCGATAACCCAAATCAGAGTTAAATTAAAGTTACATAGAGCAAGTTGAGAAATCAAGATTATTTCTTAAAAAAGTATTGTCGTTTTCTAAGCTGGACCAGAGGTCCCTTTAGTTTTAGGTTGGTAGCTGAATTAACCCTGCATAGGTCAGTCAGTTAAATGTTATATGTAATACATGCTTGGGCAATCATGTCACAAAATGTTGATTTGATTTCACTGGAATGTAACTTCATGACAGTTGATAAAAACAAAAGACTGGAAATTTGTGAATCTTAATTTCTACTAAAAAATCTACTGATAAAAAAATCTAAATTTGTTTGGCATCAAAATTCCATCCTGAAATTTTAGTCATCCACTAAAAGATTTGCTTTGTAGTGCAATGAATAACAACTTGGAATTAAAAATCGGTGAGCCAAGTTCCAACTTCTAGTTGAATTTGTTGATTTCTTATAGAAGCACAAATACCTCTGGGGAAAGGTATGAATCCATTGGTTCCCCCTCCAGCTATGGGTTCAATAGAAGAACAGATTGGGTTCTATAGCCTTGTTTGGTAACCAGTCTACCACAGAAAGAAATGGCAACCTACTGTGGGAAAATCTTCTCCCCAGTCAGTCATGTCTCAATTGAGGCATGCTCACCAAAGTATATGATGTATGGCACTTTACTGATTGAAAGATATCTTAGTTAAGGGCAAATCACTGAATAAATAACCACAAAAAATTATTCAATCTGATATTCTCGTTATTTTGTTGATTTTTCTAAAGATTTAACATGAAGCACTGTCATTATTTCATCAAGATTTACAAGAGGGTATTAAAAAAAATTTCAGCTCCAACTTTCCCAAATCGAATCAAATGACTAAATAACAGAACTTATTTTCAAATACTTTTCAGTCAGTCAGTCAAGTGCTGTACATCATACACACTTGGGCGATCATGTCGCGAAAGAAACATGACTGACTGGGTAGAAGATTTTCCCAAAGTAGGTTGCCATTACTTTCTGCAGTAGACTGGTTGCCAGCCAGGGATACAGAACCCAATTTGTTCTGCTATTTAACTCCTAGCTGAAGGGAGAAGCGATGGATTAATACTTTTCTCAAGGGTATTTGTGCATAAGGGAATGCAACGAGTGCAACTAAAATTCAAACTTTCTCTCTGATTTCTCGTTCCAAACCAATATCCACTGACCCACAACACACCTCCTAATAAAATAGTATCCCCATTCTTTTTAGCACAGTATTCTTCATCCAATTATCTTATTTAGTATGTTGGTTTTAACCTCTGGGGATGACTGCTAAAAATATCCTTTTCCTAAAATTTTTCACAGTCCAGTATTTCTTACAAATATATAAGTACGGACCAATTCTTGGTCTTATTCTCCACAAGCAGTATAGCCCAGCGTTGCTTGGGTATAATGAAAGCTTTAAAACTAATCTATGGTCCTGGAGCTCAGACTCTTTGGACATTGGCACGAAAGACTAAAAAGCAATAGTTGTTTCCAGTTAAAGCGAAACCGTAAACTGAAAAAAAATGAATGGATGTAAGTCAAATTTTGATTTCCTGGTATTGATATCAAATTTTCTGCACTATTTTAAGAACTGCAACCTTGAAACTTCTGAATATCATTTCTTATGTCTTTGTCTACAAGTGTATCAAATTTGATTAAAATCGGACCACTCTTTCTATAACCCCATTTTTTTGATTATCGATTTTTGATATTTATCAGTGGTACCTCAACACAAAACCTAGCTAAGAACACTTGCAGATGCTTGTAGTACAACTGTGTAAATTTTCAAGAAACTCAGTTCAGCCATTTCGGAGTCTATAGGTAAGGGACACAGACAAAGTTCCATTTATAAATAAGTTTAGATTTTTTGGTTCTTTGTTGAAGTGTAAAATGTATCCTTGTTATGAACACAATTCTTTGTGAACATTTTACCATATTGCTATTGCTTTGCTTAATCCTGACTGGAACATATTTTTTTGATTAGTTTTACTTTGCTCTGTTTCTTTTACTTCCTTTTATGGCAGTGAGTTTGAATTTTGTTTAATGGCATATCAACACCTCTCTGGGTTATTTAATGCCGAAAAGGTAGAGTTTAAAGATATTTTTTTTAATGTTCAGTTATAGTAAGAAGGTTGATTTAGTCAGATTTTGACGATAATTTTTTTATTTTTACTTTATTTTAGAAAACTGAAGATATCTTCTAGTTTCATATTCAATGCTTGTAATAATTGTTTTTCCTTCAAAAATGTACGATGGCAATAAATTTTTTCTTCAAAAATGTATCATGGTAATAACTTTATTCTTCAAAAAATGTATTGTTTGATAATATTTTTCACTCAAAAATGTATATTTTTCTATATAAGTTATATATATATATATATATATATAAAAATTTCTATAAAAGTCTATTTTTATACTTTCATAGTGTTTTGATCCCAGTTTGGAGGTTAACTATTTCCCTAACAGGTGCTTATACTCCAGGTAAGAATCGACCTGGGAACAACAGCAATTATGAGGTGGTTCCATTCTCCTCACAATCTCCCAATCTGAGGCCTTGCTGCTGGATGCAGTTTACTGTCATACCCAGGACCTTATGGCAGTGAATGTTGGACAATATCATCAAAGATGAAGGAAAATCTTGAAGCAACTGAAATATGGTTCTACAGAAAGATGCTGTGGATATCATGGACCAAGTATGTGAGATGTGAGCAATGATGAGGTTTTGGAAAGGATGGAAACAAAGAAAATTAAAATTGAGCATTGGAAAGAGACAACTAAAGTTCCTGGAACATGCAATGAAGAAAAAGGGCTTGGAGAACCTGATACTAACAGGCCAGATAGAAGGAAAAAGAGACAGAGGAAAGCAGCAGATAACATATTTGAAGAGCCCAAGCAGGTGGATGACAGAACGAGGGTTGCATGGTGTAACAGGAGAAAGCGTGCTAAGAGCCACCAGGGATAGGGAGACGTGGAAGGCCATGATCACCTACGTCCTGAAAGGACAAGGCACATAAAAGAGTATTGTTTTTTTGAGCATTTTGTCAATTACACTTAACTGTGGTCAAATACTCCAATCTGTTAAAGAGTGTCAGTTTTGGAAAATGTGCTACTTAAATATAAGAACAGAATTATATAATCAGAATACAGGAGCATACTAAATGCTGCAAATATATCTTTTGGCATGCCTCGTGATTAAATTATAGAATCCATTAGAATGTATGTCCAAAGCTTATATAAAGCAGTATATTCTTGGTAGTTAAATATCTAAGCTTGGCTTCAGACAACAGAAATTGTATAAATGGCTGCTTTCACAGCATCAGATGTAATAATGATGTGGTCATAATTTTATGGGAACAATATTATTCTGATAGATGCCATTTGCAATTCTCTCTGAAAGGAAAGAAAGTTATTTTGTGAAACATGATCTTTACTACAACAATATTGTGAACATGACAGGATCCAACAATATATATCTATGAAAGTTTGAACTTGGAATCAATATATATCAAACATAAATTTCATTGTCTGTTCTCATTGCAATTGCTTTGGTGAGCTCTTCTACATGGTATCCTGACTGCATGAAGTGTACTACTAGGTTGTATTCTAAGTCTCATTATTTTATTATTGAAATGACTAAATGTAACTAAGTTCTATTCTAATGATTTCCTTTCTTTTATTTCGAATCTGTGGAACTCTTTTGGTTTCTTGCTTTCCTGCCACCTCCAATCTTCAAAAATTTAAATTCAACATCAATCACTAGCTTTTACCTTCTTAAATTCTCTTCTTTCCTCACTAAAGCCTTTCACTCTAACTAACCCCTTACATATTAGTTGTATTATCATCTTGCTTGGAGTAAAATGATTAAAAAAGAAAGAAAATTAAAATTAATCCTTGGTATTTTGGCTTCATGAATTGAAGCATAATACTGGACTGGCAATTAGGTCTCATCATTTTACTATTAAAATAGCTAAATGTAACCTTAAGTTCTACTCTAGTAGTTTATTTTCTTAGCTGCGGAACTTTTGGTTTTTTTTGCTTCCCTGTCATCTAGAATCTTCAAAAATATAAATGCAATGTCAATTACCATCATTTGTTTTGCTGATAACCTGTTCTTTTATTGTCCTTTCTTCTCACAAAAGTCTTCTCATTCTTTTTCACTCTTAGTAACTTCTTGTGACTAAGTGGTACCCTTCCTTGTTTGGATTGAAATGATTAAAAAAAGTAATCTGACCATTTGGACCAAAAACTACAGATTCATAATATAACTTAACTGAATGCTTTGATTGTCTTGTGTCATGGCTCGTACACCATGTAATATACGGTCACCTGGATATATAAAAGACAATGTGCATTTAGCATGAGGGGTTGTCATTATCACAGACTTCGTGAAGAAATACCTACTACTGCTAGAGACTGTAAATATTATATATACCTCTTGGTTGTACCACTCTGATAATAGAGTAGTTTATCTACATTTCACTGTGTATCTCTTCATTCCACAATACAACAGGTTGATTTGCATTTTTTATGGTTTAACCTCTTGTAAATTTTTGAAACTTCAACATTTTGTAATTTTAACTTTTTAAACTATAGCAAGGAGTGAGAAGAGGTAGCTTCATACTTTTTCCATGGTATCTGTGCATAAGTAAATATAATGAACCTGAGTAGATTTTGAACACAGCTTTCCAATTTCTCTATGCTGCTATCTATCACACCACCCACACATCCACACTTATAGCACAAGGTACTCCCAAGCCATCACCCATCTATTTACTAACCAGGCTTTATGTTAACTTTGGTAATCGAATGAGAAATAGTTTTTAGCTTGATATGTCCATAAAAAACTACAACTTAATTCCAATTTTACTGATTGGAATAAGAGATTGACATCATGAATAACGCCAAATTTTACTTTCAGCTTGTTGCTATAAGACTGACCATGTGAAATGGTCTCTATGAAATCAGTTCTTTATAATCAGTATATAAATAATAATTACATTCAATGGACAAGTATACAAATCTACCATCCATGCAAGCATTGAATACTGTTGCTTAATACTGCTATTTATCTCAGGGGTTCTCAACAAAATTTTAAAGAGAATCCACAATGATCTTGATCTAGCCTCTCGACCCATCACTTTCTCACCGATGAAATGTGGCTTCCCTCTGTCTCTTCTACAAATATTTTCACAGCTTCTGCTCTGAAGAGATTAGCTCCTAGGGTGCCTCCTCTACATAAATTTACCCAAGCTACTAGACTGGTAACAAGGTCCCACCCTTTTTAAAGTCAAAACAGTCAAATATAGCTGCCACTTTTATCAGCTTCTCTCACACTTCCCACCTGTAGAACTCTTTTGTATACTTGCTTCCCTGATTGTTACAATCTCTAAGTGTAAGCGCAATGTCAATTACCATCTCTTATCTCCTTGGCTCCCATCTTTCTCTTATCTTTTTCCCTGACATCCTCTGCTCTTCTTCCTTTGCATTCTCTCATATAACTCTCTTCACACCTGTATTCCCATCCTTCTCTTATCCATTCTTTAACACCCCCTGTAACTTGTTCCTTTTTTTGTTTGCTTTGCTTTACTCTAATGTTGCCCCTTGTGCACCAGTGGCAGTACTGCCTTACTTGGGGTGAAATGATTATAAAAATAAATGTGTAAATTTTGACATTGATTAAGAAAACATTTTGAGTAATGTCCAACATGACTAACACTGGTTATTCTAAGCTGAAATCAAAAAAAAAAAAATAAGGATTTGTGCTTTTCACTCTGGAGCTTAAAAGTTGTATTTGTGTAAATTCAATTTACAAGGAGAAGTAATTAAATAACATTTCAAGATAATATCATGAGCAATTGTCATTTGATGAAATAACTGTCATAAGTAATAAAATTAACATGGATATGGTTCTGACAGTTCATGGCAAGAAAGGTTATGGTTAAGAAAGACATATTAGCCTTTCTTAACCATAACCATGAACACTAATGGTTAAGTAAATTAATTTGAAGTTATAAAAAATAACCTCTTTCTGAAAGAACCACTTGAAAGACTAAATATAATGCTTAATAAAAATAAATAAATATATATATATATATATATATTTGAATGATGACTTAATACCATAGAATTTTAGCTTAGTTGTTTGTTTTACAAGCATATCTATCTTTTTGGGTCATTTAATGCTGAAGAATTTGTTTGGTTTTTTGTTTACTGCTTGTTGATCTTTTGTGAGTATTGTTGTCGAGATGTCAGTAGAGGGGATGTGATTTGATGTGTGATGGTTTTATGCTATTTTCTTTTGCAACTATAACAAATAACTGTACCAAGTAACAGAAATCACATCACTTGAGGACATCCAACAGTAGCAACAACTAAAATGGATAGTGCATTTAACTCAGAGAAAATAATGACATCACCAAGATGTTGACATGCCACTACTTCAAACAAAATGTTAGAAAGAAAACCCCTATTAATAGTGGAGAAGAGCATGACATTTTGTGAATTTGAAAAATTGTTTAAACAGAAAAATTTTATAGACCCAAACTGAAAGTGGCTGCTAGGTCAATGAATGCAGAATGTTTCCTTCAAAGAAAATGGCTAATATTACCATTATCCTGAGCAAGAATGGCACCAGTCATAAAACAAGGAAGGTACTTTGTTATTTTGAAATGTAACTGTTGCTTCCAATCCATTTAGAAATGACTGCAAAATATTTTCCCCTCCCAATTTATACGCAGAAGCACACAAATGCATGCTGTGATTTCTTCTAAGCCAATAAAATTGGCCATGTCTTGGCTTCATCTGACGCAGTCCCAGTCTGTCATGTCTTCAAGTCATAATACTACATTTGCTTATCCAAATCTTTTCTTGGGTGTCTAATCTGATTCTAAGTTTGTGAACTTTTTGCCATTATTGCTTTACATATATTGTTTGTCTGCTTCATATTAATTTTCTCCTGTCCTTATTGCAAACTTTGTAAATTCTGTTTGTTGGGCAATTTTGTTAATTATTTTGCCTTTGACTATGGCCACCCACTCCACAGTAACTAACCATATAATTGAATGAGGAACAAAATAGATTTAACAATGAAAGACAATTTTTTCTACTTCACTTCTGTCTAAGATAATAAATATTAGTTCAGGAAAAGAGGGAAACAAATATTACTTGATATTTAGCCAGAAGGATGTTAACTTACAACTTTTACACCAGTTTTTCAAATGCCAAGGTTGATCTTCTTCTGTGTGCCTTGTCTTTTCAGGACGTAGGCAATCATGGCCTTCCATGTCTCCCTATCCCTGGTGGCTCTTTGCATGCTTTCTCCTGTAACACCATGCAACCATCGTTCTGTCATCCCTCTGATCAGGCCCATCAAATATGTTATCCGCTGCTTTCCTGTCTCTTTTACCCTCTATCTGGCCTTTCAGTAACAGGTTCTCTAAGCCTTCCTTCCTTATTGCATGTCCCAGGAACTTCAGTTGTCTCTTCCTGATGCTAAATTTTATATTTCATTTTCGTTTTTTTTCTTCCCAACACCTCATTGTTGCTCACATGCTCGATCCATAATATCCTCAGCATCCTTCTGTAGAACGACATGTCAACTGCTTCAAGTTTTTCCTTCATCTTTGCTGATATTGTCCAACATTCACTGCCATATTGAAGAACTGACATCACATAGCAATCTAGTACTATCTTCTTTGTTTTTAGTGAAAGTTTCCGGTCTCTTAATATTTTACTCAGCTTCTGAAACGCTTCTTTCACCATGACAATTCGCTTTTGGATCTCTGTTTCTGTCTTCTGTTAGAACACTTCCCAGGTATTTAAGTTTTTGCACCTACTTGATTTTAATATCCCCCACCTGTATTTGGCATTTTTGCTGATGACCATGCATTCATTTTGTTTTGCAGTTTGTTCTCTTTTTTGTCACTCTCTTCAGCTACCTTCTGTAGGAGGTCTTGTATTATCCTTTCTATGTCTGCAATCAGCACTGTATTGTCTGTGTATTTTATGTTGTTAAAATTGTGGCCTCTGATGACAAATCCTGGCTTAACATCTAGGGTCCTCAAAATATTCTCACTGTACTAGAGTGAGATAGATGCCAACGTTGATAGGTTTCTAAAATTTACTAAACACCTGCAGCAGTTTTTGAAGAGAAAAACAAAACATATATTATAAGAAAAAAAATATTTTACAAAGTAATGTCTTATTTATACAGAAGTAAATTATAATTTAAACTCGACAATGACTTCATCAACACCCTGTACAGAGTGCAATGAAGAAATTGTATTCATCTTGTAAGTTTACTTTTGCACATGCATGTCATTTGTTTTTAATTCTATCAACTGTACAGCATAGTTGGGTCAGTTGGGCACTGTGTTAGAAAATGAGCACCATGATACAATTCACTCTGCCAGAAATTTTGAAATGTCATTCTGTACTGCTTGGCATTCACTCCAGAGGCTCTAATAAAAACATTTCAGAGTGTTTGGTATCAACCTGAGCATAAGATTTGATAGGAGTTAGATGAGTCTCATGGTGATTATAAAGATATTTGAAGTGATGGCAATGTCATGTTGCTATTAATCTTCTCACATTACCTCAGATTCAACGTGGAGGCATACATTAAGTTTCTTGAGAAGATAGTGTTGCTCTAGGTCAAGGGGGTGGCTGCTGAAAGATCCTATGTCTGGAAACAGGACTCTGTATCATGCCACACAAGCAGAAAAACCCAGTCATGCTTGTCAGACAATCACCTCTTATGCCTGGCCACCTAACCCTCTTGATTATTTTGTGTGGGGCACAGTTGAGCAAGAGACCAACAAAACTTCTTGTAACACCAAAGATGAACTGAAGGCAAGCATTATGGCAACATTCGCCAGCTTAAACAAGGAGACCATCCAGAAGAGATGCAGAAGATTCCAAAGTCACCTCTTACATCTGGCCACCTAAACCCCTTGATTAATATTTGTGGGGTGCAGTTGAACAAGAGACCAACAAAACTTCTTGTAACACCAAAGATGAACTGAAGGCAAGCATTATGGCAACATTCACCAACCTAAACAAGGAGACCACCCAGAAGAGATGAAGAAGATTCCAAAGTCACCTCTTACATCTGGCCACCTAAACCCCTTGATTATTATTTGTGGGGTGCAGTTGAACAAGAGACCAACAAAACTTCTTGTAACACCAAAGATGAACTGAAGGCAAGCATTATGGCAACATTCACCAACCTAAACAAGGAGACCACCCAGAAGAGATGAAGAAGATTCCAAAGTCACCTCTTACATCTGGCCACCTAAACCCCTTGATTATTATTTGTCGGGTGCAGTTGAACAAGAGACCAACAAAACTTCTTGTAACACCAAAGATGAACTGGAGGCAAGCATTATGGCAACATTCACCAACCTAAACAAGGAGACCACCCAGAAGAGATGAAGAAGATTCCAAAGTCACCTCTTACATCTGGCCACCTAAATCCCTTGATTATTATTTGTGGGGTGCAGTTGAACAAGAGACCAACAAAACTTCTTGTAACAACAATGATGAACTGAAGGCAAGCATTATGGCAACATTCACCAACCTAAACAAGGAGACCACCCAGAAGAGATGAAGAAGATTCCAAAGTCACCTCTTACATCTGGCCACCTAAACCCCTTGATTATTATTTGTCGGGTGCAGTTGAACAAGAGACCAACAAAAGATAACACCAAAGATGAACTGAAGGCAAGCATTATGGCAACATTCACCAACCTAAACAAGGAGACCACCCAGAAGAGATGAAGAAGATTCCAAAGTCACCTCTTACATCTGGCCACCTAAATCCCTTGATTATTATTTGTCGGGTGCAGTTGAGTAATAGACCAACAAAAGATAACACCAAAGATGAACTGAAGGCAAGCATTATGGCAACATTCACCAGCTTAAACAAGGAAACCATCTGTAGAAATCAAATAAGTTACCTTCTAACATGGATGCCTTCTTTTTGTCTACCTCATTTATAGAAGTGTATCTAATGCAGCACGTGGGTCAAAGGTGTGGCTGCTGAAAGATCCTATGTCTGGAAACAGGATGCTACACCAAGCTACACAAGCAGAAGTAACCAGTCATGACTCCAAGACAATTTTTTTTTACCTCTAACTCTCCAGGTTGCAACTGCCCTGATTATTATCTGTGGGGTGCAGTTGAACAAGAAACCAACAAAAGATAACACCAAAGATAAACTGAGGGCAAGCAGTATGACAACTTAAACAAGGAGACCATCCAGAAGAGATGCAAAAGATTCCAAAGTCACCTCTTACATCTGGCCACTTAACCCCCTTGATTATCATATGTGGGACACTGTTGAGCAAAGGACCAACAAAATCACTTGTAACACCAAAGATAATGGCAACATTCGCCAACTTAAACAAGGAGACCATCCAGAAGAGATACAGGTTATTCTGAAGGAGATCTGAAAGCTGTGGTTGAAACCAATGGCAATTTTATTGAATAAATTTTCTCTTTAGTATTTCAAGATATTGTTAATTTTGGTAAATATATCTGTTAAAATGAGATGTCAGTGTTATTTTCATTTTTGTCTAATTTAGATGACTATTGCAGCCTGTATATTATTCAGAAATACTAATGACAGTTATGATTTAATTGGGAACATTTATTCCATCTGAAATTCAATAAACATCACAAAAGAGGGGTTTCTACATAATCTTAAACTGAAGCTGACTTATTTTCTGCACTGAAAAGAAACTATAAGACAAATTTAATGCCTAAATTCTAGGTTTGATTGTTTTTTGGGGGCTTGATTATATTTAGCAAGTTTGTTTTAGAAGTTGGGACTGTAAATCCTCACCATTTTGAACTAAGCAGAGAGAAGTGGATTGCCCTCATAATTTTGTTTCCAGGGTTATCCTTCACCTAAGCTAGCTAGCAATCAAGGCTAGAGAGCTCAGTCTGTCATGCTATTTTACACATGACTGGAGAGAAGACATGAATTTAATATTTTTCCAAGAGTATCTTAAAATGAATACAAACTGTCTTGCAAATTTTATTCAATGAGTACCTAACTGTATGCAGACAACATTGTCACTATTATAATTTTTAAGGAAGAGCCCTTTATCAGTATTTACAGTCAGAGCTAATCTTCTCATCTTTGTTGTTAATATAAATAAATAGAGATTAACTAAAAGGTTCAGTTCAAAATTCCCTGAATATCACCCAGATCAACAGATGCCTTAAAAAGACTGGAGAGAACAAGGGTCAAAATGTAATGAAAATAACGAAGATGAGGGAGATCATTTATATAATTTTCGTTTTTTTTAATCATTTCACCCATGCAAGGCAGAACTGCCACTGGTGTGCAGGGAGTTACAGAATAGGTCAGTGATGAGAAAGAGGAGCAAGTTACAGGAGAGGGGGTCAGAGAATGAATAAGAAAAGGATGAAGAGGGCTGCATGAGAATAAAGTGAAAGGAAAAAAGAACATGATAAAGGGTTGTCAAGGAAAGGATACGAGTCAAAGAGATAAGAGACGGCAATTGACTTTGCATTTAAATTCTTGGAGCAAGTATATGGAAGGGAATTCCACAGGTGGGAAGTGCAAGTTAAGAAGCTGTTAGAGTAGAAGTTGTGGTTACATTTGGTTGGTTTCACTGTAATAGAGTGAGATTTAGTTGCTAGTCTAGTAGCATAAGTAAATCCATGCAGTGGCGGCACCAGGAAGCTCATCAAAACAGAAGCTGTGAAAGTATTTGTAGAAAAGACAGAGGGAAGCCACATCACATTAGAGAGAAAGTGACTGGAGTTGAGCTACCAGGTTGGGATCAGTTACATCACTGATTTTTCATTAAATTTTGTCAAGAAGCCAAAGATGAATCACAGGGGCACACAACCAGACATGACAGCAGTATTTAATGCACAAGCAGATGGTAGATTTTAATCTATATATATATATATATATATATATATAAAGAGAACCAACCTTCCAAGCAGCAGGTTTGAGGTCAGCTGATAGATTTAGGCCTCGGGGGCACAGTGTTTTGCTTTACAATCAAACTGATGATAGTGAAAATGTAAGCTAAAAATATAAAAAAAACAATATTTGACATTCATAATCGATAGTAATGTATAAAATAACTCCAGATTACAAATTTCAAATACATCTTTAATTATATTATGTGATCCCCCAGAGGTGAGGGATAAATTTACAATGACATTACAAACTAGACACTCCTAATCACTTTTAGAAATTTTAATAAAAGGACTTATTTTGATATTCATGAGCTGAAGTACTTGATTTAAAGAAAAATGAAAAAAAAAAAACCTTGAGAAAAATGATATTTCTTGTTAAGTCTAACTTTATTACATTTTTTAAAGAAAGAAAAAGTCTTTAGACAAAGTTAATATTTTTATATAAACAAATAAGAACCTCTCCTGAAAGGAAAATCAAATAAAAAAGCTAAGTAAATTTACAAACTCTAAATACATAACAACAACTAATTTAATAATAATCAACAAGAACAATAAATACAAAATATACTAATCAGTAATAAATAAAGAGTTAAAAGTTAACAAACAACACTATGCTACAAATGAGCACATTTTTTTTAACTCAACCTATAGAACAATTTTAAATGTAATTGCTACCATTTACCCAATAACCCTTGGAATAATACAATAACTTTGCTACACACTGATCAGCATATATAAAATGTCAAACTAGCACACATGGAACAGACTATTGCCACTTGAAGCTGACCTCAGTGTCCACTCTTATATTTGCATATGCTCTACCCCTGATATTGAACAAGAACCTATTTTTTGTTTGTTATTTAAATGACTTGACAATGGCCTGAAGATTGCGTTCAAGCACGAAACAGATTGTCATTACCCAGTGTTCAAATTGATTTATTGAGAGATAGTATTTGGGCTGCATGTTCTCATTTATATAAGTCTAGTTGAAAATCAATGAAAGTTCTTTTTTTTATTTTTTTTGAGTCAGACTATATTTTAGTTTTCCATGAAGAATTTGAACATAAATTGTCTAATAGTTTCCGAGTGTCCTTGGCTTTCACAATCTATTATCTAAGAACATTTTGTGAGTTAAGAACGTTTTGTTTATACATCTTCATTGTAAAAAAAAAAAAAATTCTAACAACACAAACAAATAATTGAAAATGCAAGATCAAAAATTACCAAACAAGCTAAAGGTATATATATATATATATATATATATATATATATATATATATATATACTCGGATGTTTTCATTTAAGCAAAGTTTGGCTTGTTAGACACTTTGTTATTGCTAATGCATTAGTTAACACCTAACTTAGCTCACATCTACTGTTTGGTCTCCGTAAATGATGAATATTAATAGTTTCAACTTTTTCCTTGGTATATCTCGGCTTTTTATTAACTTTTATGTCAGCTTCCATTTCACCAGACTGCTGCTCGGTTACTATTTATAGCAAAACAAGACAATTATGTGTTATTGGTAGAAAGGATTAGTCTCTGATATACAAAACTAATAGGCAGCATTATACTAAAAAACCCGCACATTTACAAAAAATTGAAAATTATTTTTCTTTGCAGAAAAAATTATTCCATGATATATTGAAAGGCATTTTCAAAGCTATTTTATAAAAATAAAAAAACTATTGTCTTTAGTTCTCTTACAATTGCTGAACTTATTTGTCAGTCCTATAAATCTATGCAAACCTACAAACCCATACATATATGTGTGTGTGTATATATATATATATATATATATATATATATATATATATATGAAATTATTGGGTTGTCCAGAAGGTTCATGTTGATTTTTTAGTTGTTCACAGATTTATATACTTATATTTCTTATTAGAGCAACACTTTAAACTACCTTTTGAGAAAATAATTTTAAAATGACTTAATTCATGTCAATTTTGCATCCCTATAAAAATGTAAAATTATAAATTGCATTTTAGACACCTGATACTTTTTTATTACCATAAAGGTAAAAATACCTTGCAAGCAACAATAAAGATATGTCCTGTGTATGGTGAAAGTGCTTTATTTGACAGAACTGTACAAGAGTTGTTCACTAAATTTAGAGTTGGTGATTGTCGTCTTATTGATGAAGAATGCTCAGGCAGTCCACCACCCCCCACTGAAGATGATGACCAAATCAAGACATTGAGAATAATCCACATCACACAGTACAAGAACTGGCAGAAACCATCAGTTTAACAAAATCTACCATCCATGAGCACTTAAGGAAAATTGGATACTCAAATAACTATGATGTTTGGGTACCACATGATCTGAGTGAAAAGAATCATTTGGATTGCATTTCTGTTTAAGATTTACTGTTTAAAAGCAATAAAAATGTACTTGTTATTGAAGCAAATTCTGACAGGTAATAAGAAATAGATTGTTTGCAACAATATACAGTGAAAAAATTGTGGACTAAGTGACATGAGCCAACTTTAGCCACTCCTAAAGCAGGTCTTCATCTTAAAAAAATTATCCCGTGAAACTGGTGGGATTAGAAAGAAACCCTGTACTATGAATTTCTGCCAAGTAACCAGTCAGTAGATCCTGAAAAGTGCAGTTTGCAACTGAGAAAATTAAAATTCAATAAAAACTCAGAAGTAGCAAAAAAAAAAAAAAAAAAAAGGTCTTGTTTCCCATCAGGATAATGATAAACCTCACATTTATTTAGTGACCCAGCAAAGATTGTTGCAGCTTAGATGGGATGTGTTACCCCACCAGCCATATTCATCTGACATTGCACCTTTGGATTTTTATTTATTCCAGATCTTGCAAAATCATCTCAATGGTAAAAATTTTAGTTCTTTGGATTACATAAAAAAAAAAACCCTTAATGAGTTCGTTGCTGAGAAATCGCCAAAATTCTGCGTAGATGGAATCTTTATGTTGAAGGAAAAATGGAGAAAGGTTGTACAATAAAAAAGAATAAATATTTAATGGCATAATTTTGTGTTACATTTTAATTTCTCTTAGAAATGCGCATGCCAGGTCTACTGCTGATGTGCTAATGGCCATCCCCAATAAATATATCAGACTCTTGTTAAGAATGTCAAAGCTTGAGCTGTTGCTAGAGATATCTCAAAAGAAATTAACAGAGTTTGGCATGCTGGCCTTCTGCACAAGCTACAGGGCTATGATATAACTGGACGGTTGTTTGATTTAATCTAATCGTTCCTGTCAAATTGTAAAATGATGGTCATTCTGAATGTGCATACTTCCAAATCCTTTCCTCAAGGTTCTATCCTATGTTCTACACTCTTCTTGATATTCATCGTTGATCTTCCTGATGCAGCCATTTTCCAAGTGGGTATCTATGCTGATGGCACCACTATCTACTCCTGTCCCAACATAAAATCTGCCAGGGCTGACAAAGTAGACCTCAGTTCAGGTCTTGGAAAGGACCCCCAATCTGTGATGGATTGGGTTAAGAAATAGCTTGGAAATTTTAATTCTTCCACAATTAAGCTGCTCTACTTTAACCACAGATGGAAGGCTTTCCTAACTTTCATTAATATGGATCACACTAGTCTCCTTGAAAGCAATACACTGCGCCTCCTCGGCCTCACTCTCTCAGCCGATCTCAAGTGGAATGAATACATTGAATCAATAGCTACATTTACTGCTCAGAAGATTGAGCCAGAAAGTTTTTCTTGTCAGAATCCATCTTGCGCATTTATAAATCTACCATCCATCTGTGCATGAATACTGTTACCATATGTTGTTAGATGCACCATCATGAGGTTCTTGACAAAATCCAAAAGAAAATTGGCAATGTAATTGGTCATGATTTGCTTTCAGCCACTTTATCACAAAGGAACATGGCTTCCTTTTGTCTTTTCAGTGAATAATTTTATGGTTCTGCTTTGACAAGCCCCATTCACTGATGCTCTGCCCTCATGAATTTAACAGTGCAACTAGATTAGCAACTAGGTCTCACCCTTTTATTGTCAAAATAGTCAAATGTAAGCAGTTTTTTTTTCTTGCACTTCCTGCTTGTGGAACTCCCTTCACCATGCTTGCTTCCCTGATAGTTACAATCTCCAAAATGTCAATTGTCATCTTCTATCTCTTCGACTCCCACTTCTCTCTCTTACCCTTTCTACAATGTCACTTTTACCTGTTTCTTTTTGTCTTCCCTCTCCTCTCATTGTAACCCACTATGCACCAGTGGCAGTATTGCCTTGTATGGGAGTGAAATCTCCAGAAGTTTAAAATGTAACATCAATTGCCATTTTCTATTTCTGAGAATCTCACCTCTCTCTTACCCGTTCTACAACATCTCTTGTACCTGTTTATTTTCTGTCTTCCCTCTCTTTTCATTGCAGCCTCCTGTGCACCAGTGGCAGTACTGCTTTGCATGGGGGGGAATCTCCAAAAGTTTAAAGGCAACATCAATTGCCATCTTCTATCTCTTTGACTCCCACCTCTCTCTTACCCTTTATATCACATTACCTGTCCCATTTCTTTTCAGTTCTTTTCTCCTCTCTTTTTATTCTAACTCCTTGCACACTAGTGGCAGTACTGCCTTGACTGGGATAATTATATTCTAAAATAAAAAAACAAAAAAGGACACACACTTTCTAGATAATCCAATATAAATAGAATTCTGTTTTTATACGACCTCTATTTTAATGTCTATGGAAGATACGAAAAATTATTTTTCCGTTTATCTAATACAGTGTTTTTCAACCTTTTTAAGCAATCGCACAATGAATACTGAATTAAAATATTACAGGACACTTAGCAAAGATTTTAAAGAATATACATTTAAATGTCATTAAATGAAACCATAGATTTTTTAAAAAATACATGCACAACTACGAACTTATTTCAACATTTCTAGTCAAATAGTTGCGTAGCTTATTTAGTGTGAAACTGTGCCTTGTGTTTTTTTTTGTGATTTCTTAAATGTTTGATTGAATGTGCAATTAATAAACCCTCATTTCTTTTTCAGTTGAGCTAAGTCTTTCTTGCTTCTTATTTTTCATGTTGTTTAGGATATAGAAGCCTAATTCCCATAAGTAGAAAATTTCAATAAAGTGATAAAGATTTTTCACTATGTGAGATATTTATTTTGTATTGAAATCCAAAATGGGTACCACTGAAAGTTTTATTTTGAGCTCACGATCACTAAAAATAGTGGCTAATTGATCTTCACTTCACTGAAGTCCAATAATAAAAACAAACATTTATGAAGGTATATTGAATCCAATCATATTTTTTCTGTGACAATATTGTATGGAAGGTCAGTTAATAACCACTAATCCAATACATTATCTTTTTCAAATGGCTTGATAAGCTAGGGTAATGTATGCTTGCTTATTTAAAATTTTCTTGTTTATAAAAACACTAATGAGGAAGTAATAATTACTTTACTGACATAAATTGAGAAAATTTTACATGTAAACCCACCCATTTTTGCTTTTGCTCCCGACAGAAAGTCATTTAAAAAAAACAAAAACAAACTCACTGCTCTTATTTTCCTTCTTCTATATGCCTTGTCCTTTCAGGTGATCATGGCCCTCCAAGTCTCCCTATCCCTGGTGGCTCTTAGCATACCTTCTTTTGTTCCAACACTCTGAAATTCACATGCTTAGGCCCATCAAATATTACATGCTGCCTTCCCCTGTCTCTTTTTCCCTCTATCTAGCCTGTGAGTATCAGATTCCCCAAGCCCTCCTTCCTCATTGCATGTCCCAGGAACTTTAGCTGTCTTTTACTGATGCTCAGTATTAATTTCCTTTTCGTTTCCATTCTTTCCAAAACCTCATCATTGCTCATGTGCTCAAGCCATGATATCTGCTGTATCCTTCTGTAGAACCACATCTCAGTTGCTTCAAGGTTTTTCCTTCATCTGATGTGATTGTCCAGCATTTACTGCCATATTGAAGAACTGACATCACATAGCAATCCAGTACTCTCTTCTTTGTTTCTAGCAAAATTTTCCTGTCTCTTAATACTCTACTCAGCTTCTGAAATGTGTCCTTCACCATGCCAATTCACCTTTGAACCTGTTACACTTACTGTCTCCTGTTTGAAGACTTCTTAGCTATTTAAATTTTGTACCTGCTTGATTTTAGTATCCCCCACATGTATTTGGCATTTTGGGCTGCGCTTTTTGCTGATGACCATGTCTTTGGTTTTCTTGCAGTTTATTTGTAGTCCTTTCTTGTCACTCTCTTCAGCTACCTTCTGTAGGAGGTCTTGTATTGTTCTTTCTGTGTTTGCTATCAGCACTGTACCACCTGCGTAGTCTATGTAGTTAAGAGTATGGTCTCCTATGACTAATCTTCGCATAACTTCTAGGGTCCTCAGAATAAACTTGCTGTACAAGTTGAATAGAACCAGCAAAAAGACACATCCTCCTTGCGTTGGGGTTTTTATTTATTTATTTTATATATTTTGTTACGCGAAGCTATCCTGGCCAAGGTATCGGCAGTGACTGGTCACTTGTTACCCCTCCCCTGTGAAATCTCTATGGTCTGGTCTTCAAATTCAAATTTACCAAGCAGCTTAACTCAATGTTAATTTTTGGGAAAAGCAAGAGTTGAAGATAGTGGAACTTTCTTAATTCAAATTTCCTGTGTGAAACTGCGTGGTATGCATGAATTGTTTCTTAAATCTGTATTTTTTTTTCTTTCTCACTTTTTGGCATTCATGCTTCATTTGGGAAGGAAAAAAAAATTAGCCTCCCTGCTTTGGGGTTTTTTATTAATTTATTTATTTTTATATTTTCAAAGAAATTTCTTTGGACTTTAACTAAGTTAAAACTAAAAAGCATCTATGATAATATCGACAAGGCAATTTCTTCTCACCCATCTGCCCATATTTTCGTGTTTGGTGACTTTAACGCCCACCACATTAAGTGGCTGGAAAACTCTGTAACCAACCCTGCTGGTGTCCACACCTTTAATTTTTCAATCTCCCAATCCCTTACGCAAGTGGTGGACTTCGCCACATGTTACTCCAATAGCCCTAACGGAAGGGACTCGCTACTAGACCTCTGCTTCACTTCCACCCCAAATTCTTGCTCTACCAGACAGCTCTGCCCTCTTGGAAACTGACCACGCCATAGTTTCTGTCAACATCTCGTTCCACTCCACCCCTACCCAAGAAACCCAGACCAACAGAATATCCTACTGCTATCAAAGAGCAGACTGGGATTCGTTCCGTGACTTCCTCTGTGACGTCCCTTGGAACAATGTTTATAGTCTTCCCATCGAAGATTGTGCATCAGAGGTCTCCTCCTGGGTTAAGGCTGGCATCGATGCATTCATCCCTGCCAGGAAATTTCAGCTTAAATCCCATTCGTCTCCCTGGTTCACGCCCGCTTGCTCGGCCGCCATTGCCCACCGGAATCACTTCTTCCGGCTTTATCGTAGCCATGTGTCGGACCAAAACAGGCGCCTTTTCACCTCAGCTCGTAATAAGTGTAAAAAGATACTTAACGAAGCTAAGATGCTGTTTGCTGCCAGGATGAAGCAGCACATAGCATCCTCCAAGTTCGGTACCAAAGACTACTGGCGCCTCTGTAAACGCGTGCTTAGCAAGTCCTCTATACCCCCACTAATAAACGAGTTTGAGGTCCTCACCTCCTCAGCAGACAAGGCTGAATGCTTTGCCCGTAGATTCTCGACCAATTCCACTCTGAATTCGTCTGGAATCCATACACCCGATCTCCCATCTAGAACTGAGGCCCAATTGAATGACATCCACATCACACCCTCACTGATTTCTAGCATAATCTCAAAACTGGACCCTCACAAAGCGAGTGGTGGGGATGGAATCCCAATCATACTTTTGAAGAATTGTGCCCCTGAACTCTCCTCTATCCTTTCTAAGCTCTACAACCTCTGCCTATCTTCCTCCTGCTTTCCTGCCTGTTGGAAGTCTTCTGTGGTTCCAATAATCAAGA
Organism: Ascarosepion bandense; assembly: GCA_037127315.1. NCBI lineage: Eukaryota > Metazoa > Mollusca > Cephalopoda > Sepiida > Sepiidae > Ascarosepion > Ascarosepion bandense. The sequence continues at coordinate 1,513,934 of JBBBDQ010001032.1, read as the reverse complement.
ACACTGGTGAACCATCGGACCTCGCAAATTACTGCCCCATCAGTCTTCTTCCGATCTTCGGCAAAGTGTTCGAAGCCATTATCAATGCTGAGGTCATTCAGCATCTCACAGCCCATGGGCTCCTCTAGGACAAACAGTATGGCTTCCGCTTCACCAGGGACACTGCTGATATGCTAATGACCATCACCGAGTATATATACCAGGCTCTCGACAAGAATGGTGAAGCCCGAACCGTCTCCTTGGATATCTCTAAAGCATTCTACAGAGCATGGCATGCTGGCCTTCTACGGAAACTGTGAAGCTATGGCATAACTGAACTTTTGTTGGACTTAATCCGGTCATTCCTCTCTAACCGCACACTAAAGGTGGTATTAAACGGACATGCCTCCCAGAACTACCCTACAAACGTGGGTTTACCCCAGGGCTCTATCCTAGGTCCTACGCTCTTTCTAATCTATATCAATGATCTCCCCGATACCATAAGATCACAAGTAGGCATGTACACTGATGATACCACAGTTTACTCTTGCCTCGATCAAAAATCTGGTGTTGGTGACAAGGCGAACCTCGCTGCTGAACTTGAGAAGGACCTCCAATCCGTGGTGGATTGGGGTAAGAAATGGCTCGTAAAATTCAATTCTTCCAAAATAAAGCTACTGTCAATTAACCACCACAGACAACCACACCTCCCTCCCATTAGCATGGAACAGGCTTGCCTCCCAGAGAGTGAATCACTACGCCTGCTTGGCCTGACACTCTCAGCGGACCTCAAGTGGAATGACTACATCGAATCCATTGCTAAATCCGCAGCTATGAAAGTCGGCTCTCTGTGCAGGGCCCGGAAATTCTTTCTGCTTGAATCTGTCCTGCAATTTTATAAATCCACCATCTGCCCGTGTATTGAGTACTGCTGCCACATCTGGTCAGGTGCCCCTTCTATTCTCCTCGGGGTTCTTGACAAAATACAGCGAAGAATCTGTAATGTGATTGATACCGACTTGGCTGACCGCCTGCAGTATCTCTCTCACCAGCATGACGTGGCATTCCTGTGCCTCTTCTATAAATACTTTCATGGCTTCTGCTCTGAGGAGCTTAAATCACTGGTGCCCCCTAGATGTGAATTTGCATGAGATACTGGATTGGCAACTAGGTCCCACCCTTTTATAGTGAAACCGATGAAATGTAACCGCAATTTCTACTCCAACAGCTTCTTTTCTCGCACTTCCCACCTGTGGAATTCCCTACTGCATGCTTGCTTCCCTGACGGCTACAACCTCCAGGAGTTTAAATGTAAGGTCAATATGTACATCCTAAGTCGTCTATCACCCTCCTTCCGACATTTCCTATACCCAATCCTTCTATGTAACCCCCTGTGCTATAGTGGCAGTGGAATGCCTTGCTTTGGGTGACACGATTAAAAAAAAAAACATCATTGTCTTACGTCTCTTTCTATCTTTGTATATCTGCTGAATGTTTTGTATTCATATGCAGGCAGTTTGCTGCCAGTCAGTCAGTCAGTTGAGTGCCATACGTGATACACGCTTGGGCAATCATATCTCCAAAGGGACATGACTGACTGGGCAGAAGATTATCCCGCAGTAGGTTGCCATTGTTTTCTGTGGTAGACTGGTTGCCAACTAAAGCTATAGAACCCAATCTGTCCTGTTATTTAATCCATAACTGGAAGGAATAGACGGATTAATACCTTTCCCAAGGGTATTTGCGCTTAAGTGAATGCAGTGAATTCAGCTGGAATTTGAACTCGGCTCCCTGATTTCTTGTTATTGTGTTCCTTGTTTTAGTGTGTTTGACAAATTCTGCTTTGCACTCAGGATTTGGATGATGAGTTTTGTTATGTGGCTCATCAAACTGATTGTTCAGTAGTGTTGGCAAATGTTTGCATATAGCTTCTTAGGCAGTGCTATGAAAATTGACCTACTTAGGTCGTCCGGCAATATACCACTGTTATAAATTTATTTCTTTAATTTTCTCCATGCAGAGGCTATCAGGATCTCTATTACAATGCCATCTGGTCCAGCTGCTTTCTTTCTTTCAGTTTAACCATTGCAACTTCCACTTCTTATTTTGATGTCCTTGCCAAATATGTAGATGTTGATCAGCATTTCTCTCAATTCTTCATGGTGTACCATGTCAAAGGCCTTGACATGGGCTACAAAACACAGATAAATGCTCTTTTTCATTTGTATTACCTTTTCTGATAGTATCTTAAGCATAAATATTGCATTCCTTGTTCCGGTGTCCTTTAGAAAACTACACTGATCTTGTTCTATTTCCAGCCTGATTTGGCTTCATGCTCTATTCATCAGGATTCAGGCAATGAGTTTCATTATGTGGCTCATCAAACTGATTGTTCAGTGGAGTTTGCATTCAATTGCGCCTGACTTTTTAGGCAGAGCAAAATCGACTTGCTTAGTTAGTCTGGTATTATATTACTGTTGTAGATTTCATTTATTATTTCGGTAATTTTCTCAATGCCAAAATCTTCTAAGGCTGTCGGCATCTCTATTGCAATGTCATCTGGCCTAGCTGCTTTGTTTCTATTCAGTTTGGTCATTGCAGCTTCCACTTCTGACTTTAATGTTTCCAGTCCATCCTTATCTTTGTGTATTGTTGATTGTTCTCTCTTGTCATGGAAAAGATCTTTTATATATTCTTCCTATTGTTGAAATATTTTCTCTTTCTCAAATATGATTGTCCATCCTTGGATTTTACAAGCATGGTTTTTGTTCTGTTAGTTCCTTTATTTCTTTAATGCATGTCTGCTTTGTTAGTCTTGCTCATTTGTTGTTGAGACATTCTTCTTTAGCTTGTCTGTATTTGCACCTTATTTCCTTCTGTAGTTTCCTGTATTCTGTTCCATGTCTTGGCATCATTTTCTGTCTCCTTTGTATCATGTCAAGTTTGTTTGTTTTGAGATTTAACGACCTATCAATGGGATCATTTAAGGTCATAACAAATGATTTTGGGTAAGGTTATATTATTTTTACAGAAGTTTGGAAGATGTCTTGCTTTTTAAACTTTTCCATTGCTTTCAGTTTGTATTACTTTTTAAATTTTTCCCCTGGTGAGGATCAGATCTATTTTTGATCTTTGGATCTTTACTTAGATTATATTTTGTTGTATAGTTTGATCTTTTTGAGGAAGGTTAAAATAGTATTAGAGTTTATTTTTTTGAAAAGATCTTTCAGGTCGTTAACATTATAGAAGGCATCATGTCAAGAATTTCTTCAGTAATCTACTCATTTTTTTCTTCTACATCTGATTTAGTTGGGACAATGTTGTTTGCAGATGTCATTAGTGCTTCCTTTAGTGTGTCCCATTTTGAGTTTCCTTTTCCAATTTGTTTTTTGTATTTGTTTTTCACACTGTTAGTGTATTTTTTCTGCAGGTTGGGGTCATTCACAAATGCATTGTATTGCAGTCTGGTTGCTTCCATATTTGGAATTTGGTTAGGTTTTGCATTAAAACACTGCATATAATCGATTTGGTTTTTCTTGTCGCCTCCATGTTCATGGATGTTGTGGGTGTTCTTGAAACCAGATGTTCGTCATAACCTTATCATTTGCTGTGCATCATTGGACCCATTTTTTTTCTTGGTTGTTGCAAGTTTCTAATCCAAAGTTGCCAGTCATCTTCCCTCCCATCTTTTTAACAAGCTTGGCATTCTAGTCTCCCATTATGATTCTACTTTCTTGGGTTTTACACTGAGCCTTGGCATTGTCCAGTATGGAGTAGAAAGATTCTATTTCTTCCACAGTGCTGTTGGTTCATAGAATACTATAATAGATATGTTGAAGGATCTCCCTCTTAGTTTGATTAAGAGGACTCTCTTGGAAAGCTGACAGTATCCCAGAATTCATATACCCTTACATTCTGACCCCTTGTTTATTTAATTTCATGTAAACTTCCTTGAAAAAATTTCACTCCCTAGGAAATGATCCATTAGAATTATAGCAATTGCTTGAAAAGTATAAAATTCTGCCATTATTCATTAGTCTTTATTTTTGATCAATATCACTCCATGCAAGGAAGTAAATCACTAAGACACAAGAGGTTACAGGGTAAGAAAAAATTAGGAAAAGACGTTAATAATAAGTAGGAAGAAGAAAAAGTAATCAGGAGGGGGGGACTGTAGATAGCGATTGACAGTGCATTTGAATTTTTGCAGATTAAATTTAGCTGGAAAGCATGAAACTGCAGGAAAATTCTGCAAGTGAGAAGTGCAAAAAAAGAAATTGTTAGCATAGAATTTATGGTTACATCTAACAAGCTCAAATGTAAATTGATGAGATATCCACACCAGTTCTTCTTCTATGTGCCATGTTCTTTCAGGACATAGGTGATTATGATCATGGCCCTCTACATCTTCCTATCCCTGCTAACTTTTAGCACGCTTTCTTCTGTTACTCTATGCAAACCTTGTTCTGCCATCCACTTGATCAGGCCTGTCCAGTATGTTACCTGCTGTTTTCCCCTGTCTCTATCTTCCCTCTGAATATCAGATTCTCCAAGCCCTCCTTCCTCATTACATGCCCCAAGAATTTTAGCTGCCTTTTTCTGATACTCAGTATTAATTTCCTTTTTTGTTTCCATCCATTCCAAAAACCTCATCATTGCTTGCATGCTCAATTCATGATCTCCACAGCATCCTTTTGTAGAAACACATCTGCAGTCAGCTCTATATGTCCATGGTGGGAAGAGGACATGTCGAAAGTGGTGTATAACATAGCCAAAGCTAAAGTCATTTCTTCCACGAGAACAGAGATTAATGATTTATTTTTTTTTTGTAGGAGAGATATCAATGGCCAAACAATAGAGAATATGACAGGCAACATAAAATTTCAAAATTAAGCTTAAATTCTTTGAGAATACTCAGCCAAAAATAGAATACCATATCAAATATTATCAAACTGTCATGTTCAGATCAAAAGCTTACCTCATTCGAGCAAATGAAACTAATTTTTTATTAAAAAAAAAAATCACTTCCTTTCATTAAATTCAAAATGTCTAGGTACCATAGCAAAGAGCTCATCTGAACAGTTGCCATGAAAGTATTTATAGGAAAGGCAGACACAGGTAAACTTACAGCAGTGAGAAAGTGAGTGAAGTTGAGCCACCAGATGAAGACCAATAATATCGAAAATTTCTTCTTCTTTTTTTTTATCGTTTAACCCCAAGCAAGGTGGTACTGCCACTGATGCACAGGGAGCTACATAAGAGAATCAAAGTTTAGGCAGGAGACGAGCGAAGAGAAAGATGAACCAGTTACAGAAGACGTCAGAGAAAGAGCAAGAGATGGACGGGAACACAGGGGTGAAGACAGTTGCGAAGGTAGAGAGAAAGGAAAAGAACAAGATACCTGGGGTGATGTAGAAAGAACTGGAGTCAAGTGGATAAGAGATAGGAATTGACAGTGCATTTAAATTCCTGGTTATAGCCATCAAGACAGCAAGTATATGGATGGGAGTTCCATAGGCGAGAAGTGCAAGAAAAGAAGCTGCTGGAGTAGAATTGTTGGCTGCATTTGGTTGATTTAACTGTAAAAGAGTGGGACCTTGTTGCCAATCTGGTTGCACGAGTAAATTCTTGTAGAGGGGCACCAGGGACTTAAGTTTGTCAAAGCAGAAGCCATGAAAATGTTTGTAAAAGAAACAGAGGGAAAAGCCACATCTTGCCAATGAGAAAGTGGTTAAAGTTGTGACCAGCATTAGGTGAACAGCCATTATGGGCGTATTGACATGTTAGGCAAGGTGATCCCTTTTACAAACAAATCTGTCAAATGTATTGAAACCTATTCATCTATTTATTCCAACCATAATCCTGTAGCTTGCACAGAAGGCCAGCATGTCAAACCTTATCAAAAGCCTTGGAGATATCTAGGGCAACAGCACGAGCTTCACCAGACTTATTGAGGGCCTGGTATATGTACTTCGTGATTGTTGTTAGCATGTCAGCTATAGACCTGGCAAAGTGGAAGCCATACTGCCTGCCTGAGAATAGTTTATAGGCAGTAAGATTTTGAACTATTTCAGCATTGATAACAGCTCCGAACACTTTTCCGAAAATTGGTAGAAGGCTGATAGGTCAATAATTGGATAGGCCAAGGGTTTCCCTGAGTTGTTAAATACAGGAACCACAGAGGAGAACTTCCAGCAGGCAGGAAAACAGAAAGCATAAAGGTAGTAATTATAGTTTAGAGAGGACAGGGGATAGTTCCAGGGCACATTTCTTCAGGACAATGACCCAGATTCCATCACCTTTACTCACCTCATGGGGGTCAAGTTTTGATATTATCTTAGATAGTATAGACGGGGTTATGTGGACAGAAGGAGTCAAGTGAATATTATTTAGATTATAACAATGAGTTCAAGGTAAATAGCAGGAGCCCTGGGTCATATGTGGCATCCATATTCTAAGCATGGACAAATGATTGACTTATAGATATTAAAATTTAATTTTTCTCTCCAGAATTTATCCTGCATGTCATTGAATCAAATTTTTTAGAAGCGGCTCCAACAATGGATTCAATATAGTTTTCCTACTTCTTATCAGTTGAGAACATTAGCAAGAGAATCAGTATTGTTAGATGCAAAGATCCAGAAAACGGACATTTTAAAAAAAGAACACTGAGGATGAGAACAATAGTCAAAATGTAAATAGTGTCAGCAATGCTTTGTGCATTTTGGTGCAGTATACAGTATCATGTAAAGTATTAGGACAAGAACTATTTTATCTTTCATGAGGCATATTGACAGAAAATAAACACATTAATTAAAGTAATTTTATTTGATTTACTCAACAAATGTTTTAACAAGATAACAAATACTTGTTACAAAATAAATTTAATATTTACTATGATTGCCTTTCACTTTGAAACAAAATAATTGCGACAATTTACCAATCGCATCTAGTATATATATATATATATATATATATATACATACGCACACACACACAATGCTGTGCAAAAGTATTAGGACAAGAATTATCTTATCTTTTATGAGGCATATTGACAGAAAATAAACACATTAATTAAAGTAATTTTATTGGATTTACTCAACAAATGCTTTAACAAGAAAAAAATACTTGTTACAAAATAAATTTAATATTTAGTACAATAGCCTTTTACTTTGATCACAGCCTTCATTCTGTCAGGCATTGGCATCACAAGCTTCTTCAATGTATCTAATGGTATCTCCTGCCAAGCAGATTGTATTTGTGTAATATAACAATCTGGCCCCACCCGAGGAAGGCTGATGCAAGCGAGGGTGTTTCCGGTCGTTGAAAGGAATGGATGTCGTTTGACCTTATTTCCGGCAGCAGCGGAAATAACTACAGAGGCAAACAGAACAGGTGTCTCTGAGAATTACGTGGGCGTGCGTGGGCGAGGCAAAACCGGAAGAAAAAGTCCCGGTTCTGGAAGATTATAAAAAGACCTCGGCACACGGATTCGCCAGTAGTAGAGAAGCAACAGAGATCGGCCGGTGAAGAGAGACACAACAGATAAGACTACACTCCCGTCAACCCATTAGAAGCGCGCTCTCTCAATTCTCTGTTCACTATTCTAACCGGCTCAGTCATTAAGACGCATAATTGGTGCCTAGTGACTTGCTGTTTTGAGACAACAAAACAGTTAGATGCGAGCTGGTTGCCACGGCGACGATTGAAATTCAACGGACTTAAAACTACCAGATAGAAAGAAAAAAGAAGACGAAAATAGAAGCAGCCGCACGACTATAGACATCAGCCAAGGTAGGTGACTCTTTGATTTGATAGTGTGTGTGTTCTCTGCTCTTGTTTATAATAAGTCTAGTTAGAAAAAAAAAAATGGAACAGCATACTTTTGCCGATCTGACCCTAGAATTGAGAAATGTGGATTGTTCAGTGTCGAACACATTAAGGGTAGAACGGAGGGGGTGCAGGACTACATGCAGAGAGTAGTACGCCTAGCGGAGAGCGCATAGGTTGGGGTTGACGGGAGGAATAAAGTTGAGATATTTACCTATCTGTAAGTATAAAACATCTGAGTTAATGATTTATTTTTTTTGTTAATATTTTACCATATATGTGAAGTGAGTTTACTGGTATGTTGCTTAATTAATCTTACTTTTATTGAGTAAGTGAAATGTAAAATCATGTAAAGGAAGTTTCTTCTACTCTTTAAAGTGGATAATTGGATTAACTTGTTGATAACAATGTTTTCTTTGGTTTGTGCAGTGTTAGGTTTTCTTTTTTTGGATTTCTTTTCAATGACTGTACACTACAAAATGATTTACATTTCTATGTTTGTGAATTATGCTTTTGTGCAGGTTCCCATCAATTCAACATCCTCTGTGAATTTTCATTTATGTGACTTGGGAAATATCTTTTGAAGATATATTAATTTCTGAAAACTTTATATTGACACGGATAGACCTGCAGATTCCACAGTTGATCGGAACAAAAAGAAAGAACAACCGAAAAGTCTTGTAGACTTATTGGCTGATATGCTATAGGATTGGGAAAGAAGCAGTGGGAGGATTAACGATAGTTTAAGTGAAATAGTTAGGAAGATACAAACGTGGAAAATTATTAATAGTATCTAAAGCATAAAGTAAATTATACGTCTCTGGTTCAGTGGTTTGGTCCCCAATTACGCAGAAATTTCCCAATTTTTCAGTGGACACCATGCCGGTAGAATTGCGCGATATGGAGGAGATTCCTATCCGCAAACTAGTAAATACCTTGGAACAGATAGATATGGAAAGATTTAGTGAAGGATATGAAGAACTCCTGAAGAAGTTGACGATAGGAGTCATTGCTGGCATAGTCGGCGTTATGATAATCCTTGGAATAATAGCTAGGAAGCGGATTTTTAAGTGTGAAAGAAGCAACAGTGCTTCGGGAAAGGAAAGGGAGTTATCCGTTGTGAATAGTACTCCGGGGTCAACGGGTGTTCAACACTCAAATGTCTCTGCGTTAAACAGAGAGATGTCAACAAATCAGATATGCTTGGATTCGAATCCAGAGGAGGTAGTTCAAGGAATAGAAAACATTGTACAAACTAAGGAACTACGAGTCACGTGTCCATTTTTTTAGACTAAATTAATATAGATGAAACCTCTAATCCTCCACAAGTAAATTGCATGCAGATTAACATTGGAATCAGGGTAATTTTTTTTCATTTTCTATTGAACATTTCTCGGTCAGACTATGAATGATATGTACTGCAGATAATGGCCATTTTTCTGTGTTCAAACATAGTATGTTTGAAATTAAATTACATTAAATGAAGTTACATGTGTAACAATAAACTCGAGCAGAAACACGCATGGTGTTGGTCAAAGGTCATTTACTCGATGTCAGTTTAGAAACTGGGGCGCGGTTACCGCCTATGATCATGTGGTCGTGCATCGAGGCGTCTACGCTTATGGACAGAGTCGAGAAAGAAAATGAACATTTTTAAGAACTTTGCCCAATTCTGTGAAAATGGATATTAAAAAAAAAAAAAAAAGAACAATGACACATCGAGGGTAGAACAATTTTCACGATGGACACGAACATTGTTGGGTTGCCGATGTAGGCTCCCCTATATATTTTTTTGTTGTTTTTTTTGTTTCGGCATGCACATGTTTTGTTGTTTTGGCGTGCACATGTTTTATACAATTGTCGGGCTTGTGTGGCATGGGGAGGAGTGTGAGGGTGTTGTGCTTAAAATATTCTTAGGTGAACATTTTGGAAAATGGGAGGGCGAGGAATGTAATATAACAATCTGGCCCCACCCGAGGAAGGCTGATGCAAGCGAGGGTGTTTCCGGTCGTTGAAAGGAACGGATGTCGTTTGACCTTATTTCCGACAGCAGTGGAAATAACTACAGAGGCAAACAGAACAGGTGTCTCTGAGAATTATGTGGGCGTGCGTGGGCGAGGCAAAACCGGAAGAAAAAGTCCCGGTTCTGGAAGATTATAAAAAGACCTCGGCACACGGATTCACCAGTAGTAGAGAAGCAACAGAGATCGGCCGGTGAAGAGAGAGACACAACAGATAAGACTACACTCCCGTCAACCCATTAGAAGCGCGCTCTCTCAATTCTCTGTTCCCTATTCTACACGGTTCATCGTCATTAATAAAAATATAACTTTATATTTTTATATATATGCGTGTTTGTTGTTTGTCGATATATAACATTTGTTCCTGAAGTCTGTCTTGCAAAGTAACATTAGATTTATCAATTTTTCATCCAAAATACCCCATAGATGTTCAATAGAGTAGTTTCAAAATTACTTGTTTAATAGAAAATAGGAAAAATTAAATATAACTTCTTTTTAATACATTTCTTTTACACCTAGTTTTAAATAATCAATATTTATCAGTACTTTACTTGGCTTTTCACCCTGTATTTAAATTTCAGTGAGGCTTTTAGGAAAATCACCCCTGTCCTAATACTTTTGCACACTATTAGTAGAGTGCAAAAGTGTGAATACAGGGGTGATTTTAAACTTTATTTTGATGCCCCATAAAAGATAAAATAGTTCTTGTCCTAATACTTTTGCACAGTACTGTATACACACAAAAAGAGGCTGAGATACCATTAGATACATTGAAGAAGCTTGTGATGCCAATGCCTGACAGAATGAAGGCTGTGATCAAAGCAAAAGGCTATTATACTAAATATTAAATTGTTTTTGTAACAAGTATGTTTTACTTGTTAAAGCATTTGTTGAGCAAATCAAATAAAATTACTTTGATTAAATTGTTTATTTTCTGTCAATATGCCCCATAAAAGATAAAATAGTTCTTGTCTTAATACATTTGCATAGTACTATATATATATATATATATATATTTATTTATTAGGTGCGATTGGTAAATTGTTGCAATTTTATTTCAAAGGAAAATATTAAATTTATTTTATAACAAGTATTTTTTTCTTATTAAACCATTTGTTGAGTAAATCAAATACAATTACTTTAATTAAATTGTTTATTTTCTGTCAATATGCTTTATAAAAAAATAAAATAGTTTTTGTCCTAATACTTTTGCACAGTACTGTATATATACTAGGTGCGATTGGTAAATTGTCGCAATTATTTTCATGCCTCATAAAAGATAAAATAGTTTTTGTCCTAATACTTTTGCACAGTACTGTATATCAACTCAGTACAAAAAAAAATCAGAGAGCCAAGTTCGAATTCCAGTTGAACTTGTTGCACTCATGTGCAAATACCCATTGGAAAGGTATTAATCTATCTTTTCTCCCTCCAGCTATAGACAGATTATGTCCTATAGCCTTGGTTTGCAACCAGTCTATTGCACAAAGTAATGGCAATCTACTGTGGGGAAAATCTTCTGCTAGTCAGTCATGTCTCTTTCAAGACATGATTGCCCAAGCGTGTATTTTGTATGGCACTGAACTGACTTTTGTAAGATTTATAAAGAACATTCTTAACTCTCAATAAATAATTTGGTATATTTTTATATACCATTTCTTCCACTTCTCAATATTTTCCAATTCCAGAGCTTATTAAACTTTGAAATAAATCCAACCTCTCAGCTTATTCAAGATCCAAATAATTTATTACATTGCTGTTAAGAAATACAAGTGCCATCGGGCATTTCTCAGCTTTGCAAGCCACTGCTTGTGAAATAGTCATTTTGTATTCCATTTATATGCTACCATATAACAGATTAATGTAAATTTAATACCTACATCAAAATGCTTAAAGATCACCTGCTAAAATATGATGATTAACAAGTATTTTTTCACAAGACTTCATGTCTCCCCTCAAGTGGCCATGCATGAGAGAAAACAGAGAAAATATGTACTTAGTTTTCACTTGGTGGATGCTGGATATTAGTTGATGCAGCCACTTTGCTCTCAATATCATAAAGCATTCCTTGGATTTATGACACGGTGCTGATAGCAGACACGAAAAGGAAAATGCAGGACCTTCTACAGAAGTTAGCAAAAGAAAGTGAGAAGAAAGGACTGAGCATAAACCTCAAGAAAACAATGTATGGTCATCAGCAAAAAGTTGGAGAATCTAAAATAAAACAAGTAAAAAAATTCAAATACTTGAGAAGTGTTTTGACAGAGGATGGACAATGCGATACGGAGATCCAAAGGTGCATTGGCATGGCCAAAGATGCATTTCAGAAGCTAACCAGAGTAATGAAAGACAGGAAAATCTCATTAGAAACAAAGGAAAGATTGCTGGATTGCTATGTGATATCTGTTCTTCTGTATGGAAGTGAATGCTGGGCAATCTCATCAAAGATGAAGGAGAGGCATGAGGCAGCAGAAATGTGGTTTTACAGAAGGATGCTGAGGATACCATGAACAGGGCACATGATGAGGTGTCAAAAAGGATGTAAACGAGAAAAAAACTGATAATAAATGTCAGGAAGAGACAAATGTAGTTCCTGGGACACATAATGAGGAAGGAGGGCCTGTAGAACTTAATACTCACAAGTTGGGGAAAGGGAAGGCAGCGTGAGACGTACCTGTTAGATCTGAGCAAATGGCTGATGGAGCGGGGCTTGAAAGCGATACCAAGAGAAAAATTACTGAGAACAACAAGAGACAGAGCCACGTGGAAGTCTATGATTACCTACGTCCTGAAGGGACATGACACATGAAGAAAAAGAAATAAAATTAAAGACATGACTGCATAGTTAATCAGTAATGAGAAGAGGTGGTTTCATACCTAATTATTTGATAAACAAATTAAAAATTTTAATGTGATTATAAAGTGGGGGATCAATTCTCTATTATAATCAATATATAAACCGATCACCCACCCTGTGACCATAATTTTTATCCATTTAAATTCTAGATTTATAGGCTTCAACAAATGGATTGCAGAGCAGGGTTTGGGAGGAGTAACAAGAGAAAAAATTACTGAGAGTGACAAGAGACAGAGCCAAGTGGAAGTCCATGATCGCCTACATCCTGAAGGGACACGGCACATGAAGAAGTTAGTTCAAGAATACTTCGCCATGAAAAGAATGCAAATCTGTCAAACAGAAAGAATGAAGATAATGATGACTTTTCACTAAGCAGGAGGCCATTTTATTTCCTTTTGGCTTGTGTATTGCACGTGGCAATCCCACAACTCTTCTTTATTTGCTTTATATTAAACTTATCAAAGAAATATTTTCTCACATAAGAGAATAAATTTTGATCAGAGATGTAAATCTTAGCTTTCCACAATTTCATATTCCTTAAAAACCTTTGATTCTTTCTTCAAATTTCTGTCTTCCCTTCACAAATATGTTAATTGTTCATTGGAATTGTTTGAATAAGGAATGTGTGGGTGGGTGGTGTAATGGAAATGAAAAACCTTTGTCTATGTGCTGTGTCCTTTCAGAACACAGGCGATCATAGCTCTTTACATCTCCCTATTCCTTGTCACTCTTAATATCCCTTCTCCTTTTATTTCACTTGATCTCTGCTTCATCATCTATCTGCTCAAGTTCATCAGGAATGTTGTGCACTGTTTTCCCTTGTCTCTCTTCCCCTCTGACCATCCCGTGAGCATCAAGTTCTCCAAGTTTTCTTTCCTTATTACATGTCCCAAAAACTTAAGCTGTCTTTTCCTGATGTTAATTATCAGTTTTTGTGCCCATCCTCTTCAAAACCTTGTCATTGCTAGCATATTCTCTCCATGGTATTCTCAGCATCTTTCTGTAGAACCACATTTCAGTTGCTTCAAGTCTTTCATTCATTTTTGATGAGATTGTCTAGCATTTACTGCCATATTGAAGGACAGACATCACATAACAATCCAGTACTCTCTTCTTTGTTTCTAGTAAAATTTTCCTGTCTCTTAATACTTTACTCTGCTTCTGGAATGCATCCTTGTGCTTTTGGATCTCAGGAATATAAATGTATAAAAATTGATGTGACCACAAAGTAAGGGATCAGTTTATATATTGATTGTAATATGGAATTGATCCCCCACTTTATATCCAGTATGCTTCTGTAGAACCACATTTCGATTGTTTGAAGTCTTTCCTTCATCTTTGATGAGATTGTCCAGCATTCACTGCCATATTGAAGGACAGACATCACATAGCAGTCCAGTGCTCTTTGCTTCCAATGAAATTTTCCTGACTCTCAATACTCTACTCAGCTTTTGGAATGCATCCTTGGCCGATGCCAAAGTGCTTTCAGATTTCTGTATCACACTTTCCATCCTCTGTTAGGACAAAACCTGGGTGGGGTAATGGATAGCTGCTTCAAATGAGAAACCTTTGTCTATATGTTGTGTCCTTTTAGAACACAAGTGATCATAGCCCTTTACATCTCCCTATTCTTTGTCACTCTTAATATCCCTTCTCCTTTTATTTCACTTGATCCCTGCTCCATCATCTATCTGAAAGCCAATGTACTTTCAGATTTCTATATCACACTTTCTGTCCTCTGTTAGAACACATCTCAGGTCCTTAAATTTATGCACCTGTTTTATTTCTGGTGTCAACACTGTGGAGTTGAAGATGGCATTTTGGCCTCCTCTATTTATTAGCATTGTTTTCTTGTAATTTAGATATCTTCCTTTCTTTCCACTTTCTTTAACTAAGGAGGTTTTATAGTCTTGTAGTGGGTAATATAGTCTATAGGTTTTATAGTCTTGTAGTGGGTAATATAGTCTATAGGTTTTATAGTTTTGTAGTGGGTAATATAGTCTATAGGTTTTATAGTCTTGTAGTGGGTAATATAGTCTATAGGTTTTATAGTCTTGTAGTGGGTAATATAGTCTATAGGTTTTATAGTCTTGTAGTGGGTAATATAGTCTATAGGTTTTATAGTCTTGTAGTGGGTAATATAGTCTATAGGTTTTATAGTCTTGTAGGGAAGTAGGGTTTTAATATAGTCTATAGGTTTTATAGTCTTGTAGTGGGTAATATAGTCTATAGGTTTTATAGTCTTGTAGTGGGTAATATAGTCTATAGGTTTTATAGTCTTGTAGTGGGTAATATAGTCTATAGGTTTTATAGTCTTGTAGTGGGTAATATAGTCTATAGGTTTTATAGTTTTGTAGTGGGTAATATAGGTTTTCTATTTTAGGTTTTAATAGTTTTGGTTTTAGTTTTGGGTAATATAGTCTATAGGTTTTATAGTCTTGTAGTGGATAATATAGTCTATAGGTTTTATAGTCTTGTAGTGGATAATAAATTAATTAAATCAACTCTCTTTTTCACTTTTACAAAAATTCACAATGACCTGTGAAATCCTGGTTTTCCCAAATTGAAAGACGATTGACCATCTGCTTGTTAAACCAGATTTTGCAAATAGGTGTTAAAATGATTTTTGACAAACAGAAGCAACTTGTAAGACTTGGAAGGACTTGGCAATCCAGGGTGAAATTCAAAAGGACTATATTAATGACCTAGGCATCAGTCAAGAGAGGCAGATGGGAGCCGAGACAAAAGAACTAAAATGTCACCAACTTCAAATCAACCCAGAGATAAGGTCAGGTTGCACCTTATTCTCTTTCTCCTTATCTTTTTCAACAATTACTACTACAAACATTTTGTAAGAACTCTACTCATAACCTCTTAATAATGTTTCTAATTGAACATTAAAGTCTACAACTTATGTTATTCCTCCTTTTAATAAATTTCTATTTTAAAATACAGAATGTATATTTTATTCTTCTTACGCAATTCCACACAATTCCAACCTGCCGACAGCCAACCTTCTGATGATGAAAAACCTTCTGATGATTATAACTCTGCATAAAACTTGTAAGCTGTAGGGAGTTCACTTAAGTCTGACACAAGGCCGAATCAAAGAAGCATTAACCAGCTCCCCTACGCCAAACTGGTGACTCCTGATGTTCAAGGAAAATCCACCCCCACGCTACAGTTTCTTTCCTGTATCTGCATATCTTATATTGTTCAGATTGTAACCACCAATACATGAAAATACCCTTGGGAAAAAAATGGAAAAATTTCTCCTCCTCCTCAGGTTTGGGTTAAATAGTAAAAGTTATTATTGGGGGTGGGGGGAATCGTTATAACAGTCATGTAATATTCATTGCAAAGAAAATCATTCTTATACTCCCCAAAATTATGTTTTAGTTTTCGAAATTCACAAAGGGTTGGTCAATCATAAAACAAATCATGTAAAGACAGTAGAGAAAAGTGATTATGCTCAAAAGCATTTGTGCCCCAATTTTACTCTTAAAAATTGATTTCTACTGCTTGGGTGTGTGTGTATATATGTCAGGGTTGGTTAGTTGGTTGGTTGTTTCATTTATCGGCATATCAGCATCTCCATGGGTTATTTAATGCCCAAATCTAAAAACTCTTTTATGGCTTCAATTTGGCATTTATTTCCAAGTGTGAAATGAACATCAATCAGAATTAAACAAATCAGGTTATCTTTTTCATTTATTAAAAACATTTACTAACTCATTAAATCTAAATTTCAGGATATTTCAGCAATGTGATTATCTCTTTGCTATTGAGGTCTTTCCGTTATACAAAGGTTCGTTACTAAGTCTATAATCCCATGATAAAAGAAAAATATGAAGAATTATTTTACAGAAATAATTTCTTCTCTTCAAAATGTTTCTCTACAAAATAACTGAACACTGCTAATCAAAATTTGGCTAATACCTGTTTCAGGCTACAGACTTATTGATTTAGTCAAATTACCTGATATTTGACACACACACACACACACATATATATATATATATATATATATATATATAATTGATCTTTTATTGTTCTCTCAACTTTGCCTCTTGGTTTTATGCCAGCCATGAAGGTTCATTTTTGTAAGAAAAATACAAATTGACAATTGTCAACAGATAGTTTTTTTGTTTTTAATAATTGAACAAATTAATTTGTTTTATAATTTTAAAAAAAAATTACTTTTCCCTGAAGAAAATACAAAAATGTTTTTTAAAGAATAATAAAAAAATAGTAAATAATGTTAACATATACTGATATAAAATTAAAAGCGTAAACAGTTAACATTTTAATCTAATTATTTCGTATTAATCTTGCAGGTGCAGAACAAAGAAAGTTTGCTTTCTAGAAAATCTCACTTGAGGTGAGGAAATAAGATCTTCTTTGCACTTTTTAAATCTAATTCAGAACATCAACAAGAAAGACAGTTATTACAAAATGTCGATTCAACTCATCATTTTTACTGGTTTACTAAGAATTATAGTTATTAAGTTCATGAGGATGTGCGTGGGTGGTGCAGTGGGTAACAGCTTCGAACAAGAAATTAGAGAGCCAAACACAAATTCTAGTTGGTCCTGGGTATGATGGTAAACTGCATCTGGCAGCAAGGTCTCTGATTGGGAGAAGCATGGAACCACCTCTTAATTGCAGTTGTACCAAGGTCTACTCTGACCCGGGGTGGTAGCACCTGTTAGGGTCCCAGCTATGGGCAAATAGTGAACCCCCAAAATGGGGTCAAAACACTATGAAAATGAAAATATAAAAATGCTTTTTATAGAAATACTAGCTGTATAGCCCAGCGTTGCTCAGGTGTAATGAAAGCTTTAAAACTAATTCATGGTCCTGGAGCTCAGACTCAGCCTAAAGAATATTTGTGTGAAGTTTGGTGAGAATCGGATAAAAATTGTGGATTTGTATAAAGTACATACAGACAGATAAACAGACACACACACAAACATCTTGCCTTTTATATATATAATCGATTTTCTGCACTATTGTAAGAACTGCAACCTTGAAACTTCTGAATATCGGTTCTTATGTCTTTGTCTATGAGTGTATCAAATTTGATTAAAATCGGACCAATGCTTCTATAACCTGGTTTTTTCGATTATCAATTTTCGTAATTTATCAGGGGTACATCGAGACAAAACCTAGCTAAGAACACTTGCAGACGCTTATAGTACAACTGTGTAAATTTTGAAGAAAATTGGTTCAGCTGTTTTTGAGTCTATAGGTAACACACACAAAGTTCCATTTATAAATAAGTTTAGATATAGATATATTGAAAGAAAAATATTAACAATACATTTTTGAAAGAAAAAAAATTACCAGCAATACATTTTTGCATATGCAACTGGAAGACATCTTCAGTTTTCTAAAAATTTTTATCACAATCTAACTAAATCAACCATCTACCTATAACTGAACATTAAAAAAAAATACCTTCAAAACCCACCTTTCTGGCATTAAATAACCCACAGAAATTGATATGCCATTAAATAAAACTCTACTTGATTCATTGCATTCACTTTTTGCCCAAATATCCTTGGGAAAGGTATTAATCTGTCACTTCCCCCTTCAGCTATGGGTTAAATAGCAGGACAGATTAGGTACTATACCCCCGATTGATAATCAGTCTACTGCAGAAAATAATGGAAACATACTGCGTTAAAATCTTCTACCCAGTCAGTCATGCCTCTTTTGAGACATGATTGCCTAAGTGTGTATCTCGTATAACAGTTAATTGACTGATTAAGTTCAAACGTGTAGTGGTGCACCCAATAAATATTGAGCTCTCTGCTCTTGTCGCTAAGATTCAGTGAAGGTTGATGTGAGGGAAAAAAATCAAGTCTAAGAGGAGGGGAAGAGAGAAAACTGGCTTTGCTCAAGTAGATATTGAAGAGAGGCCAAGAGTTGAGATACATGAAAGTCAAGAATCACATTCTTTAAAGTTAGAAGTACTTGGTTTTCTTTCTCTAACATGGTTTAGCTTGTTTCATGGAATATCAACCCCTTGGGAGTCATTTAATGCCGAAGCATTAGTTGTTTTAATATGAAATAAATGTATTATGGCAATATTTTTTTCCTTTCATTCTCTAACATAGAACCAATACAATAGAATATTCTTCCATAATGGAAGACGGAAATCTGCAATAGATAAAAATATGGAATGAATAGAAATTGACTTTCCCTGAAGAAAATATAAAAATATTGCAAAGTCTGAAATAAAATCAGCACTTCTCCCTTCAAAATGGGCAAAAACAAAGCTTCAGAACCAGACAGAATTGTAATAAAGATGCTGGTCAGTCAGTTAAGTGCCATACGTGATACACGCTTTGGGAGATCATGTCTCGAAAGAGACATGACTGACTGGGCAGAAGATCATCCCACAGTAGGTTGCCATTGCTTTCTGTGGTAGACTGGTTGCCAGCCATGGCTATAAAACCCAACCTGTCCTGTTATTTGACTCATAGCTAGAGGTGGGGAAGAGATGTGTTAAATTATTAAGTAGTAATTAGTGGGGGATCAGTTTATTACTTCATAACAATATAAAACTGATCTCCCACTTTATGTCCAGTAGAAGCCTAAGTCATGTTTTCAACTACGATATTCAGTCAGTCAGTTAAGTGGCAAACGTGATACATGCTTTGGGCGATCATGTCTTGAAAGAGATATGACTGACTGGGCAGAAGATTATCCTACTGTAGGTTGCCATTGCTTTCTGAGGTAGACTGCTTGCCAGTCAAGGTAATATAATCCAATCTGTTTTATTATTTAACCCATAACTGAAGGGACAAGATGGATTAATACCTTTCTCAAGGGTATTTGCTCTAAGTGAATGCGAGGAATTCAATTTGAATTTGAACTTGGCTCCCCGATTTGTCATTCCAAGTCGATAACCACTGCACCAAAACACACATGCGGAGATGCTGGTAGCATTGACAAAATTATATATGAAATATATATAAAACAGTGGTGCTATATTGGAAGACTTAAATATGTCAATTTTAATAGCAGAGCCTAAGAAGCCAGGTGCAAACAAGTGTAAGCTCAATTAGATAATTGGCCTAAATAAATGTATCATTTGAATTCAGATGAATAGAGAGTGTAGCAGAATTTACTAGAAATAAATCAACAATCAAACAGTTTCATTAAAGACACTGGAACAAGAAATGCAATATTTATGCTCAAAATGATATCAGAAAGATTAATACAAAAGGATCAATACCTATGTTTTATAGATTATGCAAAAAAAAAAAAAAAAAAAGGTTTGAGAAGGTACATCACAAAAACTGTTTCAACTACTAGGTAAGCTTGATTTATTTTTAGAAGATATTAGAATAATCAAACACCTATACTGGAAGAAAATCACCAGCATATGAATAAAAAAGGACTTCAACAAAAATTTGAATATATAAAGAGGTGTCAGGGAAGGAGATCTACTCACTAGACTAGATAATCAGGAGTGTTACTAGAATTCATTATCATTTTAAGCGTAAGATTTGCAGATGAAAAGAAAAGCAACTACAGAAACTCCTGTAGAAAATATTAGGAAAAAAGGCGAACATGTACAACATTACTACCACCTGTAAATTTGTTGATTATCATTTCTTTTTACTTTTTCCTGTGTATTCTTATCGATTAGTACATCAAGTTTCTGAATTTCAAAAAAATTTGAAAAATTCAATAAAGACTTTTACTGGGTGCTCAGTTTCTCTTACAAGGTTATAGTAAATCGATCCTCCATTTTGGAAACGCTCACTTCAAGTTGTTGCCCTTTTTCTTTTTTTTTTTCAAAACTTCTAGGAAATTAATGAAAAAAATAAGTTCCGGAAATATGTTTTTGTTCAGAGTTTTTTTAGAATAGGAATTATTTTAAAGATTCTCTGTCAAAACTTATTTTTTAATGTTTTCCAAATTTGTTTTACAACAGGAATTATTTTAAAGAAACTCTTTCCAAAATTTTTTTTTTAATGTTTCGAATAAGTTATTTTTCATTGATATGAAGTAGGGATAAATAAAAATTTCCCATGGGTTTGTCAATCTTCAAATATATTCTCTATATATGGTCTGTGCGACATCAAAGCAACCCCAACGCAAGTGTTTACAAAATGGAGGGTCGATTTACTATAAGGTTGTTTGAGAAACTGAGCACCCCCTAAAAATCTTAGATGAATTTTTTCCAAATTTTTTTGATAATTGAAGAGTTTAGGGTCTAATCGATGATATTGCACTGAAAAAAAAAAAAAAAAAAAATGATAATCAACAAATTTACAGGTGGTTGTAATGTTGTACAGGTCTGCCGGAAAAAGGATTAACGTCAAGTGGCTGCAAAAGAAACAAAATTATGACAGTTGGTTGACACTTTAAATCTTTTCAAGTCTAGGCTCTCATCATTTTTTTTTTAAGAAACAGCCAACAAACTATTCAGATGTTGTTAGATGTGAATGTTCTGAAAGTCTTCTGTTAATTACATCATCGGTTGTTGTCAGTCTCGTATTGAAGTTTTCATTGTTCACACCTCCAGTAGCTTTTAGATTCTCTAGTTTTGTCAACAATATATATATATATATATATATAGGCTTCTCCTTCAAATAAAAACTTTCTGCCTACTTGTTCTGCCTTAAACTGTGACCGTTTTTAAATGCAAGATCGAAATCTATACACACATTATAATAGTGAAAAATAACTTTGAAAAACTGAGCACAGTATTAAGAAAGAAAATTTTCATTAGGAACAAAGAAAAGGATACGGGACTGTTATGTAATATTCAGTCAGTTAAGTGTCATATACGATACAAACTTGGGTGTCTCTTTCAATTCATGACTGGCTAGGCAAAAGATTTTCCTGGAGGAGGTTGCCATTTCTTCCTGCAGTAGACTGGTTGCCAACCAAGGCTATAGAACCCAATCTGTCCTGCTATTTAACCAATGACTGGAGGGAAAAGAGATTGATTCATACCTTTTCCAAGGGCATTTGCATGCAAGTGAATGCAACAAATTCAACTGGAATTGAAACTCAGCTCTATAGATTTCCGATTCTGTGTTGATATCCCTAACACCATGATGCACACATTCTATATAATATTAGTCATCCTTAGGACAGTGAATGCTTGGATGAAGGAGAGACTTATGGAAACAAAGTTGTAATTCTACAGAAGGAATACGATGAGAATACTATGAAGTGAACATGTGAGCAATGAGAAAATTTTAGGGAAAATGGAAACAAATAGAAAGAGACAATGAAATTTCTTAAGCACATAATGAGGAAAGAGAGCTTGAAGAATTTGACACTCACATGATATACAGAAGGTAACAGAGACAAACAACAGCTTTAAATAATTTATATAATGAGCTTGGCAGAAAGTGAATTAGGAGAGGTAGCAAAAAAAAAAAAAAAAATAATAAAAACCTTACAAAGAACTAAAACAAATAGGAAGTTGTAGAGAGACATGATCGTCCTCATCCTGAGGGGACACAGATCCAACAAGGAAGCATATCTTAAACAATGTTTAAGTCAAGAAAACTATTATTAGTGGAAAGAGCTTTAAATAATTTACGTAATGACCTTGGCAGAAAATGGGTTAGGACAGCAAAAAGAAAACCTTACAAAGAACTAGAACAAACAGGAAGTTGCAGAGAGACATGATCGCCCTTATCCTGAAGAGACACAGAACACAGATTCAACAAGGAAGCATATCTTAAACAATGTTTGAGTCAAGAAGGCCATTATTAGTTGAGAGGTTGATCATAATAAAATGCTCCAGCATATCTTATCCTCCTCATGTCGACTGTTAAATCCACTATTATCTTCTATGTGCTGTTTCTTCAAAACATAGGCAATCATGGCTCTCCCTAATTTCCTCTCCTTTGTAGTTATTAATTTTGTCAACTTTCCTAAACCTGGCTCTACCATCTATTTTTTCAAGTTTGTTAAGTAGGTTATGCTTGGTTTTGCCCTGCACTCTTGCCTATCAAATTTTCCAAATCTTCCTTCCTTCATTCTTGTTTACCCTAGAAATTTCAGCTGTTTTTTTTTTCTGATGTTAAGTGTAAATGTCCTTTCAATTTATATTTTTTCTAAAACTTTGTTGCTCAAATGTTTGGTCCGTGGTATCCTCAGCATCCTTCTGTAGAACTACATTTCCGTTGCTTATAAAAATTAAAATAAACATCTAGTATTATTAATAGGTTTCAAAAAAAAGAAAATCGGAGATTAATTACAAAGAGCCTTAAATGGCCAGTGTCCCATTTTTGAGATTTTTTAAAATCATTTCACCCAAAGCAAGGCAAGACCACTCCTAATGTGCATGTGGTTACACAGAGAGAAGAGACTGGGTTAAGAGTGATTGAAGAAAGGATAAAAGATGAATAAAATTCAAGAGGATAAAAGATGGCAATTGATGTTGCATTTAAATGTTTGAAGATTGCAGCTATCAAGGAAGCAAGTAAATAAATAGAAGGGAATTCTACAGGTGAGAAGAGAATTTGACAGGTGAGAAGTGCAAGAAAAGACGCAATTGGAATCAAAGTGGCAGTTACATTTAACTATTTAAATGGTAAAATGGTAGGACCTAGATGTTGATCTGGTAGTACACTTAAACTCATGTGGACAAGACACCAGGAAAAAAAAAAAGCTTATCTGATCAGTTGCCATGAAAATATTTGTAAAGGGAAGCCATGTTATGTTGGTGAGAAAGTGACTGAAGTTGAGATGCCAAGTCAGGACTAATAATATTGCAGATCCTTCTTTGGATTTTGTCAAGAACCTCAAGATGAATGGTGATCCTGAGCAAGTGAAAATTCATGCTGGTTCATGTGAGAAATCATTCGAAAATTTTAATTGGTTCTTTATCAGCAATACAAAGAATATTAGCTTTACAATCTTGTCTTTTCTTTCTTCCTCACCATTAATATTCTCATGAAACCAGACACATATATAACAATAACAAAGAACATGACTCATACTCTAGATGCAGACCTATTTATCGACTTAACTGGATTATGCAGGGATGTTTAAGTGTGGTTATTCAGTCAGTCAGTTGAGTGCCATACGTGATATATGCTTTGAGTGACCATGTCTTGAAAGAGACATGACTGACTGGGCAGAAGATCATCCTGCAGTAGGTTGTTATTGCTTTCTGCGGTAGACTAGTTGTCAGCCAAGGGTATAGAATCTAATCTGTCCTGTTATTTGACTGACTGAATATATTAGTTGAAAACATGATTAAGGCATAAAGTGGGGGATTAGTTTTATATTGTTATGAAGTAATAAACTGTTCCCCCAATAATTACTACTTAATAATATAATACGTCTCTTTCCCCTCTAGCTATGAGTCAAAGAATAGGACAGATTAGGTTCTATAGCCTTGGCTGGCAACCAGTCTACTACAGAAAGGAATGGCAACCTACTACGGTATAATCTTTTGCCCAGTCAGTCATGTCTCTTTCAAGACATGATCACACAAAGCGTGTATCACGTATGGCACTTAACTGACTGACTGCTACGCAAGTTGGCTCCCTGTGTTGGGCTAAAGAATTTTTCTCATCAGAATCTATCTTTCATATTTATAAACTCACCATTCATATTAGCTTTGAATACTCTTGCCAGGTCTGCTTTCATGCTCATGAGATATATTTAGCAATTCTTGATAAAAAAAAACAAAAAAACAAAGAAAACTTTCCAGCATTAAGCCTGACCTTGTATTTAGCCTTCATTCATATTAAAACCACAATAATGTAACGTCCCTGTGATGTTTCTATAAATACTTTTAAGATACTGCTCTGATAAACTTTCGTCTTTGGTATCTAGACTTTATGAATTTAAGTGCAGTACTAGATTGGCATCTAGGTCTCATCATTTTATAGTTAAAGTGGCTAGATGTAACTGTAAGTTTTATGCTAACAGTTTCTTTTATTGCACTTCTCTTTTGTGAAATTCTCCTGCTTTCTAAGTCAATTTTGATCTTCAAAAATTTAAATCCAATATCAGTCATTGTCTTCTGTCTTCTTAATCTCTGTTCTTAATCTCTGTTCTTTCATTGGCTTCTCTCCTTAACGTTTATCTTCTTTCTTAATTCTGGTCCTTTTAAATGTTCTCTAATCATCAGTGACACCTTGCATTATAGTGGCTTTATTTCCTTGATTGAAATGAAATGATTAAAAAATAAATAAATAACAAGCAGCATTGGCAAAATTCTGAGCTTCATCTAAAAAGAGAATATTGCCCAATGGAAATCTATGTGCAACCAATGCTAATTGGTACGCTACCTACTAAACCAGGCTACCATTGTTATTATATATTCATATCCAATTATTATTTGAATTGTGTTGGAATGGCTCTGTAATCTCACAACAAAGTCTCTGATAGAGACATTTTGAGGAGCATGGAATCACTTTTTAATTGCTGCTGTTCCAATGTCCATCCTAACTCTCAGTGGTAGCACCTGTTAGGGTCCCAGCTAACAAATAGTTAACCCCCAAAATAGGGGCCAAACACGATGAAAGTATAAAAATACATTTTTATAGTTACAGACATAATGTCATAACCATTGTTAGCGAGTTATAACATCTTTTGATTGTGATATTGTTATGGTGAAACACACCTATTCCTCAGATAATGGACTCTCCCTCCTATATTAATAAGAGTTAACAGGAAGTTCTTTGGAGTTTTAGAGAGTTCTTCAGAGTTCTATTGGAGTTCAGTATAACTATTAGTTAGTTCCAGTTTTGACATAATTGGAATAAGGCAGTTGATATTAGTCGGCAGTTAGTTGAATACTAAGGAGTCAGCTTACACTGGAAGATTACCAAGTTCCTAACATTTTGGGTGCATTAAGTCGATTAGCAATGGACATAGCACGATTATAATTTTCAGTGCAGAAACTACTCCACAACAGATTATTTAATAGTAGGTTTTGAATACTGGGCAGTTTGAGTTTACTTAATTGGTATTAGTATAGTAAATGGAATTGATAAATCAAATTTGTATGAAGAGATATTGAGAAGTTTGTAGACTAATCCTAAAAAATAATTCTGAAAATGTACTGTTCCAGTAAATTACCTATTATTTAAATTAGGATATTATCACCTTGGGAAATGTACCCAGAGATTTTTAGATCGGGAGCAAATTAACTGCAATGGAATGCATGTTCAGATTTCCCAAGAGGATCTTGCAAACTGCATCACTGATTCCAATCATGTTAGAGATTGGACAAATCGTATGGCTATGCATGGATAATTTCACAAATTCTAGCAAGTTTTCAATGACTGCTTGTTGGCTTTGTAACACATTTACAATGCAAAATTCTTGTTTTTAATCCTAAGAATGGTCATCAAAAGCTAGATGAAGAATTTCACATGTTTAAATAGCAGATTGGCTGAAATTTAGACACTGCATGAATTTCTCGTGTTTGCTGTGGTTTATCTTTTTTATAGCATCTCAACTTCAGTGGCTTTTTTATTGCCGTCATGAGTTTTAGGATTTGTCTATATTTCTGAGATGAGGTAGTATTTACATTATTAGGACTATTGTCCTTTAGACAAATACTAAAGGATCAGTACAGCCCCAATACACCAAAAATATGGAGACAAACAGAAAAGTCCTACCTGAAGCTGGCACGAATATCGAACTACCTGACATTCCTAAAATACGAAAAAAAAACAAAGAAAAAATTAGAAAAAAGCAACAAAGATGAGGACAATAGTCCGAATAATGTAAATTCTGTAAGTGTTTTAGCACATGATTTTATAAATAGAATATGTATTCTTTGTAAGAAATCAGTTTGTAGATCAGGTTTCTTTGATGTATTTTTGTGAAGGGATCTTTGCCAAGAGACAAATACATTGTGGGTAATTTATTTTTTTCTAACATGTAAAAATTGTTGTTGTAGTATTTTTACCTTTTAGGTTAATAATTATTTTATTATATCTTTTTACATTTTCTTTTCTTTACACACAAAAAAGAAAAAAAAATTTCTCCATGTTTCTACTTTCTCATCATCACTGTTGCATGCACCAAAGCAAAAAGTTATTATATCCGACTCTGCATAGGTTTGATTCCTCATTGCTACTGTTATAACATGCTACTAATGGTTATATGTCTTGACTGACTCCAACACCATTCTAATGAACACTATTAGAACTGTGTCCCAGAACTCAAAAAGAGTTCTTTTCTTAAGGTATGTTGCCTAGTTCATTTGTATTACTCAGGTCGTTTCTTTACTCCACAATAAAAGATTGAGAAAATATTCCATCTTTTTTTCTGTTAATTTTTCATTGATTTTGTTAATTATTTCTTTTTTCCAATTGCTGCATACTTTTGTCAAAGCTAAGGATTTTTAGAAATTTTGCTTTAAGCAAAAAAAACAATTTTTTTTTTTTTTTTTTTAATTCTTCACATATGACAGGAACAGCTGCTGTAGTTAATGGGTTTAGATTTTATAGAAATAGCAATGAATCAAAAATAGAAATTTTAGTAACAATTTAGCAATCTTACTCAAAAATGGTATATGGAGTTTGTATATTTTTGTTAAGTCTTTACTATTGCAATGTTTTCCTGTGTATAAATGGATGCTTAACAGAGGCAAAAGCAAGATAGTAAAAGACAAAAAATTACTAGAACGAAAGACAGGAAAATGTGGAGAGGCACGACTGACCACATCTTGAAGAAAGAAGATCTAGAGAATATAAAACAGGATATATTGAAGGCAAGAAAAGCAGTGGACAAAAAAAAAAAAAGTAACCTACTCAATGAGTTGGTGTAAATAGATGGAAGAAGAAAAATGATTCAGTTGTTTTTTTATGGCTTATCGACCCTTTGGGAGAAAAAACATTTTGGACTTCAAGAGTAATTAAATATTTGATGAATGAATATTACTTTAACAATTTTTGAGAATAACAATTTTTGTAGATAGAATTCCTAAGTGCAAATAAATCTCACAAACCCAACTGATTTTTAGATTCCTCATACAGAGCTGCTGTTACTCCACCGACATATCCAAACAAAAACAAAGTGGAGTAATAAAGGGGGGGGAAAAATTAAGAAAAAACAAAGATAAAAAGTTGTTGTGAGCTGTTTTCACCTTGAGAGGATTTGGCACGTAAAAGATGATGACTGTAAAGACATTAGGGAACAACTTCCTGCTATCATAACAAAAATACTGCCACCTGGAGTTCAAATTACTAAAAATCTAGTATAGCAACAAGTTAAATTAACAACAAACAAATACAGGTAGTGTGTGTGTATGTGTGTGTGTGTGTGTGTGTGTATATATATATATATATATATATATATATTTAAAATACAGGAGGCAATGGATAAATTATCAACTCCATGGGACAAAAATGAAAATAACACTGACGTCTCATTTTAAGAGAGAGATTTACCCAAGTTATACAAAATTACCTTAAAATATGAAAGAGTAAATTTATTCAATGAAAATCGCAATTGGCTTCAACCACAGTCTCCAGATTACTTTGGAATCTCCTGCATCTCTTCTGCAACAAAGCCTAGCTAAGAACATTTGCAGACGCTTATAGTACAACTGTGTAAATTTTCAAGAAAATCGGTTCAGCCATTTTGGAGTCTATAGGTAACAGACACACATACACAAACACCCACACACACAAAGTTCCATTTATAAAATAAGTTTAGATGTGTTTTCCAAATGTAGGCAACCATTGCTCTTATCCCTTGTCATTCTAAATATTTTTCCTCTGGTGTCTCTCCCAAATCCTGATCTGCAATCCACCTGCTGAAGCATATCAAATAGGTCTTGTACTGCTTTCCCCTGTCTCTCTTTTCCTCTATCCATCCTGTGTGTATTAGGTACTCCAAGCCCTCTTTCCTCATTATGTACCCCATAAACGTACTTGGCATCAGGAAGAGACAGATAAGTTTCTTTTTCATTTACATTCTCTCCAAAACTTTGTCGTTGCTCACATGTTTGATCCATTGTATGCTCAGCAACCTTGTGTAGAACCATATTTCTGTTGCTTCAAGTCTCTTTCATCTTTGAGGACATCAACCAGCATTTGCTGCCATATAAGAGGATATATCGCATAACAACCCAGTACATTTTTTCCTTTGTCTCTAACAAAAACTTTCTGACTCTCATTCCTCTGCTTAGCCTTTGAAATGTGTCTTAGCCCTTGCCGGTCCACCTTCAGATCTGAGTGTCATACTTTCCATCCTCTTCCCAGGTACTTTAATTTCTGTATCTGTTTGATTTTATTGTCCCTGATGTGTAGTAGTCATTTTGGGGTCCTCCTTTTGCTGATAACCAAGCATTCGGTTTTCTTGATGTTTTTTTTTAACCCTTTTACCTCACCTTCTGTAGGAGGTCCTGTATTTTCCTTTCCGTGTCTGCAATCAATACTGTATCATCTGCAAGACTACAGTTTTGCTTTGCCTTCCATTCCACTCTGGGCAGAAATTGACACTAACAGTCTTCTCTTGGTATTTTCATTTCAAAAATGATGCAAGCTCTTTGATTCTTCTCAATTTTTTTCAAAATTTATGTCATTTAGTAATTCAGATTTTGTGCGGGTGCGTGAAGAAGGGTTGTAACATTATACTTCCTTTTTACTCGTGCTTAGAATGACTGTCAACATCGTTATACTTCATGATGCCTGATAAATAATTGGTAATAAGCCAAGAATTAACTGTTTCTATTCAGTGTATTAGCTGAAGTCACACCAAGTCTTAAGTGACAGCAAAATTGATAGAAATAGCATAATTGTAGTTAGAAAATGCCAGTTTTGTAAATAGTAACAACTCAATTTTCTCCAATTACATGTCATAACTAAGATAAAAATTGCGTTTAAAAGATTTTTAAAGACAATATGTCTGAATATTTTTACAAATTTACCTTTATATAATTTTTAATACATTTTATTACTGTTCATTTTTTGATCAATTTTTTGACATTGCAATAAATTGAAAAACAAAAAAAATCAACAAAGCAGATTCAATAATTGTTTAAGTCATTTGCTAAAATAATTAAATGTTTTATAATAAAAATATTTGAAAAATTAAAAGTAATTAAAGATCTTAAAATTTAAAAATGACGAAAAATTAGTTTGCTTACTATTAAACTGAAAAAAATAGCTTCGAGCAAAGATTGAATCTTCCTTAACTCCAAGAACTGATTAATAAAAAAATGCATTACGATATAAAACATTTAAAAAGCCACCAACTACTAAAACCCTGATATATATATTTATATAACTTCCTAGAACAAAATTTAATCATTTCATTTGAATCAAACACACACACTTTCATGATCATGGTAAAGAAAATGAACTTTTACAATAAATTTGTAGGGAACAAAGATGCTAAAATACATATTGCTTTCAATGGATGATAAAATATGCTATCCTCCTGTTGTGGAGTAGTTTTTGCACTGAAAATTATAATCATGTGATGTCAGTTGCTAATCAACTTAATGCACACAAAATGTTAGGAACTTGGTAATCTTCCACTGTAAACTAACTCCTTAGTATTCTTCTAACTGCCGACTACTATCAACTGCCTTCGTGAAGCTATGACCAAACTGGAAGTAACTAATAGTTCTACTGAACTCCAATAGAACTCTAAAGAACTCTCTAGAACTTCTCGAGTTAACTTCCTGTTAACTCTTAATATAGAAGGGAGAGTCCATTATCTGAGGAATAGGTGTGTTTCACTATAACAAATAGTGAAAATGCAAAATCTAAAATGTAACTTCAGATTTTTAATAATAAAATGTCCGTAATACAAGTGGATGATAAAAGTTTCTTGCATCAACCTAGTTTTAAAAAATCTGACCATATGACTGAATTTTATGAGGAAAACTTTGTTGGTTAGGCTGAGAACCTATCAGCATCCTTGTGTAAAATTTGCAATAGAAATGTAAAAGAAATGCACAACATTTGAAATATGAGATGTGAGTCAAAATCTTGCCCAGAGTTATTTAATATCCCAATTTCTCAGTTTAACTTAGTCAAAAATTGAATTTTTTTAAAAGATTTTTCAACACAACCACAAAAACTAGAAAAGAAAACAAGTCAAAATATTTTCAATTATTAAAATATTTCATGTCAGCATTTGAAAGTCAGAAGACAAAGATCTAAAGGCGAATTGGCGTGGCGAAAGAAGCATTCCAGAAGTTGAGTAAAGTATTAAGAAACAGGACAATTTCGCTAGAAGAAAAGAGGAGAGTACTGCAGTGAATACTGAATGATATCATCAAAGATGATGGAAAAACTTGAAGCAACTGAAATGTGGTTCTACAGAAGGATGCGGCAGATATCATGGATTGTGCATGTGAGCAAGGATGAGGTTTTGAAAAGGATGGAAACGAAAAGGAAATTCATACTGAGCATCAGGAAGAGACAGCTTAAGTTCCTGGGACATGCAATGAGGAAGAAGGGCTTGGAGAACCTGATACTTACAGGCCAGATAGAGGGAAAAAAGAGACATGGGAAAGCAGCAGATAACATATTTGAAGGACCTGATCAGGTAGATGACGGAACGAGAGTTGCGTGAAGTAACAGGAGAAAGCGTGCTAATAGCCACTAGGGATAGGGAGACGTGTAAAGCCATGATTGCCTATGTCCTGAAAGGACAGGGCACAGAAAAGAAGAATATCTGTAACTAAATCTGAGGCAAACAAAATTAAGTTTCATGTGGAACAATAAAAGATTTTTCAAAATTTGAACAAGATATTTAACAGATGTAGATTTTATTGGAGATTTCAAAAAGATTCACAAATGCTCACATCACCTGTGATACACATCAAGATGGTAGTGTAGCTCCTGCTAAACATGCTGTAGCATGCTTTGTGTAAGATTATCCAGTGCCTCATTGATTATCTGCCTTAAATTTTTCTAGGCTTGTAAGAAGAGGAAGGATATAGGACTATCCTTTCACATAACCTCATAGAAAAAAAAATACAAGATGTCAAGTCAGATAAGCATGGTAGCCATTTCAAGAACACATTGTCATTGTTACTGGCATGCTTCATTCATCTTCCTGATAGATTCTCATTGAGGTCAGTCTGCCCAATCAATTTATTGTATTTTTGTTAAAATTTGTGATTGAGTTAGAATTGGCTGTTATTAAACTACAAAATTATGTCAATTTTTGGGATACCCTGTATTTATAGAACAACCTTTCTATATTTTTGTGATAAGGTATTGTAACTACGTACACTATTTACCTCGTTCAGACTGTTGTCCTCATCTTTATTGTCATATTCACACAAAATGAATATGAAAATAAACATAACAGTATGAGTAAGATAAATAGTGTAAATAACTTTTCTTTTTTTTAAAATCCCAAGATAAAGAATTATTATTCTCTTCTGATTTCTTCTAAATGTTTTCATCTTGATTTTTATAGTCACAATATTTTTATCCATTCTAGCCTTATTACTACAACTGCATGAAATGCTCTATACACAATTCTTGCTAATGTTCTCATCTGATGAGAAGCAGTTTCACCCTCAAAAAGAAACATCACCTCCATAAAATGAGGACACGACCAAGAACTGTGTGTATAACATTCCCTTCAGTTGTGGCAGGTAAGGCCAAATATCAAAAAGAAAGACTGGAGAACATTAAAATGTCGTCCATGAAAATGAAATAAAGTCAGGTTTGATGACCAATGCTCATGAAATTAAAACAGAGAGCAATACTGGATAAATATATTAAGTCCTAGTAATTTAATCGATAGGCCTGCATAGAATTGTGCACCATATTGATGTGGAAAGAACAGACTCTAAAATTAAACCATCCAATTGTTTTTTTGACTTGAGCCAGTCAGTGTGATTTGCAGACTTTGATTCATTCAAGCAAAAAGAAACAGCATTGCCAGGATAAAAAAAAAAGAAAGACCGTATTTTTGATATCATGAACAGCATAATGAAAACCATCCACTCTCTTTGATATGAAAAGAGGATTCGTTTAAAATTCTGAGAATATTACCAAACACGGTCGGCACCTGAAGATTGGAGGGTAAGATAGCTAATACACTTTGGATATACCAAACAAAATAATGACATAATCACAAGTTATCGACTTGAGAGACCTACTTTCCAGAAAAATTGTTATGAGAAATGTTTTATAAATTTCAATATAGAGTTAACCATTATCTGTTCCTCATAAACTGAAATCCGTACCTCCTCCTCCTCCTCTCACATGTTTAATAACCCATGGTTCAAACTGACAAGGGTTCTCCAGGCATGTGGTAAGTTTCAATATTTATTGTATGAATATGTACAAATAGGGCCCAAAACCAAACATTAGGGGAGGAGAGAAGGTTGGTCTTCATTTATCTCATAGTTAAACATAGCTAACCACAATCACTAACCCAAACATATCTCAATAATCCTTGCAACAAAACAATGCATTCTTACTGTCCATTCTTACTACATCCACCATAATACCTCAGACTTCATTAAATCTGAATCAATCCCCATTTACACAATTAGTCTTGGCGGGTGCGAGTGGAGAATAAAATAACTTTTAAAGATTTATGGCCCAAATAAATATTTACATTGAAAACAATTTACACTATTTACATTATTCTGGCTATTGTCCTCATTTTCGTTGCCATTTTTACAACATTTTGGCCATTGTATGCTCTGGCCTTTTTCGGATGCTACGAATTTCAAACTGAACCCTTTATTACAATCACTGGGGTATATCATTCTCATTCCTTGTGCTAAACCAATTTTTGTCATCATGAATTATCTCCCTCTAAATGAATTCTCTAAGATACTTGTTCACCACTGCTGTAGCCTGGTATTGAACTCACAACCCTTTGGGTCATGTCACTGGAACTAGCCAACATCATGTGTCCTTAAGAACAGCAACTTATAGCCCTAATGTTCAGTAACCATTTTTTACCAAAGTTCATGCTGCAATTTTTGATGTTAATGGTTTTCTCTAGTATTTTTACCAGTGCTTATATTTCAATTTTGACACTTATGATTTTCTCTGGCATTCTGTATTATTGGTTCCCATATTGTATCCATCTCTATGATTGGTCAGCTTAGGAGATTTTGGTAGCCTAGCATATGTGCTGATTCCTTAAGCTTACGTATTTTCCCGTAGCATTCTCTTTCTATTATTTCAACTTCATCTCATCGGGGGCAGTGATCCTCTTTCTTTCTCTATATGTTGTCAACCCTGAACATCCACACAAGCCAACCAGAGAGACATTTTCAGACCAATTAGGGTTGCTCTTCTATATTGAATATGGCTGTGTGAGAACACATTGAGACTAGACCAAACTCACTCTTTCTAGTGTGATCAGGAGACATGCCACCAAATGTTAATTTAAACACTCTATAAAGGCAGAAAGGAACAAAAGGTGGGAGCCTCCCAAAACATTGTTGCAGCTTTTTGAAATTGTCATTATCAAAGAATGTCTGCAAGGAAAACATGCAAATGGAATTATTAGCCTCCTTGATCATGCCCCTTATCTGCCATGCACCTGAGGCTGATTGAACTACTGTTAAAATCCTTTTAGTATTTTGGAAATGCCTGATTTTTCATGCATTTTCCATCTATGCTGTTTATAGTCAACAGGAACTTGAGGTTTTTAACTTCTTTTGAATGGCCTACAGCCTTTTTAAATGGATATGCAGTAGACCTCTTACCTGAGGCCATGCAGTTTTTTTTTCTTCTTTTCTCTGCAATGTTGGAACTTTCCAGGTTTTTATGCCTTTTCACAATATCTTGTTTATGTGGAGACTGTGAAGGTGTTGAATTAGGAGAAAGGACTGAAGGAGGTGGTGTGCAAAGTGTTGAAAGTGGAAGAGCACAATGATGATGGGGAAGACAAGGCCGAGGATGAGAGGCCAGGCACCTCTATTGACTGTTTCTTTTTTCTAACTTTAATTCCAGATCTTCCTTAAGTTTTTGTAATTTGAGAATCTTATCCTAGCTGGGTTCATTTTTTTTGCAGATCTCAGTTGCAGATGTTGCCCTTAGAGCTGCTAGAATAAGTAGGGCTCTATGTGACTTTTTCTGTAAAATTTATGGAACTGAGGACCCACTGTTTGGCTCTTTCCTCTGCCTGTGACATGCTAATCCTTTTCTTTTTAATTTGCAGAGGCATTTTTTCTTTTAACACACCAGTCCTAGTAACTGATCAGTCTATTACAGGTGCCATGGAACTATTAGTATCAGCCAGGAGGGATTTGTCTCTCCTGTGGTTGGAACTCAAGAGGCATTCGTTTATGGACAGGAAAGAGAGAGGTGACCAGTCTCTCCACAGTTTCAAAAAGTTGATTTTCTGCTGGTCACAATGACCATCATTTTCCAGATACAAATGTCTAGTAAAGGATGAAGATGAAGGCCAAACAATCAAGCATGATACTTAAACTATCCCCCGCTCAGGTTGTCAGAGATCACACCAAGAATTTGGCCATACTGTCTAATAATAGGAGGAAACCTAGCTGCCTATTTTAGAGGAGGGACTAATCCCATCCTGGTCCAGTGCTGGCCCTTGTATTTGGTTCTTATGGGGTTTTTCGTAATCAACTTGGCTTAATACTTCTGTACAATCTTCTGGTGTGGGCAGCAGTACACCCCCCATGAAAACATCAGTGATCAAATGACTATGTCTTTCCTGGATTGACAAATTTTGTGCACACGCTTGTCTACCATGAAGACTGGCCAGATTTTCTTGGCAAACTTCTATAATTCATGGGGAGGATCTTCCAAAAGTCCATCTGAAGTGTAGGGAGCTGGTTAATGTTTCTTTTGTTTGGCCTTGTGTCAGACTTAACTGAACTCCCTACAGCTTACAAGTTTTATGCAGACTTATCAGAAGGTTGGTTGTCAGTAGGAATACGTGGGCTTGTATAGAATAGCATCAGAATAAAATATACATTTTCCAATTTAAAATAGAAATTTATTCAAAGGAGGAATAAAATTAGTTGAAGTTAATATTCATTGAGAAAGTTAAGGTCTCAAGAGTTTGTACAAAATATTCGCAGTAGTAATTGTTGAAAGAGATTAGGAGAAAGTGAAAGAGGACAATGTCCAGGTCACTTGAAGTCGAGAGTTACATTTTAGATGTGTGTCAGCAAGCTATCTCCCCTGACTGACCACCATGATCAGTTAGAGACCATCCTTAAATATTGAATCCAGTCACATGGGGTGGATCACAGAATGATGTTTTTCTTTAGCTGTGAAAAAAACGTTTCTCTGATATATTTTGAATTTTTTGATTTGATGACCAATCAGGATTAAGAATATGATTTTTCATCGGAACTTCTGCATGGAGCCCAGATGCGCAAAGACCAGTTTTGGTCATTTGCTATCTGGACCTATGACGGCAAACATCCGGTCCATCACTTGCTCAGTATCCCCAGACATCTTTTTGAAAATGTTATGAACTTTTGACCTGTTCAAAAAATTCTGCAATGTTAATAATACATTTTGGTGAGGACTTCCGACAAGAGGGCAATTCCCCAGCCGTTGTCTTATTTGGTGCATTTGACATGTTAACTTCACTCCTATCTTTTGTCAGGTTCTTTTGCATTTGAGTTTTGGGGGTTGATTCAATCTATTTACCTTTATTGGTAGATCTGTCTTTTTTTTTTTTTTTTTTTTTTTTTTGGTCGGCCATCTTGTTTAGAAAACTTCCACTAATTTAAGCGGGCAAATATTTTTTTGTTCTTGTGATGAAGAAAAAAATTTAAATTTGAGTAGGGGAAGGAGAGGGAGGAAAACATGAACAAAAAAATCTTAAGATTCTTATATATATATATATATATATATATATACAATCAAATGAAAAACTGGTTAAACCAGAAAAAACTTTCAAAATAGCTGCAAAAAAGGTCTTTGAACTAAATAAAATCTGAGAAAAAATAACTGAACCAAAAACATTTAACTTGAAAATTAAAAGAAAAGAAATAAGAGAAAATTAAAATAAAACGATGTAAAATGGAGTCTGCTTAAAGACAAGAAAAAATAGGAAAGTTTAAATCAAAAACAATAAAATGTAAAAATATAAACAAAAGTCTGGAAAAATTAGATGCTAACCTAAAACAAATTTAAAATAAGTGTCAGACAAAGAGGGGAAAACTAAAAAAAATCAAATGACTGACAAGAAGGGAAAAAAAAAAACAAGTTGTCTAAATCTCAAAACACAAATAAAATGAAAGCCTGGTTAGAATTTTACGTCAGACCAGAAAAAAAACAAAAAACAGATGGTGTCCAAAGCTCCGCGGGGAAAACTGAAAATAAAGACTCCAAATATAAATTCAAAAAGTCAATTCAAACATGAAAGAATAAACGGAAAATAAGTCAAAGTCACTGTTATGTATAACAAGTTGTAACAAAAGAAAAATGGTTGACCAAAACAAAGTTAAATCACAGAGAAATCTTTAATTTACACAAAACACAAAATATAATTATTTACAAATATACAATTTTTTTGCATTCAAATAGAAAAAAAAGAAAACAGAGTTTACTACTGGCAGAGTGACAGGTAAGTGTTACGAAGGGGAAGGAAGGTGTCAAGTATCTTTACCCAGTTAAGCTTGCAAAGTAGTTTAAGTGCTATACTTTTTGGAAATCCTAAAATGTGTATATAAAGAATAATTATTAGTTTGGTCAATGAAAGAGTCAAAAATTTCTATTTACTCACTTGGTTCCATGAGGTTCTTATTCAGGTTTTAGTTGGTCGACAACTTTTCATAGAGATTATTTTGGCTGGATATCAGTCAGTTAAGTGCCATACGTGAAACACGCTTGGGCAATCATGTCTCAAAAGAGACATGACTGACTGGGCAGAAGATTATCCCGCAGTAGGTTGCTATTGCTTTCTGCGGTAGACTGGTTGCCAGCCAAGGCGATAGAACCCAATCTGTCCTGCTATTTAACCCATAACTGGAGGGAATAGATGAATTAATATCTTTTCCAAGGGTATTTGTGTGTAAGTGAATGCAACAAATTCATCTGGAACCACAACGCACATCCTGGCTGGATATACAAATCCCGAATCAGAATTGATGTCACCAAATCCTTTTAACAACTAACTACTCTTTTCCCAAAACCTATTTTTATATGGGCTAACACCTAATTTGCATATTTCTCAAAATCTCTTGAATCTACTAGAATTTTCTCGAACATTCTAGCATCTTCCAAACGTTCTATTTTTAATGCCTCCGTTTAACAACTACTTCCTGAATTAAAACTTTTTTGTAATGACAAGTAGGACTCAGTAGAATCCCTTACTATAACATTTTAGACATTATTAATATTATTTTTATATATAAATGCATCTTCACTTCAAAGTATTTCAAATCTAAAAAGATCTTAGTAGTTGTCATCCAAAGGTTTTACTTGAAAACAATCTGTAGATAAATCCACTTGTGTGAAAACAGGTCAAGCTACATCAGAATTGTGATTTAAAATTGCATGAGGTAGTTTCAATATTTAGTGTATATTGTGGGGGCCTCGGTGATGCCTGTCATTTTGGCCTTGTGCCAAACACAAAGTCCCCACATTTAAATATCTGAAGGTTGAAGGTTTGTTGTTGAAATGTGGAAGGATAAATATTTCCTCTGTACATTAAAGTAAAATTTTATTTACAGAATAACAAAATTGTAAGAAGAAAAATATAATTGAAATTTCGTTAACTGAACACGATAACATATTTGTGAGAAGAAAAATGTTCCTAGAGAAAATGCATGTAGTTTTGTAGTTAAAATTGTTAAAAGAGAAATGTAAGTATTTAAAATGTCCCACAGAACTTTAGAGTTCATGGTTGATAGTAGCAGAATGTAAAGTCTTATGCTCCTTTTCCTTTTTTGTAGGTTGGCAACAGGGTGAGAAAGAAGGTAAAAACAAATAAAAAAAATTGTACTTAATGCAGAAGTTGGAGTGTCCTGTTGTTGTTTTCTTTTGGTGGTATGGATTAAAAACGAAAAAAAGAAAATTTGGAAGAAGTAGAATGAATATATATTGACATGACATGACCTCAGCTTGAAGTTTCTTCCTTACATTGCACCCTTGACATGTACGAGTCATCAACCTTTGAGCAAAGTCCTTGGAAGAAAGCTTCTCCTTATCAACCCTGATCTTGACCGTCAGCTGGTGCTTGCAAAACATAACCACGTGATGGAAAAAGAGGCAATACTCCGTAAACTTCTTTCATCCTCAGTATAACCTTTCTTATTATGGCTAGCAAGCACAGAATCACTAAGTGCTACTGCATGTACACCAACAAGCTCACTTTAATACAAGTAAAACTGGCATCAAGGGAAAAGTATTGTCCGTGCATCATGTGAACGGTGTAACTGCCAATAAGCTAATGCAGTGGGTGTACAACTGGGGAGTAAAAAGAGACATGCTCAGTATATTCCACCATTTCACCACACCAGATGCATTCTGACAAAACAACCATTCCCACTGCAAAAGACATTTTACCAACTTAGGGTGCAATCCGAATCATCAGCCAAGTGAGTGATGCCTCACTCATTAGGAGGCATTTCACCCCAGGTTTCCAAGGCCATGTGAAGTAAAACTCTTCACTAGTCAGAACGAGCACCTTGATCAGATTTTTGTGAGTGGCTCTCCTAACTAACATCCAATATAATGCCTCTCTTGACAACAGCATGTAATATAGCAATCTGGCCCCACCCGAGGAAGGTTGATGTAATCGATGGTGTTTCCCGTCGGTGAAGGGGTCGGCGAACGACAAGACAGGTGTTTGAGAAATACATCCTGTCAGGGCCTAGAGCGGATGTCACAGGGTTATGAGTCGGGCTCGTTTGACCTTATTTCCGACAGCGGCGGAAATGACTACGGAGGCAAACAGAACAGGTGTCTCTTGGAATTACGTAGGCGTTGCGTGGGTGAGGCAAAACCGGAAGGAAAGTCCCGGTTCTAGAAGACTATAAAAAGACCTCGACACACGGATTCGCCAGCAGAGAACGGCCAGTGGAAGCAGAGAGACACCTCAGGCAAGACTACACTCCCGTCGACCCATTCTATGTGCGCTCTCACTCTTCCATTCTCTATTCCACACGGGTTCGTCGTCAAGAATAAAAATATAACCTTATATTTTTATATATGCGTGTTCTCGTTATTTTGTCGTCGTATGGCGATATATAACAAGCAGAGGTCTGCTTGTATCTAACAGAGAACCTTTAACACATGACAGCAGTTGCAATAGGAGTACTCACATCAAGACAAAAGGCAGCCCCTCCCCCCATCAGCTGAGTGCACACTCATTAATGATGCAAAAGTTTTTGACCATCCTTCTTCCAGAAGAAGCTATTCCATCATCTCACTCCAGGAAATGCATTCGTAAAATATCTCGACGTGCCTCTATGTTTGGCATTCCCAGAATTCCCCTGAACAGATGAAGGCAGCAGACCTCACAATGTTTAAGTCCACAGACATAAATGACTAAAAAGACGAAAAGTGGGAAGAAAAAGGGAGACGAAAATACACAACAGTCACAGATAATTTACACAAAAAAAATTTCAAGATAAAAACTATCTTTACAGAAATCTTTTCAAAAGTTCTTTTTAAACATTTCGCTTTATTAAAAAATCTTTTAAAAAAGTTTAAAATCTTCATAAAACATTTTAAAAAACAACATAAAATTTTTCCACAGAAGAAAATATAGACAAAAATTACAAATGCATAAACTAACATAATTCCGAAGAACCTAATGTGAAAAAAAAAAAAAAGTATCGTCCCAAGTGTTCAACAATTACAAAAACCAAGTCAGTTTTAGCTGATTTAAATATAGAGAAATAAGATAAATTAAATAAAGTAAAAACTAAAAATTCTAAAATTTTATATATATATTTAGTAAATTGAAGTCATTTGTATTTTTCTTATTTTCATCATCTAATTTTATTTGTAAATAATGATCTTCAAAGTATACATGATTCATATAAAAATTGTTTAATTTATTTTATTAATGAGAAAAAATATATAACATCAAAGAGGAAGATGCTAAAAAATGCTTTAGAAAATTAATATTCTCTTAGGAATAAAAAGAAAATCCTTGTGATAAAACATGGATTCTTGTCCTTGCTTCGTTTGAAATATGAGGAGATAAAAAAGCAATTCATTTGATTATTAATTCCGAATATATTTAATCTTCTGGTTTGATAGGTGAAAAGGTTTTGCAAAAATTCTGGTAGACTATGTTGGTAAATATTAATTTCCCAAATAATGTCACATAAAACTCAGGATATGTTTTTTGTGGGAGAAAAACCATCTTATATACCATTGCATTTCTTGCAAGATATCTGATCAGTTGATTCCAAGTGATGAAAAAAAAAAAAACACTGACTTCTATAGGAAGTAGATTTTCTTTGTTCTTTTAATCAGTTTACCACAAGAAAGGCAATAAAGTCACTAAGACATAGGAGGTTACTGATTCTAAGAGAATATAATAGAAATTATTGTAGAGAGAGAACAATAAGAGAATAACAGCTAAGAAAACAAAAGATAACAACTGATATTGCATTTAAAATTTTGAAGATCATAGTTGACAGGGAAAGATGGAGCCGGAAGAGAATTCCACCAGGAAGAAGTGCGAGAAAAAAAACTGCTAGCATAGTACTTATGCAATTCCAGCTGTAAAATGATGAGACCTATCTGCTGATCTAGTACTGCACTGAAATTCATAAAGTCTAGGTACCAAAGAAAAAAGCTCATCAGAAAAGCTGCCATGAAAATATTTCTAGAGAAGACAGGGTAACTATGTCATGGCAATGGAAAATTGACAGAAGCCAAGATGATAGATCAAGACCAATAACTTTGCAAATTGTTCTTTTTATTTTATCAAGAATCTTCAAATATATCGCAGAAGAACCCGAACAGATGTGGCAGCAATTCTGATATTTCATCTCTACGTGCATAATGGCTAAGTTGACACTAAAACATTTGATCTAGGAGGGTGGTTAAGGAGAAATGGTTTTGAAGAGATACACAATTCAAAACTAACAATTTGTGCAGTTGTTCTTGGTATTTTTATGTTTTTTTAATTTTAATTCAGATTCATTAATACCTTCCAAAACAAAGCAAATATTAAGTAGAAGAAGAATTTTAGAAAAAAAGAAAATAGTGTTGAACTGCTAGGTAATCTCAAACCTCTTATATGGCAGTCTCTGTCTGAGAACAGTGCAGAGAATTTGGAAAGAGTTGGATGAGTCTAATGGTGATCATGAAGATATGGCAGCTCAGAAAACTCACTCTTATTGTTTTGATAAGAAAAGAACTGAATTTGTCGATGAGGTCCTCAGACCCAACATGAAAATCTACATCAAGTGATTTGAAAAGATAGCACTGCCCTTAGTCAAGAAGGTAGCTGCTAGATGAGCTTATATCTGGCAACAGAATTCTGCCTCTTACTACACAAGCAGAAGAACCCAGTTAGACAATTTCTGCTATTAAATCACCCCTTAATTCTGGCTACCTAACTCTCCAGAGGATGCGCGTTGTGGTACAGTGGATATCGGCTCGGAATGAGAAGCCAGGGAGCCGAGTTCGAATTCCAGTTGAATCCATTGTATTCACTTATGCGCAAATACCCTTGGGAATGGTATTAATCCGTCTCTTCCTTCCAGTTATGGGTTAAATAGCAGGACAGATTGGGTTCTATAGCCTTGGTCGGCAACCAGTCTACCGCAGAAAGCAATGGCAACCTACTGCGGGATAATATTCTGACCAGTCAGTCATGTCTCTTTCGAGACATGATCGCCAAAGCGTGTATCAGGTATGGCAATTAACTGACTGAACTCTCCAGATTGCTATTTTCTCTGAGATTTTTGTGTGTGGATTGCAATTGAGAGAGAGACTAACAAAACTTCTTTTAATACCAAAGATGAGCTGAAAGCAAGGATTATGGCAGCATTCACCAACTTAAACAAGGAGACCGTCCAAAAAATATGCAAGAGATTCCAAAGTTGTCTGAAGGCTGTCATTGAACTCACTGGCAATTTTATTGAATAAATTTACTCGTATGTATTTAAAGATATTTTTGTATAATTCTGCTAAGTATATCGGTTAAAATGAGATGATGTTATTTTCATTTTTGTCTCATTGAGATGATTATTTATCCCTCGCATCCTATATTTTGAAATGAGCGACTACTCAGAGAGATGCCGGCCAGTATTCCGACAGTGAATTTAATTAAAGAAATTCCTTAAACAGCTAGAATGTCACATGGAATTGTTTATTTCAGGAGTTCATTTGTAATATAACTTTGAAACCCACAAGATCCTTTTTGTCCTTCATCAAGAGATCAACTTGACATGCTGGTATTTATTAAATGATATAATGTAATGTAATTAGCATCAAGCTTAATTCAACTAATGAATTAAAGGAAAATTATTCCACTGAGAGAAGGGCCGGGTTTACAAAGCCTGTATAGAAATTAAATGATGACATCATCCTCTATGTGCTGGGTCCCTTAAGGACATTGGTGATTATTGCTCTCCAGCAAGTGTGCATTGTGGTGCAGAACAAGAACAAGAAAGTGAAGAGCCGAGTTCAAATTCCAGTTGTTGCATTCACTTTCACACAAATACCCTTGGAAAAGGTATTAATCCATCTGTTCCCTCTAGCTATGGGTCAAATAGCAGAACAGATTGGGTTCTATAACCTTGGCTGCAACTAGTCTACCACAGAAAGTAATGGCAACCTACTGCGGAAAAATCTTTTACCGAGTTAGTCATGTCTCTTCCGAGACATGATCGCCCAAGTGTGTATCACATATGGCACTTAACTGATTAACTAACAATTTCCTATCCTTCTAAGCTTAATAGAGTTTAAGTTTTTCTTATCTCTCCTAAACCGTGTTCTGCCATTTATTTGCTAGAGCTTGCTAGGTACATTATGCATTGCTTTCAGTCTGTCCTGTGAGTATCGTATTTTCCAACTCTTCTTTCCTCATTATGTGCCTAAGATATTTCAACAGTCTCTTCTTGATGCAAAGCATAATTGCTATTTTTGTTTGCATTTTCTCTCATTGCTCACTTGTTAGGTTCAGGTATGCTCAACCATATTTGTGTTGCTTCAAGTCTCTTCTACATCTTTGAGGAGATTGTCTAGTATTCACTTCCATGTAAGAGGACAAATATTACATAACAATTCAGTTGTCTTTTCTTTGGTTCTAACAAAATTTTTCTATTTCTTAATCAATGCTTAGCTTCTGAAAGGCACCTTTTATTATTCATGTTTTTCTCCCCTCCCTTCTGGATGAGTTCCTGTTTTTCCTTTCTTTGTTTGCCAGCAACACTCTTGTTAAAATTGTATCTGTGTTATATTCATTCCATTTCTGACACCAGT
Organism: Ascarosepion bandense; assembly: GCA_037127315.1. Taxonomy (NCBI): domain Eukaryota; kingdom Metazoa; phylum Mollusca; class Cephalopoda; order Sepiida; family Sepiidae; genus Ascarosepion; species Ascarosepion bandense. The sequence continues at coordinate 1,469,907 of JBBBDQ010001032.1, read as the reverse complement.
TGTTATACTGAGTGTTTGAAAGCAAACAAAAGAAATAAGCAAGAATTAAATTTTCGACAGTATGTATTCATCCAATTTCAGAATATGCAAAGTTTTTTAGGAATTTGGCAAAATTTGTTCTAGTGTAGTTCTTCAATTGCTGTTTGTAAGGAAAAAGATTAAATGTGTGTTGTTGCATTGGTTGGCTGGGGTTATTGTTTGGGTCTGGAGCAGATTAAATTTGTTTAACATACACCCTTCTTCATGGCTGAAATGACCACCTGGGAGGAGTTTGGCAGACTAGCAGTCATGGGATGCTGTTATGTCACCAAGTATAAATGAATAACTCAACAATAGAATCAGAATATAAGTTGTATTCCGCGGAAAGACGGTTAGTATGTACAGAAGTGATTAGTAATATTTACAATAGAAAGATACAAGAGTCCAATCCGTCGTAAGATGTGCGTATACGTGATTACTTCCGGTACGCCACCGGAAATGTGACTAACTCTTCACTGACTCGCACTGACTCTTCAGTAACTCATTAGAGACTCAAGTGACTCTCTACGACTCCTCTGGAGAGAATCCACCATTGCTATATATAGCAATGGGAACAATAGAGATCATGATTTATGGTAATGTGCATTTATTGCTGAAATTATAGCAGTGACAAATTCTGAAAGTGGATAGTGAATGTTGATTGAATAGAATGTTTCTGTTAGATTCTGGTCAAATGTGGTATCAACAAAATGGAGATCACAACAAGAGAAGCCTAGAGTAGATAGCAAAGATGTTGAGGCATTAAAAATCATAGTGGTGGCATTGGGAGCATGGTGGTGTTGCAGCTGGCTCAGCAGACAATCGGTATATGAAGGCTTTGATAAGATTTATGAAGGAACTTCCTTTTAAGTAAATCGGGTTATCCCTAGGGCCATCTTCCTTTTCGGTGGAAATGTTAGTAATTGATTATTGTATTTTATTGCAGGGATCTGTTAAGTAGATGTGTTGCTTGAAGATACTGTAAAGAAGAAGATTTATTTTGTGTTTTGTTTTCCTAGTGTTTACATCTGGCCAGCTCGTAGTCTAAATCAGAAAGAAATTTTAATTTCCCCAGAATGGCCTGTCAGTAAGTTAAGCGCCATCCGTGATACACACTTGGGCGATCATGTCTCAAAAGAGACATGACTGACTGCGCAAAAGGTTATCTCGCAGTATGTTGCCATTACTTTCTGCAGTAGACTGGTTGCCAGCCAATGCTATAGAACCCAATCTGTTCTATTATTTGACTAATAAATAGAGGGGGAAGAGATGTATTATATTATTAAGTAGTAATAAGTGGGGGATCAGTTTATTACTTCATAACAATAGAAAACTGATTCCCCACTTTATGCCCAGTAGAAGCCTTAATCATGTTTTCAACTATTATATTCAGTCACTCAGTTAAGTGCCATATGTGATACACACTTGGGCGATTATGTCTCGAAAGAGACATGACTGACTGAGCAGAAGGTTATCTCGCATTAGGTTGCCATTACCTTCTGCGGTAGACTGGTTGCCAGCCAAGGCTATAGAACTCAAACCGTCCTGTTATTTAACCCATAACTGGAGAGAAGAGATGGATCAATACCTGTCCCAAGAGCGTTTGTGTATAAGTGAGTGGAAGGAATTCAACTAGAATTTGAACTCGACACCCCGATTTGTCGTTCTGAACCAATATCCACAGCACCCCAACACACACTGTATATATGCTGTATAAGTCCAATGAGAGGACACATCCTTGTCTTACACCCACTTTCTATTTATTTCTATTCAATGAACTCATTCTCTATCCATACGCAGGCAGTTTGTGACCAGTATAGGTTCTTGACTGTTCTAACATCCTTCCCAAATATTTCGAAGTTACCTAGCAGTTCGGACAGTTCTTTGTTGTGTACTTTATCAAACCCTTTTGCATAATCTATAAAAAACAGACACACATCCTTCTGCATTTCTATTGACCTTTCTGGTATCATTCTGAGCATGAATCACTGTCCTTATTCCAGAATCTTAAACAGAACTGCACTGTTCTTGTATTATTTCTGGTCTAATTATGTTGGGCACTTTATTCATCAGCATTTGGATGATAAGTTTTGTTACATGGCTCATTAGGATTATTCACCAATCAAGTTCACATTCATTTATTGTTGGTTGGTTGTTTCGTTTTTATGGCAAATCAACTTCTGTGGGTCATTTATTGCCAACTAAATTTTATTTATTTATTGCAGGTAATACCTTTTTCTTTCAACAATTTATTGTTGTTTTTATAGAAGTTTTGTGTCTAGTAATACTTTTTTCTTTTCGAGTATCAAGATTCATTGGGATTTGTTTTTAAGGGCAGGGTCCCCAAGTCCTACCCTGTTATTTAACCCATAACTGGTAAGAGTGAACGAATAAATACCTTTCCCAAGGGTACCGGTGCTTAATTGAATACGGGGTATTCAACTGGAATTCGAACTCGGCTCACCGATTTCTCTTTCCGAGCCGATATCCACTGCACCATAACGCACATTCATCACTAAACGCTTACAGCACTTGGTATTCCCAAGCGGTCACCCATCTAAGTACTGACCAGGCTAAACGTTGCTTAGCTTTGGTAATTGAGCAAGAACCAGTGTATTGAACGTGATATGACCATAAGCATGCACATCCGTCACTAAATGCTTACAGTACCCGGTATTCCCAAGCGGTCACCCATCTAAGTACTGACCAGGCTTAATGTTGCTTAACTTCGGTGATCGCGTGAGAACCGGTGTATTCAACGTGATAGGCCGTAAGCCATATTCATTTGTACATGAGTTTTTAGGCCGTGCTATGAAAATGGATCAACTTAGGATTTCCAGTACATCACCACTGCTGTAGTTTCATATTTTATTTCTATAAAATTTAATAAAATTTTATTTCTGTAATTTTGTCAATGCAAAATCATCTAAAACTGCAAGCATTTCTATTAATATCCCATTTAGCTCTGTACAATTTGGCCAGTGCTAACTTTTTTACACATTTTACCATTTCTGGTCCTTTGATATTTATGTCTATTGTCAGTTGTCCACTTTCATTATGTAAGAGTTCTCCAATGTATTTGTTCCATCTTTGAAGTATTTTTGCTTTCTCTAATATCAGTGTCCCATTCACAGATTTTATGCATCCTGCTGATGAGCATATGATTTTTTTTTCTCTTCTCTTAATTTTATGCATGTCTGCTTTGTGATACTCATTCTTTCTATTTTTGCACATTTTTTGTTGAACCAGTCCTCTTTAGTCTGCCTCCAAATTTATTTGTGTATAGTTCTATATTCTGTGCCATATCTCAGCATTGTTTTTTGTTTCCTTTTCATCATATTAAGAATTTTATTTATTCTTCTTCTTCGTGTGCAGTGTCCCTTCAGGACGTAGGCAACCATGGACTCCCCTTTGGTTCTGTCTCTTGTCGCTCTCAGTAATTTTTTCTCATGTCACTCCTCCCAAACCCTGCTCTGCAATCTATTTGCTCAAGCCCATAAATCTAGAATATAAATGGATAGAAATTATCATGGTCACAAAGTGAGTGATCAGTTCATATATTGATTATAATAGAGAACTGATCCCCCACTTTATGACCACATAATTTCTAATTTGTTTATCAAATTCTGATTATGTATGAATCCATCTCTTCTCATTACTGATTAGCTATGCAGTCATGTCTTTTAGTTTTATTTTTTCTTCTTCATGGGCCATGTCCGTTCAGAATGTAGGCAATCATGGACTTCCACTTGGCTCTGTCTCTTGTCACTCTCAGTAATTTTTCTTTTGGTATCTCTAAGCTCCACTCTACCATCCATTTGCTCAGACCTAACAAATATGTCTTGCACTACTTTCCTCTGTCTCTCTGTCCTTTATCTGACCTGTGAGTATAAAGTTCTCCAGGCCCTCCTTCCTCATTATGTGTCCCAGGAACCTCATTTGTCTCTTCCTGATATTTAGTATGAGTTTTCTTCTTGTTTGCATTCTTTTCAACACTTCATCATTGCACACGTGCTCCATCCACGGAATCCTCAGCAACCTTCTGTAAAACCACATTTCTGCTGCCTCAAGCCTCTCCTTTTATCTATTAGCCATATCATTTTTCTTTGTCTAACTTTTTTTGGGATGTTCTTGATTGTTGATGTTGCTAAAGTTTCTCTTAATGTCTTCCACTTCCAGTTTGCTGTCTCATTTGATGAAATACTAGCAGGATAGCCCGGTGTTGCTTGGGTGTAATGAAAGATTTAAAACTAATCCATGGTCCTGGTGTTCAGACTCTTTGGACATTGGCACGAAAGACTAGAAAGCAATAGTTGTTTCCAGTTAAAGGGAAACCGTAGACTGAAAGAAAAATGAATGGATGTAAGGTAAATTTTGATTTTCTGGTATCGATATCAAATAATTTTTTTTCGTCGTAAACTGAATTTTGCAGACTAAATAATTATTACTAATAATATGAGTAAATGGTATCATGGCTGAGACTAAGAACTACAATTATACCTACTTAGAGCCAAATCCAAAGCAAAAACTAAAATAAAAGAGCTGCAAAAATACAGACATACAAGCAGATAAACAGACACACACAAACATCTTCCCTTATGTATATATATAAAATCGATTTTCTGCACTATTGTAAGAACTGTAACCTTGAAACTTTTGAATATTGTTTGTCTTTGTCTATGAGTGTATCAAATTTGATTAAAATCGGACCATTCCTTCTATAACCCGATTTTTTTCGATTATCTATTTTCAATATGTATCAGGTGTACCTGGACACAAAACCTAGCTAAGAACACTCGCAGATGCTTATAGTACAACTGTATAAATTTTCAAAAAAAATCGGTTCAGCCATTTTGGAGTCTATAGGTAATGGACGCACACACACAGAGACAAAGTTCCATTTATAAATAAGTTTAGATTATGTACTTTTAACCCATATTCTTCCTTCACATACAATTAATTCAGGAATTTGTTCTAATTTATGTGCTGCCTTGGCCATGTTGTGAATGGGTGAAACTCCTTTCATCCACTCCCTTTAAATTTGCTCATGAACACCAAATTATTTTACATTTCATTTCTGAGATAATTGTCAATATTTTTGTTTTATTTTGAACTGTAGTTTAAAATAATATAACACAAATAGCTATGGTTGCTTCATTTTTTTTTTTTTGGAGATTGATGATATTCATTAAGAAAAACTTGTATGCCAAGAAAATAAAATTTTAAAAATATAAAATTAGAATTAGGTTAGTATTTCTTGAATGCAAAGCTAATTCATATATTCTTATTTGGTGTCTGGCATAAGGCCAATAGTAAGAAAGCATTAGTAAGAGCTGATTCATTAACCTGTTAAAATGGCTTGCTAACCTCCATGCCAAAAGTGCCCAGTTCAAATTTCTTTAAAAAGACATATTTGAATTGAATCCAATCCAATTATTGCTTTCTTGTGAAGATCAAAGCAAGTCTATATAAAAAAGGCACTGTTCATGAATTCTACTTAACAGCTGTCTTGGAGCTGATTTGCAAACTTTTACCAAAGATAGAACTTACCTTAACTATTGTCCAATTGGTCCTAAGCATCACCAAACAAAGAAATTGAAAATAGTCACTGAATAATGATCTCAAAGTAAACAAAGTTAAAGATGGTCCTTAAGCAACTTTGAATTATATCCTGCCAGACGTATAGCAGTGTTTTTTGTTTTTTTATAATCGTGTCATCCCAAGCAAGGCATTTTGCTGCCACTGTTTTGCAGAGGGTTACATAGGAGGAAAGTTATGAAAAAGGGTGACAGGTTTTAGGGAGTGTCAGGAAGTGGTTAAGAGAAGGATGAGAATACAGATGAGAGTTGAGTGGACGGAGAAAGAAGCTTGAGAGAGAGAGAGAGAGGATGTAGGTTAGTGAGATAGAAGATGACTATTGACTTTACATTTAAATTCTTAAAGATTATAGCTGTTGGGGAAGCAAGTAAATGGAAGGGAATTCCACAGGTGGGAAGTGCAAGAAAAGAAGCTGCTGAAGTAGAATTTGCATTTACATTTTATTGGTTTCATAGTAAAAGGGTGGGACCTAGTTGCTAATCTCGTGGCTTGAGTAAAATTCATGTATGGAAGGTACTAGTCAGCTAAGTTCATCTGAGCAAAAGCCATGAAAGTATTTGTAGAAGAGACAGAGGGAAGCCACATTGCGCCGGTGAGAAAGTAACTGTATCTGAGCTGTATCAGGATCGATCACATTACAGATTTTCCGTTGGATTTTGTCACGGACCCCTAGGTAGATAGCAGGAGCATCCAACCAGATATGGCAGCAGTATTCAATGCATGGGTGGATGGTATATTTGTATATGTGCAGGATTGTTTCAGACGGGAAAATCTTCCTGGAACTGCACAGAGAACTGACTTTTTTAGCAGCGGATTTAGCTATGGATTCTATATAGTCATTCCACTTGAGGTCTGTTGTGAGAGTTATCCAGAGGAGGCGCAGTGTTTTATCTTTAGGATAAATGAATGTATAAAAATATATTTTTATTTTAAAAAAATAGACACTCATACAATGCCTAGTTGCACATATCACATGATAGTATTGAAGAACTCTTTTCACAAACACAAAAATTACATTACAGTCAAACATGAGGACATAACATCAGAAAAACAACATACTTGAAAATGGCCAGTGAAGTGGCTGAAAGGACTTAGAAAGTTAAAAAAATTATGAAACATTTTTACATTCCTTATCTCCAACAAAAAGGAGACGTAATACTGGGAAAATTATATAAAAAATTAATAAAATCTTCCTTGTCAGTCATTTTTAATGAAACATGTCTAAATGAAAGATTGCTGCAGAAATAAACATTGATTATATATATATATATATATATATATATATATATATATATATATATTAATCATTTCAACCCAAGCAAGGAAGTGAAGAGTAACCAATTACAGGGGGTGTCAAAGAATGCACAAAAGAAGGATGGGAATACTGCTGTGAAAAGAGTTGCATGAGAGCAGAGTGAAAAATGAAGAAGAACAAGACTCAGGATGTTGGAGAAAGATAAAAGATGGATGGGAGTTAAGGCGATAAGAGATGGCACTTGATGCTGCATTTAAACTCTTGGAGATTGGAGCTATCAGGTTAGCAAGTATATGGAAGGGAGTTCCACAGATAAGAAGTGTGAGAAAAGAATCTGTAGAGTAGAAGTGGTGGCTATATTTAAGAGTTTTGACTGTTAAAGAGTGGGATCTTGTTGCCAGTTTAGTTGCTTGAGTAAATTCTTGCAGAGGGAGCACCAGGAAGCTAATCTTGTCAAAGAAAGTGGCTAGAGTCAAACTGCTAGAGTATCATTTCTGTAAGAAAATACTGAAACAGACTAACATACATAATAAAATTCCAAAGAAAATGGTTGAATTCCTTTCATTTTAACATCTCATGACATTGCACTATACATGGAGGAGTTCTAAAACTAAAATATTTGGTTAATCTTTTAGAATGATTTGTAAGCAAATACGTAACTCATTTGTTGTATACAGCTTTTTACTCATACAAGCACAATTCACTTCTGTTATGTTGTAAAAAAAATTATTTTTGTTGAAATTTGTTTGTGAGGAATTTGTAATTTTTTTGTTCAACTTGAAAGACAACAAAAATTACTTTTATACTCAATAATAAAAGTTATTTAAATATGTAAAGCTGTGTTTGAAGATTATTTATTTTCTTCACTTTTTGACCACCTTTATCTTTACAGACTATTGTCCTGAAAGTAAACTTGGAGCCTTAAACTTAACCTGTATTCTGATGATTGCAGCCACTTGTCATGCTTTACTGAGGCTTGTCTTTTGTTACAGCAATGAAACCCTGTTGCAATTTGCATTTATTTATTTGTGGCTCCAGTATGCTATCTGTATCTTTGTTAGGCATACGAAAAAGGTCCTCATAGCAAGCATATATGCTGATTATTTTCAGACATCTAACCTTCCATTCCTTCATTGTTCAGTACTTTTACTCCATTTCACAGGGTTCGATGGCAACTATTCTTCTCTATAACTGATAATCTGTCTCATCCTTTCCTTATGAATTTTTTATATTCCTTCAGCCTTAACTTCAGGATAAAGTTAGTTTTACCTCTGTATTTTTTTGCCACAACTGCAAGGAAGGGAGTACACAGTTCTTGGTTATGTTATTCCCCTGTGTTAGGCTTGGCTAAAGAGAGTTTGCTGTAGATTGAAACTGTTTTTAAATATTATCTTGGAGATGTATGGACTGCAGATCTTTCAAATCTTTTTTTAACATAAGATAGACAGAATGTGGCAATTTTCTGGACCTCCTTCTTGACCTCTCCGTTTCCACCTGCAGATTCTCTATTCTAAATGGTATACTTGATGCTATGTAATTATTTTCTGTTGGAATGTGTTTGGATCACTAATGATGATTTTTACACAATTTTGTAGACATCAAAGAATTTAAGTTGAGCTATTGTCTGATGAAGGTTGGCTAGTGATAAATGGACGTCTTGAACACATTCTCTGTATCAGAAGTACATCCATGAAAAGATAGCTGATTATCATTTTCTTCTTCCATTGTAAATTAGATCAAAGGTTTTACCAAGTTCACATGACCCAAAAGTATTTATAAAGCTTCCTAGTGTGGCTAGCTTATGTAGGTATCCTCTACATATTTAAGACATACTGTTGGCTTTGTTTCCTAAAGATTTTCCTAAAAGGATTCCGTGTGTATGTTTGCCATCTCCCTGATGGCAACAGTGAACACATAGACAAACCTTCCTTCTGTTGGTATATGTGAGAATGGAGTTGGAAGAATATTGTCTGTACACAGAACACTACAGTTTCTGTCAGATTATCTACTAAGATGATAGTACACTCTCCAGCTGGTTTCAAGAAACTCAGGTCCTCATATGGTGAACACTCAGATTAATTTTGCAAAGTGTTTTGGCATCCAAACATATGACTAAGACTTTCCTGTTAGCTGGTTGACTATATTCACTGGAAGTCTGATTAGTGGGTGACATCACACCGACGTCTCATTTTAACTGATATATTTACCAAAAGTACACAAAAATATCTTGAGTAAATATTTTTGGTAAAAATCACCATTGGCTTCAACCATAGTCTCCAGAAAATTTTGGAATCTCCTGTACAATCTCCTTGTTTAAGCTGCTGAGTATTGCCATAATCATTGCCTTCAGCTCATCTTTGGTGTTATAAACTGCATCCCACACATAATCAAGGGGAATGCAATCTGAGAAGTTAGATGTGAGAGATTATGTTGTGGCCAAAATTGTCCGACAGCCATAATTGGGTTCTTCTGTTTGGATGGCATGAGGCTGTTACCAGACACATGGTCTTCTAGCAGTTACCCACTTAGTGCAAGTCCTCAAGGCACTTGATGTAGGTCATATCTTTTAGATTGGAGAGGTGGTAATACATGCACACACACTGTCCTATGTCGATGGCATACACAATATGTGTGTGTGTGTGTATATATATATATATATATATATATATATATATATATACACATATACACACAATAGCTCTGTTCATACTACATTGAACAATGTTTTATCAACCTATGAATATTTTTATACATGTGTGTATTGCCACATGTGTATTTATTAATTTACCTATATATATATATATATATTGTTAAATATAAGAGACAATGAATGTCTATTATGTTTAATCATGAGCTGTTCTAAACATTGTATTTTGGCTTTAATTTCAGTTGAAAATAAAGACAAAAATTCTCCAACATTTGGATAATTTTTATTAAGTTGGTTCTAAGCTTTTGGCTCACATGAGTCATCTTCAGAGAGGTTATAAGGACGGTAACACAAAAACATCCACCATCAGCGATGAAACATGATAGACATTTATTGTCTTTTAAATTTAACAGTATGTTTAGAAAATTATTTGCTGCCTCGATACACTAAATATGTATGTGTGTGTATATATATATATATATATATACACACACATCCACGCATACAGAATCCAATGCTTTGTCATCTAAATTAAGCAATAATGAAATTAACACTGACTGCTTATTCTAACAGATATTTTTCTGTAATTTTGGTAAATATATCTTGAAATACTAAAGAATCAATTAATTCAATAAAATCCCCATTGGCTTCAACCATACCCTCCAGCCAACTTTGGAATCTCTCGCACCTCTTCTGGATGATCTCCTTGTTTAAGTTGGTGAATGCTGCCATAATCCTTGCGTTCAGTTCATTTTTGGTGTTAAAACAAGTTTTGTTAGCCTCTCATTTAACCATGCACCACACATAATCAAACAGGGAATTAGGTGGCCAAATGTAAAGGGTGATGGGGTTGCAGAAATTGCCCTGACAGCTATGACTGAATTCTTCTTGTGTGGTGTAGTACAGTGTTCTGTTGCTAACAGCCACTCTCTTGACTACTTCCTCAAGGCACTTGATAAAAGTCTCTGCATTGAGTCTGAAGTTCTGTAGGAAGATAAATGGAGCTATAATGTCACCATCAACTAGTGACCATTTCAAACACCTTTGTAATCATTATTAGACTCATCCAACTTTTTCCAAATCCTCTGCACTGTCCTCAGATTGGCACCTAAAAACTCTGAAATGTTGATAATGGATCTTCTGGTGTGATGCCAAGTAGTACTGCATGCTATTTTCAAGTTTCTGGCTGATTAAATTGCATCATGTTGCTCTTTTTCTCACAGACGGTGCCCAACTAACCCTACTTAATGTACAGTTAACAAAATCAAAACAAAATGTATGCATAAAATTAAAATATAATATGGTGACAATATACTTTCCTGTATATAGGTTTCAAAAGAATGCTAACTTCATGAGACATATATATATATATATATATATATATAGCCAAGGAGATGTTGCAAGGATGTAAATTAATTTTTTATTTTCTAGAAAGTGAACATGCTAAAAAAGTACAGAATTGTTTAGTATACTGCTTTCTCTCTGATCCAGAAAAGCAAAGCTAGTAGCTGTTACAAAAGCTCTCTTTACTCACAAGTCTGGATTGTTATGTTGCAAGCGGCTGTGCTTACTCCCACATCAAAAAAACCTTTGTGGCATTTACCATAAAACTGTCTTTTGTATAGACTCAGTTTTACTGATTGGCCATTGACGGCCACATAATTGGCCAAGTCAGTGCGAACTAATTGAGAATGTTAACCAGATAATCAATGTCAACTAAAGTGGATTTGGCAGATCTGGGTGATGCAGCAAAAAAAGTAGCCAAGATAATCAAATATCAGGATACTGTTCAGATAATCCATGGATTCCCAAAATCGCTACATTGTCAATTAATGATCTCTTTTATTTGCATCTTCTACGTGTTCATTTTTTGTTGTTTAGTTGATTTAAAATTGTATTTAATGTAGATTCCTGGCAAACTTTGACATGTCAGTAATTTTGTCTTATCTCTATTCATCTGCAAAAAGCTTTTTTTTCCAAACACATTTCTAAGTATCAAGGAAAGCTGGATATATATTGTCAATATTTTATTTTTAAGTAAGGAATGACATTGTAAAAAATATGCACCCCAAGATTTTAAAGTCACATTTTCAGTTTATTTTTTCCCGTACAGAAAAGGAAATACGAATTTCACTTTCTCAAGTTAAATCAATAATAGGAAATCCATAAAATAAAGTTTATGAAAACAAAAAAAAAAAAAATAAATTCAATTACTAAATATGAAGTCATATAATCAATTTTGTAAAAGCAAATGTCAGATGATGAATTAAAATGATTTTTCTAATTAGTTCTACAAAACATATCCACAGTATAATTTTAACAATCAGAAAAGAAAGAAAACAGAAAAGTTCATTGACTTTTGTGTTTAACAACAACTTCAAAACAGTTGCTGATTTTTTCTTAAATTAATAATAATTAGTATCAACTTGTAAACATGGATTACTCAAAGTTGAGATCAAGTGTCTTTGACATTTGAAAGATCTTAAAATCAAGAAACCATTTTTAATTGGCTAACATTTTGTTTTGTAGTGTGTTCATTCAAAAATATGGTAATATTCCTTATTCTTGATAAATAAATCAACCTTTTGTTTTTTTGCTCAAGGCTTTTTTGATAAATTGCTTCAAATTTGCATTTGTTTTTTATTTTTATTTTTTATTTTTGCTTTCCAATAAAGACTCATTCGGCAAAACATCAACTGCAGTAACTAGGAGGTGCATTTAAGATTCCGATGCACATATGTACCAGCAAGGATTGAGATTGTTGAATGTAATCATAGAAGCCCATTGCTGCCAGAAAGCAATGTTCAGTGTCAGAGGCAATCTACAGACAACATCACTCCCAAGGACAGCCTTTTAGCTTCAAGTGCACTGGCCGACATGCTGCATAGGTACATTGTTCGAGTACAAATCATCGATGACATGCGTTCCCTTTAAGGGATATACAAAAAAGGAGACGTTGTTTGGGTGAAGACTCTACACAGTTAGATGCACGACCAAATTCAAAAAGGGTCACATAGCCAGAGTAATTAGTCCACAGTCGGTGCAGATAGATGGAGTGCTGCGGCATGTGAAGAATTTATGCCCTTTTCTGGGGTAATGTCTATCATCAGACCCTGATAGTGACACTGAAGAAAGTTGTGGGGCTTGACACATTGACATCCACACACACACACACACACACACACACACACAGTCACTCAGCGTTCACGTGATAACTTAGTTCCCGCGTAACCGATGCCAATAAAAGCGGGGAACGTCACGTGGTACGCTAGTGAGGATTTTGTCCTGGACAAGAGCAGATATGTTTCCCTAACTCACAAAAACACACGTGCACTAATTGCGGGTAGCAATTAGGGGCGCAATTTTTTATTTCTCACCAGGGAAAGAACTTCTCTTTCCTTAATTTTATGCATGCTGTCAACCCTATGTAACCTTTGTTAATATATTATTTTTCTCGCTCTTCCATTTCACCATGTGCTTTTCGAGGATCCAATATGGCGGACCATCAGTCTAAACAGTCATACGTTCCAGCAACCTTCCCCCACACCTATGAGCAACGTCCGTGCCACCCACCTTTTTTTTCCCCAGCAACCAGCCTTTTCTGTCATTTTTGGCATGACTACTACTACCAGCATCATCATCAACGTAATAAAACCAATATATTCACGGACATATTGAAAAAAAGGATTTTTAATATTTGTTTCAATCTAAGGGGGGTATTTGTGGGGCTTGACACATTGACACCCACACACACACACACATGGTCACTCAGCGTTCATGTGATAACTTAGTTCCCGCGTAAACAATGCCAATAAAAGCGGGGAACGTTACATGGTACGCTAGTGAGGATTTTGTCCTGGACAAGAGCAGACATGTTTCCCTAACTCACAAAATTGAGTTCACCAGGCAATTTCTCTGATACCAACAGTTCAGAAATTCATACCAGAGCCCCCAATGACCATTCAGGACATGGCTCATCTGAGAATGAGACTCCTGTTGTTCCTCTTTGAAGGAGTACCTGACAGAAAAAAACCTATCATGGGATCATGGGAGAGTGTAGTGGAGACATAGCTCAGTGAACCAAAAGGGCTTGAGTTGCATGTATGTTTTGCAATGTAGTATGAAGACGGCGAACTGCCAAGCTTCAAATGAAGTGAATTGGGGCAGTACTTCATGTTGGTGAAAATGACAGTGCTGATTGTAGCCATTATTATTGGCGGGTTCTGGGCACTCATTGGCTAAGCAATGTCTGGTTAAGAGCATCTTACACTCATTCAGAGATGTCCTGGGTTTTAGTAAGGAACTTTCGTTGCAAAAACACTATGTTTGGAATATAAAATAAAAAATAAATAAACACTATGTTTGGAATATAAAATAAAAAATAAATAAACACTTACGTTTGAAATATAACATTAAAAAAACACTACGTTTGAAATATAACATTAAAAAAACACTACGTTTGAAATATAACATTAAAAAAACACTACGTTTGAAATATAACATTAAAAAAACACTACGTTTGAAATATAACATTAAAAAAACACTACGTTTGAAATATAACATTAAAAAAACACTACGTTTGAAATATAACATTAAAAAAACACTACGTTTGAAATATAACATTAAAAAAACACTACGTTTGAAATATAACATTAAAAAAACACTACGTTTGAAATATAACATTAAAAAAACACTACGTTTGAAATATAACATTAAAAAAACACTACGTTTGAAATATAACATTAAAAAAACACTACGTTTGAAATATAACATTAAAAAACACTACGTTTGAAATATAACATTAAAAAAACACTACGTTTGAAATATAACATTAAAAAAACACTACGTTTGAAATATAACATTAAAAAAACACTACGTTTGAAATATAACATTAAAAAAACACTACGTTTGAAATATAACATTAAAAAAACACTACGTTTGAAACATAACATTAAAAAAACACTACGTTTGAAACATAACATTAAAAAAACACTACGTTTGAAACATAACATTAAAAAAACACTACGTTTGAAACATAACATTAAAAAAACACTACGTTTGAAATATAACATTAAAAAAACACTACGTTTGAAATATAACATTAAAAAAACACTACGTTTGAAACATAACATTAAAAAAACACTACGTTTGAAATATAACATTAAAAAAACACTACGTTTGAAATATAACATTAAAAAAACACTACGTTTGAAACATAACATTAAAAAAACACTACGTTTGAAATATAACATTAAAAAAACACTACGTTTGAAATATAAAATTAAAAAAACACTACGTTTAAAGAAATATAAAATTAAAAAAACAGTACGTTTGAAATATAAAATTAAAAAAACACTGTTTGAAATATAAAATTAAAAAAACACTATGTTTGGAATATAAAATAAAAAAAACACTCTTAGAATATAAAGAAAAAACATATTTTTCGAATATAAAGAAAAAACACTATTTTTCGAATATAAAGAAAAAACACTATTTTTCGAATATAAAGAAAAAACACTATTTTTCGAATATAAAGAAAAAACACTATTTTTCGAATATAAAGAAAAAACACTATTTTTCGAATATAAAGAAAAAACACTATTTTTCGAATATAAAGAAAAAACACTATTTTTCGAATATAAAGAAAAAACACTATTTTTCGAATATAAAGAAAAAACTATTTTTCGAATATTTTTAAAGAAAAAACACTATTTTTCGAATATAAAGAAAAAACACTATTTTTCGAATATAAAGAAAAAACACTATTTTTCGAATATAAAGAAAAAACACTATTTTTCGAATATAAAGAAAAAACACTATTTTTCGAATATAAAGAAAAAACACTATTTTTCGAATATAAAGAAAAAACACTATTTTTCGAATATAAAGAAAAAACACTATTTTTCGAATATAAAGAAAAAACACTATTTTTCGAATATAAAGAAAAAACACTATTTTTCGAATATAAAGAAAAAACACTATTTTTCGAATATAAAGAAAAAACACTATTTTTCGAATATAAAGAAAAAACACTATTTTTCGAATATAAAGAAAAAACACTATTTTTCGAATATAAAGAAAAAACACTATTTTTAGAATATAAAGAAAAAACACTATTTTTAGAATATAAAGAAAAAACACTATTTTTAGAATATAAAGAAAAAAACACTATTTTTAGAATATAAAGAAAAAAACACTATTTTTAAAGAAAAAAATATAAAGAAAAAACACTATTTTTAGAATATAAAGAAAAAACACTATTTTTAGAATATAAAGAAAAAAACACTATTTTTAGAATATAAAGAAAAAACACTATTTTTAGAATATAAAGAAAAAACACTATTTTTAGAATATAAAGAAAAAACACTATTCTTGATATATAAAAAAACACCATTTTTGGTATATAAAAAATCACTATTTTTGATATGTAAAAAAACACTATTTTTGGTATTTAAGAAAACACTATTTTTGCTATTTAAAAAAACCCTTATTTTTGGTATATAAAAACACTTTTTTTGGTATATATAAAAAATATGATAATATAATATTGAATGTGTCCATACATAAAACTATAATATTGCATGTGGATAAACATGATACTACGTTAGTATGACGGAGTGAAAAAAATTATTACTAGTGATATTATTAATCCTACAGAAGATTGGAAAACGCAATATGCCAAATAGACAATAAAATCGTTTATTGTAAATTGCAATATGAGTTAAGCTGAAAACAGAATATTTATTACAAAATTTGTAAAATCTGAAAAACTAGCTGAAAATTGAAGAGAATAAAAGGGAAAAATATATTTTTGCAGCTGTGTGCTGTTGGTCAGGGAAGTCATCATTGGCCGCCATTGTGTAACTAAGAAAAACACCATTAGAAGCCTTGGGTCTTTCCAGCTGGTAGAAGTGAAAAATATAAATTGTCAAAACACAACTGTCGAAAACTTTTGATAAGGTTAAAGAAGGTCAGATTCTTGATTCCCAAGTATGCGAGGAAAAGATTTGTAAATTTGAAAACTTGAAAAAATATGAATCTCTCTGGGAAGGAATTGATAAACCTAAAAGCTAGATTGTTGATATAATCAGTTGAATCAAAAGGAAGAAGAAAAGAAATTATGTCAATAGTAATGATGTTATTTCATTGGTTAAACCAGGGGAATAAAATCACTCCACCTCATGAAACGAGCTGGGGGGAATCTCATTGATTAAAAATTTGATTTGCATGGACACCCCATGTCCGTCATGTCCCCACCAAGAGAATTTGGGACAGGCATAAATACCAGAGCTGAGAAGGCCAAAATCAGTTAGAGCTTAGCTTTGAGACCAGTCGAGATGTAATGATTGGGGGAAAAGTGTTCCCAACTGGGAGCCACGACCGAAAAGATTGGTCGCTTCCCATAGAGCTCCTGTAGAGAAGCCTGCTGTCGACCGACTTAAAAGAGTTAAAGTCAAACAACATGCCTCTGATAGAGTCCTGGCTGAAGATGAAAGAAGTAGAAAGAGCCGAGAAAGAGTTCAAGTCAGATTTGTTGCCGCGTCATGCTAAAGAGACAAGACGAATTACCACTGTCATCACAAAGACCAATCCTCGACTGTTTTCATAAGGCTTTGGAGAAAAGGCCTAATAAGACTCTTTGAACCATCAAAAATTGATAAAAAAAGTAAACTTGAAATTTCTGATTGGCGTGAACAAACATTAATTTTAAACTAAAACTTCTGCTTTGTTGTAAGAATAAGGATTTGACAACTGTTATATTCCGTTTCTGTTTGCTGCATTTTTGTATATAAAGAATTGTCTGCAACATATCCAGGCATCATCGAATTTATTTTTTTGGTGCTGTTCTTTTTTTTTTTTTTTATTAGCATGGGTGTGCCCTTGTGTTCAGTCTGGTTTGAGGTTGTAGTGAAATAGCTACTGAGATTTCAACGTGTCTTCCTTGAGATCAAAATTCACAGCGTGGGCAAAGATGACTCAAGGATCAGCTACTGTGATGAGACCATCATGACTAGCAACCTGAGAGCCTCGTCATAACTGGTGCGTGTTGACAGCATAAACCCTAACTCAGGCTTCCAGATATCGTTGTAATTGGTTTTCACAACCAGGTTGGACACAGCCCGTGTGTTTGTAAAACTGTGATTGGTAGAATCGATTAGCCTGACTCAGGTTACACATCGATTAGCCTGACTCAGGTTACACATCGATTAGCCTGACTCAGGTTACACATCGATTAGCCTGACTCAGGTTACACATCGATTAGCCTGACTCAGGTTACACATCGATTAGCCTGACTCAGGTTACACATCGATTAGCCTGACTCAGGTTACACATCGATTAGCCTGACTCAGGTTACACATCGATTAGCCTGACTCAGGTTACACATCGATTAGCCTGACTCAGGTTACACATCGATTAGCCTGACTCAGGTTACACATCGATTAGCCTGACTCAGGTTACATCGATTAGCCTGACTCAGGTTACACATCGATTAGCCTGACTCAGGTTACACATCGATTAGCCTGACTCAGGTTACACATCGATTAGCCTGACTCAGGTTACACATCGATTAGCCTGACTCAGGTTACATATTTGACACACAGTTTTTTCAGTCACAAATCAGTAGACTGATCCTGCAAACTTCCACTATTTTTGTGGTCAGTTGAGCTGACTTCTTTCCTTTATTATTTGCAAGTTGCTGCTTTGTTAGTTGTGGGAGTGGTTGAGAGAGAAAGAGAAACATGGCCATATCTGACTACCGGGCACGGGTCCAGGCCAATCCGTGCAATCATTGTGAAAATCTGGGCAAGGAAAAATGTCTTCATCAGAAATCAAACTAAACAATTCACAAAGAAAGAAAGAAAAACGAAGGAAACATCCGAATGAATGCAGTAAAAATCTGTTTATTAATTTTGGGAGAAAAGACTGTTAATACTCAAAAGTATATAAACACAATTTCCTGCTTTTGTTCACATTTTGTGCCTAATTTCCATTGGAATAGCCGAAAAAATCTGCAAAAATCATAGTTTCTCCAAATGGATGACACTGATGACATCATCACATTGTCAACTAATAAATCCAGGCAATTTTCTCTGTGCCTGGTGTTTGTTTAGCATCAGCTATGACCCTGGAGAGAAAGATTAGTGTTTTAAAGAAAAGCACAACTGCCTTAATTTGATTTCTTTTTTTTATTTATATATTATGTTTTTATTTTTTTATCAGGACTCACTACAACCTTTTGTCTGCCTTCAGTTGTTCATTGTCAAAAGTTAACTTACAACTAAGAAGAACCAGTCTTATCTATGATAACCAGACAGCTAGAAATAAATGTTTGGAACTAACAATAGAACTAACTTACTGGAGTCGTTTCTCAGACTCCAAGCTGTGTTCATATTGTGGCTCCCATTAGAAGACATGAACAGAGTATGATGACATGAAAATCTCATTTTTTTCAAATTTACTTTTATCTAGACTTATTTGTGTGTGTGTCCGTTACCTATAGACTCCAAAACGGCTGAACCAATTTCCTTGAAAATTTACACAGTTGTACTATAAGTGTCTGTGAGTGTTCTTAGCTAAGTTTTGTGTCGAGGTACCCCCAATAAATATCAAAAATTGAAAAAAATCAGGTTATAGAAGGAATGGTCCGATTTTAATCAAATTTGATACACTCATAAACAAAGACATAAGAAACGATATTCAGAAGTTTCAAGGTTGCAGTTCTTACAATAGTGCAGAAAATCTTATATATATATATATATATTATATTTATTTAGTTTTGGATGGAAAAATTTTTTCTTTTTTCTCTCCTCATTCTATACTCACTCGGATATATATGTATATATAAGTCAAGATGTTTGTGTGTGTCTGTTTATCTGCCTTTATGTCTGAATTTTTTTAAGCCCTTTTATTTTAGTTTTTGCTTCGGGTTTGGCTCTAAGTAGGTATAATTATAGTTCTTAGTCTCAGCCATGATACCATTTACTCAGAGGACTTATTTAGCCTTCAAAATTCAGCTTACAACGAAAAAACTTACTTGATATCGATCCTAGGAAATCAAAGTTTTTACTTCCATCCATTCATTTTTCTTTCAGTCTACTGTTTTGCTTTAACTGGAAATAACTATTGCTTTTTAGTTTTTCATGCCAACGTCCAAAAGAGTCTGAGCTCCAGGACCATGGATTAGTTTTAAAGCTTTCATTACACCTGAATAACACTGGGCTATACTGCTAGTATTTTATGACATGAAAAATTTTCCAAACTTAAACACAACCGGAAAGAATTGCACAAAAGGTTTAAAATAATGTTATGAATATTGAAGACAGTTTGAAAACTTATTGACATTCTAATAAATTGGCTTGATTATAAAAAAAATCAGTTTTATTTCAAGCCATCTACAGCAACACAAGATTATTTATGCTAATTTATGCTAATCATATGAACATGAATTTTTTTTTATTTTGACAGCATCCATTTTGAAATTATATTTTACTATTTTAAACTCACTTTTTTTTTGTATATTCATTGGTTTTAACATATTTACATCCTATATTATTCATTTTTTTATTAAAAACATCATTTTTAAGGTCATCCGCCTGTGCATTGAATACTGCTGTCACATCTGGTTGGTTACCCCTGCTATTCATCTCGGGTTTCTTGCCAAAATCAAATAGGGAATCTGCAATGTCATTGATCCCAGCCTGGTAGCTCAACTTCAGTCACTTTTGCATCAACATAATGTGGCTTCCTTCTGTCTCTACTACAAATACTTTCACGACTTATGCTCTAATGAGCTTAGCTCCCTGGTGCCCTCTCTGCATCAATTAATCGAGCTACTAGACTAGCGGCTAAGTCCCATGGATTTACAATGAAACCAATCAAATGTAACTGCAACTTCTTTTCTGTCAGATTCTTTACTCACACTTCCCACCTGTGGAATTTATTTCTCTATACTTGCTTCCCTGACAGCTGAAATCTCCAAGAATTTAAATACAAAGTCAATTGCCATCTATTAAATCCTTTGACTCATCATTTGCCTGACAACCCTAGTATCATGTTCTTCTCCCTTTCAACTCTACTCTCATGCAGCTCTCTTCACACCAGTGTTCTCATCCTTCTCTTACCCATCCTCTGATACTCCTCTAACTTGTTCCTCTTTCTCATCACTCTTTTTGTGTAACCCCTTGCACACCAGTGGCAATACTGCCTTGCTTGGGGGTGAGATGATTATTAAAACCAAAAATAAAAAACATGTTTAAATGAAAGATTGCTGCCCAAATGTACATGAATATATGTATAAATCCTCTGTACTCTCCTCATATTGACATCCAAACTCTCTGAAATGTTTATATTTGAGTTGCTAACGCAAATGATAAGCAGAACAGAATGCCGTTTCTAAATTTCTGGCATGGTAATTTACATTATGGGGTCATTTATTCACAGACGGTATCCAGCTGACTGTACTATACTGTAGTTGACAAAAATTATATGCTTGATTGGTGTTTTGATTTTAAATCAATTTGAATTTTTATATACTTGTATAAACATACTTATACATACACACACACACACACACACACACACATATATATATATATATATATATATATATGCACAAAACAAGCAGACTGACAGGCTCTTTAGTTTGGCCATGGATGTGACAAGGTAATTTGATTTATAGCCCCTCAGGTCCCACCCTTTTACAGTTAAATCAACTGAATGCAACTACCACTTCTATTCCAGCAGCTTCCTTTCTCACACTTTCCGAATTCTCTTTGATATACTTGCTTCCCTGACAGCTACAATCTCCAAGAATTTAAATGCAATGTCAATTCCCATCTCTTGTTTGCTTGACTCCATCTCTCATCCTTTCCCCATCATCACGTGTATCTTGTTCCTTTTCTTTCTCACTCTACCCTCACAACTGCCTTTACACTGGTATTCCCATCCTTCCCTTGCCCTTTCTTCAACATTCCCTTTAACTGGCTCATCTTTGTCTTCACTCTTCTCCTGCTTAAACTTTCACTCTTCACTGATGTATCCCCCTGCGTACCATCTTGCTTGAGGTGAAATGATAAAAGATTAAAAAGAAAAAAAAAATTGGAGATCTTAATTCATTTTTTTCTAGCATATAGTCCAGTCTTTTCATTCTAACCTGAAGAAGCCAGAGAGGGCAGACTCTGAGAAATATTTCATTTATAAATTATCTACTTATCTATATATCTTAAAAGTCATGCTATGTTTATGGATTAAAATGCTCAATTATTAGTTTTTCTAATGATTATTTTAGTGGCATAGGTTTGTTTATTTACTTATTTGTTTGTATTCATTTATTTTTAAAGTCCGAAATAATGATTTTAATTTAATCAATTGAAAGTTTCATCATGGTAGCTGGAAGCAACTTGTTAAAAATTCTATATATTATTTTGCTGAAATTTTTTGTTCAATTGTTCATCTATCCTATCCCTATCTATCTATCACTTTATATATATATATATTTTTAATAGATACTCCTATTTGTGTAGATATTCTGATTCTGTTTTTATAGCTAAACAGTAAATTTGTTTATATATATATATATATATCTGGCCCAGGGGTAGAGTTGCCGACTGACGCCATTTTGGTCGGGTTTCGAGCCTGGGTTAGGAAGCAATCAGAGTCTAACCATACTGATGAGCTGTGATACAGCGAAACAGATCTGTCTGCGGATAACAATATATATATATCACACACACACACACACACACACACAACAGCCTAAATAAATGAGAAATCTTGTTAGGAAAATATGCATCCTCCAGCATAATTCCAACCTCCACCTCCTTGTTTGACAGTAAGTTCTTTGTGGCCGAGTGGTTTAAGACACATCTGATCAAATGATAGTTTTCCCTGGGAGATGCAGGTTTGATGCTAGCGTGGGTTAGACGGGGATTTTTTTCATGACTCTTTTCCAGGCTGCCTGATTTTGTGTTAGGTCTCCATGTAATCTCATCTTCCTTAAATCATCTTTCATAAGCTGGGTCCATGTTTTACACGGTTTACCAATCATATGCAATTGAACAATTACAAAATATTTGAGTAAGTTTTACAGCTGTATGCCCTTACTAACACCAACCAGTTTAGGAGACTGGAAATTCAGTGTTTTTATCGGGACAATTTCTAGGAAGATCACCTACTAAGTTTAGGAAGTTCAACCTACCCTATTCTACACAGAGTAGGTGTAGAGGTTTTTATTTCAGAGATTTCCTTTTCTTAGACAAATTGCTATCCAAAGCTAAAGACACTTACCCAGCTGGAGCAGTTTAACATCATACTTAGGATATATATACACTACCGGCCACAATTATTAAGACACCCCAGTTTTTTAAAATAAATAATGTATTTTAAACTATTTTTAGTATTTATTGCCAAGTGGATAATTCTAAATTAAAATAGAATGGTTCTTCTGTTATTACTTTGCAAAATTTTATAAGGCAAGTAAGCAAAGATGGACTCGTCCGAATCACCCTAAATTTTCTTCATTCTTTCATTGATAAAACTGCAATATAAGTAATTATTAAATATTTATTAATTCATTTGATGCACATGTTATTGTGCAGTATTAACAAAAGAACCATTCTATTTTCATTTACAATTATTCACTTGGCATTAAATACTAAAAAAATAGTATGAAATAAGTCATTTTTTTAAAACACCTGGGTGGCCTAAAGATTATGGCTGGTAGTGTGTGTGTGTGTGTATATATATATATATATACACACACACACATACTTACAAAAGTTGGTTGTTTTATGGCATATCAATCTCAGCGGGTCATTTATTGCCAACTAAGTTTTTTATTTATTTATTGCTGGTAATCCCTTTTTCTTTTCAACAATTTATTGTTTTTTTTATATAAGTTTTGTGTCTAGTAATACTTTTTTCTTTTTGAGTATCAAGATTCATTGGGATTTTTTTTTTTAAGAGCAGGGTCACCAAGTCCTACCCTGTTATTTAACCCATAACTGGAGGGAAGTGATGGATTAATACCTTTTCTTAAGGGTACCAGTGCTTAAGTGAATGCAGGGTATTCAACTGAAATTTGAATTCGGCTCACCCATTTCTCTTTCTGAGCCAATATCCACTGTACTACAATGCACATCTGACACTATACGCTTACAGCACCTGGTATTCCCAAGCAGTCACCTATCTAAGTACTGACCAGGCTCAACGTTGCTTAACTTTGGTGAGCAAGTGAGAACTGGTGTATTCAACCTGATATGGTCGTAAGCCTACTTAAGGAATAAATAAACTGTACTAATGCAATGCAAAAGCTACTAAACTTTCCTGTTTTTCTTTATATTTTTATATTTTTTCTTATTTTATTTTATTTAAATCTCTTTTTTCTCTCAGTTGTTTCAATGTCGTCTATTTCTTTTTTTATTTATTGCTGTTTGTTCTATCTCAGCCAAGCCATATTTTGCCCAAGACATCGCTCTTTATTGTATTGCTTTGTATCTCATCCTGCACCTTTTAAGGTCTCTTTTTACAAAACTGCTGCTTGTGTTTCCTTTTATAACACTTTGTCTCGAGTTTATTATCGTCTTAGAACTATTATTTCCTTGTGCAGCTAACAGTCATAGGATGCCAACCAATTATTTCCTGTTGACTGCAAAGAAAAGTATCGGCAAATCAGGAGACTTATTCTTGCTATTTTAAGTCCATTAATTCTCTTAAGTTGAATAATGGGGGTGGGGGAGGCACCATCATACAAAAGAAAGATTTTAAATTAAACCAGTAGTGATGTTTGCATTTCTCTGACAAAATCAAATCAGTAAGTTACTTCAGTTTAACATTAATGCATAAAAAAAACAAAAAAAAACACTTCTGTCTTACCTTTTAAGAATGAGACTTTTCTGTCAAGAAGCAAGATCTTAGAAATTGAAATATTCTGCTTATTGCCATTGTATCAGTCAGTCAGTTAAGTGCCATACATGATACACGCTTGGACGATCATGTCTCAAAAGAGACATGACTGACTGGGCAGAAGATTTTCCCGCAGTAAGTCGCCATTGCTTTCTGTGGTAGACTGGTTGCCGACCAAGGCTATAGAACCCAATCTGTCCTGTTATTTAACCCATAACTGGAAGGATTAATACCTTTCCCAAGGGTATTTGCGCGTAAGTGAATGCAATGAATTCAGCTGGAATTTGAACTTGGCTCCCCGATTTCTCGTTCCGAGTTGATATCCAATGCACCACAATGCACATCCTTGTATACTGTCTTCTTTATTATGATACTAAAATGTTTCAATGGTAAAGTCAGTTTTCATTGCAACATTCAATTCCAAACATATATTAGAATAGTGAAAGGTGCTTTGCAAAAGCTAAGCAAAGTATAAGAAACAGTAA
>JBBBDQ010001032.1:1295000-1442500 GCA_037127315.1 Ascarosepion bandense | reverse complement strand
AATTTTATTTAAGTTTCAACATGTCATCCATCATTAGCAATACAAAGGATAATACAATTGTGCAGTTCATGGAAAACATTTGCTAACTGATTAACAGTAATGCCTGAAATCACAGTTATTTTAGCTTTCAAATCTTTTAATGAACTAGGTTTGGTTGCATACACAATTGTTTTCACATGACCCCATGAAAGAAAATTTTATGGAGTTAAATCTGGCAAATGTGGAGGCCAATAAAATAGTCCACCTCTTCTGATCCATCTGTTAGGAAATTCCTGATTTCGAAAATGTCTTACATGCAGAGCAAAGTGATAAGGAGCTCCATCTTGTTGATGCATAATAGTTTTACAGATTATTTTCATCACTAATAAAGTTATAATTTTTTTAAAGTGCACACAATCTTTATGGAAACCCTGTATATATGGTCATGTTGAACCAATCTTGGTCCAGTCCATTTTCAAAAATTAACAAAAAGGAAAAAAAAAATCAGTATTTCTTTCAGAATGCTTTCAAATATATACTTAAACGCTTTCAGTAATGAGAATTAATTTCAAGAACTGTTCAGTTAATGTATGTTTACTATTACCAGTAAATTCAAATAATATTCTGTGAGTTGCCAAAACATCCAGAAAGATATATTGGTGGCTTTCTGATTAACCACAGAGAAATATAAAGAATCTTTCCATGCCTGAAGCACTGAGTAAAGTCTATTGATGGTGACCCAAACACCTATCAGCAAGAGATCATTCAGACGCGGAACACTCTCCATACAAAGTGTTATCCATATTGCATAATACCTGGCTGTGCTAACAGACAATAGGATTCAGATAGTGAAAAGCAGTGGTCAGTCTGCTTTACATCTCCAAGGCAAAGTGGAAATTCTGTGTTCCATAGAATAGGAGAAAAGCAATCTGAAGCAGTAAATGTTTCAGAATAAATATGACGAAAAATGATATATTTAGAATCTTGTCCCAACTTCCTACAAAAGACAGGACTTGAAGAATGACTAAGAATATCTGCTCCCCAAAATTTTAGACAAACCCGACAAATGCATGTTGGTATTTTTTCTTAACTGATAGAAGAATTGGAATGTTTTGCATCTTCTTCACCTATATTTTTCTTCTCCCTTTTTGAAGTTCAAACCCTATAACCACTGGACTGCGTTCCTTACGAAAAGGAAATTAATAGTGAGCATCAGGAAGAGACAACTGAAGTTCCTGGAACATGCAATGAGGAAAGAGGGCTTGGAGAACCTGATACTGACAGGCCAGATAGAGGGAAAAAAAAAGACCGAGTAAAGCAATAAATAACATTTTTGAAGGGCCTGAGCAGGTGGATGACAGAACAGGGGTTGCGTGGTGTAATAGGAAAAAGCCACCAGGGATAGGGAGACGTGGAAAGCCATGATCGCCTATGTCCTGAAAGAACAAGGTATATAGAAGAAGAACTTTTTTGTCTTATGGCTTAGTTTAGTTTATTTTACAGCATATCAATCTCAATTTATTTGATGCCAAGAAGAGTTTTATAATAGAGTTGTATGAATAGAATATATATTCTTTGTAAGAGATCAATTTGTAAATAAAGTTTTAGGTCATATTTTATTAACACATTTTTGTAAGGAGAGCTTGAAAGAAAATCAAAGGCATTGCTGGTCATGTTTTTCTTCAAAAAGCTATTGCTGGAAATCCACACCCACCAAAAAAGTTTTCCTGATATATATATATATATATATATATATATATATATATATATACAAGAAAAATTAAGACAGATGCATTATTTCATGGTAATTCGGAAGTATAGGCCTATTTCAGGCGAGCCATCTTCAGCTTCAAAAAGGGACGCTAGAACTTTGAGTCACGGATTTTGTAGGTTTATATATATTAAACATTATAGGTAGATATTGGGAAAATTTTTAGAAAATATAATCAATTCCCACAATAGGAAAACCTTAGCTAGATATAAAAACCAAACTAATAACCGGAAACCTACTACCAATAATCAAGCCAGCTCCAGAGAAACAACCACCAGCCAAGCCAACCTCAGCCCCACAACTCCCAACCAAAGCAACCCTAAGGTTGCCAGAAATTCACCAGACATCAATAATACAACTGGACAGTGCGATAACACTATAAAATGCAATTGTAGGATTAAAAATGATTGTCTTTTGGGTGTTGAGTGTATGACGGAGGGGGTGGTATATCAGACCATGATATACCTTAAAGAAAACAAAGTTAATAAAATACTACATTGGTATTTCGGCAGGGGCTTGGAAACAATGACTACATAACCACACGCACTCATTTTCCAACCCTGAACTGAAACACTGTCCTGTCGAAGTATCTCTGGTATTTGAAAGACCATAACCTAACCCCCAGAATTAAATGGAGCATAGTTAAAAAATCATACACACCCACAAATTTCAGAGAGTGCTGTAAGTTATGTCTAGATGAGAAAATAACCATCATCAGACACAAAAACCAGTTGGATCTGTTGAACCTAAGGAAGGAGCTAATGTTTAAATGTAGTCACAGGAGCCGGTTCAAGCTATGTTAATCTTTTAACCCCCTTTCATTATTGTTTAAATGTAAACCATTGTGATATATGTTAAAAGTTTTTTTTTCTATGTATTGGTTACATATTTAGGTTTTTTTTCTTTTTTAATGTATTGGTTACATATTTGTTTTTGCTGGTGCTTGAGTGTGTATATATATATATATATATATATGTGTGTGTGTGTATGCGCGTTCATAGGTGTATATATGTATCTGCGTACGTGGGCATATATGAGTATACGCATGTGTGTATGAAGGAAATTATGCACACATTTACGTGTCTATAGGAGGGGTGGGTGTGCAAAGAGGTTCCTCATAGTACTAAAAATGTATACGGCATTATCATTTTTGTTGTACTGTTAACCAAATAATTGGTAATATGCAACCTTATTTTTAATTTTTTGATTCTTTAGACTTAAGAATTATGTTTAAATAGATAAATTTAAATAGAATAATTGGGTTTCTTTTAAATCAAAGTGTAAAACTTTACCCCTCTCTCTCTCTCTCTCTCGCCCTCTAGAGTTTTTTTCTTCACTGAAAAACTTACTTAATTCCTCTATTCTTGCAACTTTATGAATCATTTTTAAAAAATGAAAAAATATTCCTGGATTAAGTTTGTATTTTTCTTTCTTGTATTAACAAAAACTACAGAATTCATTTTAGTGGAAATTTTAAAAAATTGTTTTATTTTTAAGGCTTATTTGAAAACCCCGTGACGTTAATTGCTACAAGTTCAGGTCATTCCTACCGAAAAGTTAAACTTGAAAGTGATGATTTGAACTTGTTTAAACCTATTATTATTATTGTTTCTGAATAAGTTTCGAATATGATTGAAACATAAAGGGCTTTATGAGAAAATTACCTGCAATACATTTCTGTGTAAAGATCTTGCATTCTTTGTCGGAAAAATATTACTAACAATGTTAGTTTGAAGGTAAACTATGACCAGCAACACATTTTTGATGATAAATAATTCCAGCCATATATTACTGCTAAATATTACCAGTAACACACTTTTAGAGAAAAAGTCATACGAGCACGATGAAAAAATATTCCTTGACTAATTTTTAATGATAATCTCTTTCTTGTATTAACAAAAGCTACAAAATTTATTTTTTAGTCAAAAATGAATTTGTTTTTTAAAACTTTGTTTAAAGCTATAATTTCTGAATAAGTTCCGAATTTATTCGAAACATAAAGGGCTTGTAGTAAAAATTACTCGCAATACATTTCTGGGGAAAAATTTTTTTTCTGTTGAAAAATATTACAAACAATACATTTTTGAAGGAAAACTATTACCAGCAATACATTTCTGATGATAATTAATTCTAGCCATAAATCACTGTTAAATATTACCGATAATACATTTTTAGAGAAAAAAATATTACGAGCACTATATTTTTAACGAGAAAATTTTAATATTAATACATTTTGAAAAAGGAAAAAATACAAGTTCAAACAAATAAATCTAAACAGAATAATGAGGTTCCTTTAAATTAAGGATGTAAAGCTCTATTTCTCTCCCTCCCTCTTTCTCGTCTGACCCACCCGCCACCCTCGAACTTTCTTCGACACTGACCGATGGGCGGGCGGCATCAATTTTGTTTAGGGGCAAGAAATTGGCGTCTTGACGTGTTATCTGGTGTGGGTTCTATGCGAATTTTACATCTGATTCTGTGAGAATGTCTGTGGGTTCCACAAACGGATGGATTGTTCTTATTTTCTTTTTTAGGGGAGCGACAGTTATATTCTTATCTTATGTTTTTATTTTTTAATTTTTTATTTTCTTATTCGCTGGATTAGGTTTTTGTGGATCCCATTCATGTGGAATCCTTCGTTGAATAAAGAGGGAAGCTGAAGATAGCTCGCCTGAAATAGGCCTAAACTCCTGAATTACCATGAAATAACGCGTCTGTCTTAATTTTTCTAATATTTGTTCTATATGTATTTATATGCATATATGTTTAGAGCTCTCGTAGAGAGTTATCCTACCATTATATGTAAAGGATACTCCTTTGGATTCTTCTATGTCCACAAGGCATGTTGATTATATATATATATACACACACACACACACACACACATTTCATTATATATATATATCCGAGTGGTTACAGAACGAAGAAAGAATTTTTTCCGTCCAAAACATTAATTTAAAACAGTGCTCGATGTATAGAGCTGTGAATATTTATTATAAATTATGTTTTAGAAAATGTACATTATTTTTTAATATATGTCCTCGACAATCATATCTTTGATTCAACGTTGGGTGCCCAACGTTTCTTCGGGAGGTAAAAGCAAAACTGAATTCATCTGCTCCCTATATTTGGTTCATTGTTGTTGTGGGAGGTTGGTTGGGGTTATTGATAATGAAGGGAATGTGTCTTCTAGAGTTTTGAAGAGCCTGGTGTGTAAGTGCTAAATTGTTGATTAATGGTATTATCTGTTCGAGTGTACGTTTTTATCTGTCGGGTATATCTTTTGGTTAGCATTTCACAGAGCTTGGTGTGTCGGGGGGGGGGGGGGGTTTATTACTTGGTCAGTTTTGTGTGTTTGCCTAGATTTTTTTTTGCGTGTAATTGGGGACTTGTCTTGTTTGTTGACCACAAGAATTTTTAGGCGTCTTGCTTATAGCTAGCGCTTGATTTATTTGTGTCTGTTGTTACCAGACAAATTTTATTTATTCTCTTTCATTTAGTGGCGAGGCTGTTTTTCTTAGGGTTCCTTTGATAGACGTGATAGGGGTGGGGTATTTTTTTAATTTTGATTTTTTTCAGTACGGCATATTTTGTTTTTTATATATTTTTTTATTTTTTATTTTAGCAGGATCGGGGTGTTTATTCAGGTATTATTGTATTTAGGCAAAGTTGTTTCTAAAAAGTCTAAACTTGCATTCTTTCAGAAATAAATGCAAATTTCTATTTTGTCAGCTTTTATAATGTTTCTAAATTTGTATATTTAATCTTATTATTGAATTTAGAGGATCGATTTTTCCTTTTAATTTTTTTTAATTCTTTTTTAATTTGGGAGCTATTTTTTCCTTTGGTTGGAATATTAAACTTTGTTGTAGACTTTCGTAATTTGATCTATTTAAGCGTCGATTGTTTTGTATTTGGGCGAGGTTATTTATAATAGAAATTTTTTTTGTGTGTGTGATTGGGAACTTGTCTTGTTTGTTGACCTTAAGTTTTAGGCGTCTTGCTTAGCTAGCGCTTGATTTACGTTGAAACAAACATATGATTGACGAGGACATAGATTAAAAAAATAATGTACATGTTCTAAAACATAATTTATAATATATATATATATATATTTCACACACACACACATATACTGGATGGTTTACAATATTAGAAGCCCAGTTTCGCTTGCAAAATGTGACAGCATCGAAAACAAAGTTTTATATAGTAATATCGTCATTACCAACCAAAGAAGTGGGTAAACTACCAAATGCTACCCTCGCATCACAAGACTATGAGGAATTAAAACAGACTCTGATAGAAGCTCACGAACAAACAAAACCGGAGCTTCTAGAAAAATTAATGTCGGCTACGACTATTTCAAGACGACCTTTGACATATTTGCATGAAATGCTATCCGTAGCTAAACGGATAGGTATTAGCGACGACATTGTGAGACACAAATTCCTGCAGGCATTACCGTCAACAATAGCTCTAGTAATAGCCTCGCAAAAAGATTTAAACCATACCCAACTTGGCAGATTAGCAGATGAACTGATGCCATTATTGAATAACGATAAGGCATTTGTTGTTCAGCGACCCTTATCTACTAAGAATAACTCACAAACAAATTATAAAGGGAAATACAGCCAAGACACTTCAGTGCCACTATATGTCAGGCCATATCGGAATAACCAACGGACAAAAATTTGCAGAGCACATATTTATTTTGCCAATGAAGCAAGAACATGTAAACCTTGGTGTAAATGGCCCAAAAAGAACAATCTACAAATGTTGCCTAGTTCCCGACCAGCAACACCTATGGGAAGTGATTTGGAAAACGAATAGGGCGAACAAGTTCAGTCCCATGAGGTTCACCACTATTAGAAATTACCGCAAAATTAGGGGCTACCAAATTAAAATTTATTGTAGATACTGGCACAAGTATCTCAATATTACCAACTTCTTCAGTAAATGGTATTACATTAAAACCGACTCCCATATCACTATCCACTGCAAATGGGGAAAAAATAAAATGCTACGGACAAGCGAGTTTGGAAATTGGAATAACCAGTTTAAGGAGATCTTTTACTTGGACATTCATGATCGCTGATATTACCAACCCACTCCTTGGACTGGATTTCCTCAACAAGTTTGGTCTTATAGTAGATTGCAGTAACAAAACCATTTATGATCTTACAACAACCCAGAATAAGAGTTTAAAAATATCTGCATCAGCGGTGAATCTAGACGTAAATGAAAAGGAGATCCCGTCATTCATACGGAACATGATTAAAGAAAAATATCCAAACCTAATCACACCACATAAGAACAGTAACAAAAAACACTGTGGCATTTACCACAGAATTGACACAGGAAGCCATACGCCAGTATTTGCAAGACCCAGGCGGCTTAATGTAGAAAAACTGGAAGCCGCACGTAGCAAATTTAGAACCCTACAAAAAGACGGAGTGATCTAGCCCACTACATATAGTATCTAAACAAAGTAAAGGATTAAGATGTTGTGGAGACTATTGTTCTCTCAATAGCATAACCAAGACTGACAGGTATCCTATACCAAATATAAACTCTTTTTCAGCAAAACTTGCAAACAAACGACGATTCTCCAAAATTGATTTGATTTCAGCCTACCACCAAATTAAAATTCATCCGGACAATGTAGCAAAAACTGCTCTCACCACCCCATTTGGTCTTTATGAATATATTTATATGCCGTTTGGATTAAAAAATGCATCAGCTACATTTCAACGGTATATGGACAAAATCTTTGAAGACATTGATTGTGTTTTTATATATATTGATGACATTTTAATTTTCAGCAATGATGAGATTTCTCATAAAAAAGACATTGAAACTGTTTTTAATGTTTTAAATGAACACAATTTAAAAATTTCAGCCACAAAATCTGTTTTCAATGTGACTTCCCTAGATTTCTTAAGCTTTCATATTAGCGTAGATGGCATTAAACCTACAACTAGTAAAATAGAAGAATTAAAATCTTTTCCTTACCATGATAACACAAAAGGGCTATGCAGATTTCTTGGAATGGGAGGATTTTACAGAAAATTAATATCAAAATTTTCAGAGATAGTCTTACCCCTATCTGAGAGAATGAGGTTATCTCCTAAAGGCTCGTTCACATTGGATGAATCTGAATGACAATCTTTCAATTCTGTAATTAAGGAACTTAATGATACATCCTCATTAGCTCACCCTGAATCTAACTGTACAAGTTATCAATTAGTCACTGACAGTAGTAATTATGCTGTCGGTGTGACATTGCACCAAATGGTGGAAGGAAATCCAATACCGATCGGATTTTTCTCTAAAAAATGAACACAAACACAAATGAGATATTCTCCATCAAATTTTTAGCAGCTTATTTGTCAGTGCTGCACTTCCGTCACCTCATAGAAGGTTGCCAAGTGCTACTTTTAACTGACCATAAGCCATTGTGTGGTGCATTTTATAGTTTAAACCCCGCTAAATCAGACAATAATGACAATTAGCTATCCTGACAGAAGTTATTTCAGATATTGAACATGTAAAAGGTAATCAGAATATAGTTGCTAATTGTCTATCCCAACCAACTCTTGCTGTACAAATAGATGCGTGTGATTTACCTGCACTTGCAGAAGCACAGGCATCTGATACAGAAATTCAATCTTTTCAGGACTTAAACCTGGAGATAACCAATTTATATGGTGTGACTTATCAACATCTTACCCCAGACTTTTTGTTCCATCTAAATTGCCCGAGTCCATATTCTATATTATCCATTCCATAAATTACCCTGGCATTAAATCACCCATTAAGATGATTAAAGCTTGATATTACTGACCAAACATGGATAAATCAATTAAAGACTTTTGTGCATCATGCACAGCCTGCCAACAAGCAAAGGTCTAAAAACATACAAAATCACCTATACAGACATTAGAAATACCATCAGCTAGATATAGTAGGACCACTCCTACCAGCAAAAAACCCAAATAGCACTGACATCAGCCCGTATAGATATATCCTCACATGTATTGACTGCACAACTCGTTGGGTAGAAGCACAACCCATCAGCGAAATCACTGCAGCTAGTGTAGCTGAGGCTTTCATAAACACGTGGGTCACACGTTGGGGTGTCCCGCTGCATGTTATAACCGACAGAGGCCGACAATTTGAAAGTGAGTTGTTTAGTGAAGTAGCAAAAATAATTGGTTTTTATAGACTACGTATGACAGCTTATCATCCTCAATGTAATGGTTCTGATTGAGAGAATGCACAGGACCATTAGAACTGCTCTTATAGCACGAAAAGAGTCCTGGCTCTCAGCTTTTCCGATGGTACTTCTTGGGATTCGCCCAATAGCTCTGATTTTTCTCCTTTTTATGCTGTTACAGGCACACAATGTTTGCTTTGGATGTCGTAGGGTAAAAATACAGCGTTCGCCTGATGCCAGGATGCCCACTCCGGCAATGAATGACATGTATCTGATCAGGGGAGGTTCCGTTCACCATAGAAGTGCATACCGGACGTGTTGGTTCAATTTTCTTCTTAATCACATACCATCGTTGCAGTACTCTGGTAAGCTTATCCGCTCGATTCTCACTTGACGATACTAAACTTATCGTGATCAATAAGTTATACTCTTGAATCAGCATTTCAAGAGTACTCAAACGCCTCCGGATCAGCATCTCACTTGCCGCCTTAGTTCGTATTCTGGCTTTGCCAGTGAGCATGTTTGATACCCACCGGTACACACATGCGGAGTCTGTGAAGAGGTGTAGCTTTGTTGCGCCCCACTGCAGGGCTAAATTGACGCCCTTCAGAATAGCATCCAATTCTGACAAATTGATATGTTGGACGTCCTTCTCAGGCCACAGCCAGCATGCGTTTTCTACAATGCTTCTGTCAACTTCCAGCAAAACCCCTGTGGTGAGAGAACTTGCATTGACCCATACCTCATAAGTGTGTCCACTTGTGCACCATTTACCGTGTGCAGGGTCATTCTGGCGAATTCTTTCCGTTATGTCCTCAATCATGTTCTTAAGGGGAGCATCTGTCACTTCGTCGTCCCAACCAGACGTGATCGATACGGTCCTGCGTTTAACAAATGTTGTAGCAACACGAAGCCATTCACACACAGGAACGTGACCCACCAGTTTTCCACACCACGAGAAAATGTTACGTCGCGTCAGGACCTCAGGAACTGATGGAATCTCATTTTCACGCTTCCACTTAAGCGTGTCGTTATCTTGTTCAACACGCAAACCCAGCACACGTGCGTCATCCCGTAACCGTTCCGGATCCTTGCAGGTCAAACCAAACGCAGCCAAGTGCTCCTTCACGCAAGCTGCTGAACTGACATCTTTCGACAACGCAGCTTCCACAATGGCCTTCATTATGGCTGGTGCAACATTCAACCCAAAACCCATTCGGGTCAAGCAATATCTTCGCCCCTTGAAGATTACAGTTTGAAAGGGCCAAAGTGACTTATGGATATGAACTTGCAGATAGGCCTGCCGTAAGTCAAGGATAGCGACATCCGGTCCTTTTTTACGCCACTCCCTCAGTTTCTGTGCACATACGTCAGCATTGGCTGTGTGTGTGTCGAGACACTCGTTCAGCTCTCGATAGTCTAATACTGGCCGCACTTTATTTTTGTTTTTCTGCACAATCGCCATCAACGGAATTAGTCCTTTTGGAGGACCAAGTTCTTTTTCAGGATAAGGCTGCAACCAACCATTGTCAAGCCAGGTCTGCAGCTCCCGGTCGTATTCCTCCTTAATTGCTGTTGGTATAGGGTACTCGGGTATCCGATTTCGCAAACTCTCCGGTGATCGACCATCAGACCACTTCCATGATGCGACCCATATCTTTCGGTTTGGGTTGAATTTGGCACAGAAATCAGGTTCTTCTATTTTAATAGCGGCGCAACAGACAGTCCCATGTTTGGGAAATCGTACGTCGTCACACTGTTATTTGGAATCCGCCTAACTTTTTAATGGCGTCAAACCCAAGTAATAAATCAAAGCCCAATAGTTCTCCATCCACTACCAAGACTTCGATTTTGAGGGGGGTTGCATTGGCTATGCCAAGCTTAACACGTCCAACTCTGCAACATTTAAGAGTATTTCCGTTTACAGTGAGTACGTCCACCTCCGTCATCTGCCAGGATTGACAGATTGATTTACTCATGAGTGTCTGTGAACAGCCAGAGTCCACTAGTGCTACTCTCTTAATTCCGTTCACGTAAATATTCAATACTGGTAGCGCCTCATTCATAACTCGCTTGGGGAAGAGACCGGCGCTGACGTCTTGTCCCCTTCCTCTTTTCCTGGACAGAATGAAGTAATGTAGCCTATTTCTTGACATCTGAAGCAACGCAGTGTTGTGCGTGACCTGCGTGACTTACGGGCATCTTCTCGTCGAGCTGGGCAGTCCCTGGAAAAGTGATTCCACCCAGAGCATCTGTAGCATCGCATACTCTCCTGACGTTTATCATGTGGATATTTACCAGCTCCGCCTGGTGAAATGGTAGCTGCAACCATTTCCTCAGTTGTGATTTGATCTTTCATTATGGCCCGAGCTCGGTCCAATAGTTGGTTTGTCTTCATGTCTTCCATTCTAGAAGACGCGCGTTGGTAATCCTGCTATGAACGCACATGCGAGTCCTTGCTCGGATATTACACCAAAGAGACACACTAGCTTCTTCAAGTCGGCTAAAAACACGTCGACGGATTCGTCTGGGCACAGTCAGCGTTCCACGAACTGCTCGGAAGCCAAGAAACGATCTGGTGCAAAGGCAATCCGCAGGGCTTGTTTTATTTGCTCGACATCTGACTTTTGCTCCAAGTTTAGTTGTTGATAAACAGCAAATGCTCCGCCCGTCAACCTCAGAGGAAAAACACGTTCAAACTTTTTTATTCCACACAGGTCACAAACAAGTTCTGCCTTCTCAATTCATTCAGTAACTGCCGAACCATCAAACTCTGGTATCAACTTCATGTCAAAAGTCTTGTCCATCATAATGCCGAAATAGCTTGTAGGAAATATTCTCTCGCAAATTGCTCGAATTTCGGGCCAGAAAAAGAAAAATGCTGACAAATCAACTTGCCGGTCCAATCTCGCCAACTGCTATCCACCTAACCAGTTAAACCTTCTATTTGCTTCTAGAACGACTGCTTTTATCGGCCAATCAATTTTTTCCATTGGCCGACAACACAGAGGACGCCAAAGATTTGCATACACTCCCATAGCGACTCCGGCGGACTTGTTTTGGGTATGTAATTTTCTTTAAGAATAAGTCTGAAAAAATTAGAAAATTCTTTAGTTTACTCTCAGTGATGATGTCTAGAGTTGACTCAGTGACATAAGCATCTGCAGTGAATATCAAAATTCACCTTGGAAGACATTTATTTTGGTAATTTTTTGCTGCACATCCTAATTTTGTCTCCACTATTTAAACCGTCCAAATTTATTTTTTTTTATGTAGTTGTGGAAGTTTTTCAGTATTTTCTGGAATGTATCCATAAATGTGAGAAAGTGGGTTTTTTTTTCTTTGGAAAATTAGACATTTTCAGGATAACTTGATGTTTAATCATCTAGGATGAAATTCTGGATACCATTGTTTCTTGAATATTTCTTAGAGGAGTACCTAATTCTTCGGCAATGGGTTTCCCCTCTAAGTCTATATGATTGTATGACATTTTCTGCATGTCTGAATTGATCAAAATAATTTGGTTCAAATGTAGATCTATAGGCTGGATTAAGTGGGCATGATTTAAGTTTTACAAAATACTGCAAAACCAGTTTAATACCCAATAGATGTTGAGTTGTTTCACCGGCTTATGTATAAGCTCTCCACTGGGGGTATCCTAAAAGCCCTGAGCACTCGACTAAGCACTTGATGGTAAATTGCATTGAGGAGTTTTATGGCTGGCTCATATATAAAACAAGCATAATCCTGTTTGGAACGAAGTAGCGAGCTATATAGTTTGATCAGTGTATACTGATTTACTCCCAATTTAGCATGAGAAAGCTAAAAGATTTTGCTACATTTTGTTTCCAAGTACTTCAAATGTGAAAAACATTTCTTGTCAAAAATCACACGTAAAACTTGCATTGTTCTTCTTTCAAGCATGGATCATTATGAAGTTTTCTTAGTTTGCAGAAATGCGTACATTTGGTATTTGTTTTAGAAAATGTAAATCCATTTTCCATTGCCCATTTCTCTATTTTCTTTAGGGATTGTTTGCGTTGCCTTTCTATTGTCTTCATATTCTGAGATTTGTACAGGATTTAAAACATTGTCTACATAAAGAGAGCATCTAACTCCTGGGTTTGAAGATTTCACAAAAGAGTTGATTTTAACTCAAAAAAGCGTCACTGATTGAATGCTTCCTCGTGGAACTCTTTCCTCTTGTTCTTGCACTTCCAACATTGTACTTTCTAAAATTTCCATACTTTAGGATATTCTCTGACAGGATTTACCTCTTAGGTAAATCCTGTCAGTTTACCTCTTAGGTCCAAGTCATGCAAATCGTTTAATATGTCGAACTTTCATATGGTATTATACGCTTTTTCTAAGTCAAGAAAGACTGCCTTGAGATGTTTCTTTTGATGAAATGCTTCTCTAACAAAATTTTCCAGCCACACTAAGTGATCCATGGTCCTTCTTTTTTACCTGAATGCACATTGGTAATTGCTGATTAAGCCGTTCTTTTCCAAGTACCATGTCAGTCTGCTGTTGATCATTCTTTCCATGGTTTTACATAGACAACTGGTTAAAACTATTGGACTGTAATTTCCAGGTTCTGAACCATCCTTCCCAGGTTTCAGAATAAAAGACTGTCTCCACAAATCTGAGAAGTGGCCACTTGTTCGTACATTATTAAACAGTTTTAGAAGGAGCTTTAATGATTTGTTTCACAGTCGCTTTAGAAATATAATGAATATCAGTTGGTTCCACGGGTTCTCTTTTAAAGATTCATTCAATTCCTCTATTATAAATGGAAGGTTGTAGCTCTTAGCATGTTTGGATTCAATGTTCAGTTTTTGTTTTTTGGCTTTTTGTTTAAGCTTAGCAAATTGTTAACTGCCATTCTTGGTTGATGAATTTTTTGAGATTGTTGTTGCTAATTATTTTGTTATTATTTATGCAAGGGCGTTTTCCTTTATTTGGCCAAAGTGGTATGTTGGTATGTTGGCAACTGTCAATACTAACCCTGACCTCCAAAACCCTCAACCACAGGGATCCCATCCCCAGCAAACAGGTAGTACTATGTGTGAGGGTACTACCCCTCTTCAAAAGTGCAGTCAGCATATTCTGAAGCCTCAGTCGTCTGGGCATGATCTCAGTTTTGATGTGTATATATATATTGTTTGTTTACTATTACCTTACCTTTTTATTTTTCTTACTTTTGTTATTTTTCATGAACTTTATCAATTCTGTTCAAGAATTTTGTCAATTATACACAACCATGGCCATAAAGAATATCAAAAAGTCCTAGTTTGAGAGACACCATAAAAGGTAGATGTTCATATATAGATGAAAAAGGCAATGACATACACATTCCTAGTGTGAAAATGTTTTTTTATAATTCTTTCACCCCAAGCAAGGCAGTACTGCCAATGGTGTGCAGGAGGTTAAATAAAAAGAGAGTGATGAGAAAAATGAACAAGACACAATGAGTGCCAGAGAATGGGTAAGAGAAGGATAAGAACATTGGTGTGAAGAGAGCTGCATGAGAGTGGAAAGAGAGAAGAACATGATACTAGGGTTGTCAGGGAAATGATGAGAGTCAAGGAGATAGAAAATGGTAATTGACATTGCATTTAAATTCTTAGAGATTGTAGCTGTCAGGGAAGTATGTATGCAGAGGGGAATTCCACAGGCGGGAATTGCAAGAAAAGAAGCTAATGGAGTAGAAGTTGCAGTTACATTTGATTGGTTTTAGTATAAAAGGGTGGGACCTAGTCACCAGTCTAGTAGCTCAAGTAAATTCATGCAGAGGGGGCACCAGGGAGCTAAGCTCATCAGAGCAGAAGCCATGGAAGTATTTGTAGAAGAGACAGAGGGAAGCCACGTTATGATGGTGAGAAAGTGACTGGAGTCAAGCTACCAGGTTGGGTTCAATTACATTGCAGATTCTCCGTTCGGTTTTGTCAAGAACCCCGAGATAAATAGCAGGGGCACCTAAACAGATGTGGCAGCAGTATTCAATGCATGGGTGGATGGTAGATTTATATATGTTCAAGATGGATTC
This sequence comes from Ascarosepion bandense, assembly GCA_037127315.1. NCBI lineage: Eukaryota > Metazoa > Mollusca > Cephalopoda > Sepiida > Sepiidae > Ascarosepion > Ascarosepion bandense. The sequence continues at coordinate 1,427,485 of JBBBDQ010001032.1, read as the reverse complement.
AGATAAGAAAAAAATTCCTGGCCCTATACAGTGAACTGATCTTCCTAGCAGCAGATTTAGGTATGGATTCAATGTAGTCATTCCACTTGGGCTGGCTGAGAGAGTTATACCAAAGAGGTGCAGTGTTTTGCTTTCAGGGAAACTAGCCTGATCCATACTGAGTGGCAGGTAAGAGCAATTGTCTATGGTTGTTAAAGGATAGCAGCTTTGTTTTGGAAGCATTGAAATTTATGAGCCATTTCTTACCACAATCCAGCACATATTGTAGGTCCTTTTCAAGAACAGCAGCTTGGTTTGCCTTGTCAACTTCGGCAGATTTCTTGTCAAGGCTGGAGTAAATGGTGCTGTCATCAGCACCATGCGAGAACACGTAAAGCCACAATGAGGAAGTTGGAGCCAAGAGATGTGAACCAAATTATCATAGAATTGTCTGCAACTCTATGCTTTCCTTTTGAAAACTTTGAAAGCATGCAAGCTTTATAAAAAGAAAAAGAAAACTAAAATGCTATTAAAAGAAAAATTGCATATTTCACATCACTGATGGTGATGAAAACTGACCTCGCATAGAGGTAGCACTACAAAGAATAAACATTAAGACAGTAGTGTCCATATTATCTTATTCATTAAGGGCTACAAATATGAATTACTCAAAATTTCATAAAATTAAATAAGGGTGGGAGGGCATAAAAGATGTAAAAAAAAAATCCTTAATGTTTCATTAAAATCCAATAATTACATGATTTTTTCAGGAATTTCCAAATCAATGTTTTGCACTTCAAAAAGGTGCTAAAATTTTCCATATTAATTTATTGTCACCCATAACCAAAATTACTGAAGATTTTAAAAAGGATTGAAAATCCATATTTTAAAAATAAAAAGTCCCATGATGATAAACTTATTTTTTATTAAGTTTCTGCCATATTTTCATATATGCTCATTTTTTAATGAATCTTTGGCTATAACAACTTATAATTAGTATAAATACTATTCCATCTCTTGATACATTTGCATATTGACATCATTCACCAAAAATAACGATTGCTACAGGACAGAGATTGTAGCTTTTTTCTTAAAAGCATTTCTATCTTTAAAATCTGGTTTATTTAACACAAAAAAAAAACCCAATATATTGCTGAAAATATTGGTTAGAAAAGAGAATTTGTTCATCATTCAGAATCTTCAAACTAAAGAAAAAAATTTTAAAGGGTGAAAATATTAGATGACAATTGTAATTTCACACGAAGAGTTCTGGAAGCGCCTATCAATATTACACATGCACTAAAACATTATCAGATAGAAAAAGTAAATGAAAACTGACAGGATAAAAATCAACACCTGGACTCACAACTATAAGGATTTCTCTGCTAAAACAACATAAAATGATCTCCATATATTTCAAAGCTAATGACAAAAGGACATTTTTTATAAACTCAAGTTGCTTCAGGGAAGTCATGCTGATTAAAAACTTAAAACTGACTTCAGCGATGAGGAAGATTTTCATTATCAAAATTAGACATGTTCAAGTCGAATAATAAAAACTATTTGTAATAAAATCAAAAATGGTTCAACTCTAAAGAAACACAAGGAATCAAACCTTTTTCTTGCAAAGAATCCTAAATAATTTTCCTTGTCCCTGGACATTTTGCAACCAATAAAAGAGTGTATTATAAAATTTTAATTTTTTTTTTATAGGTTGGTCCTCTTGGGTAGATATGAAGAAATAAAAATTTAAATTCGAAATTGGACAGCCAGAACAAGGTAGGCTGTCAAAGTAAACTGAGAAACAGATGGACAAAAAACAAATTAAAAACCCAGTTAACAATATTTGTTTCATCACCTATTTTTATGTGATATATTTTTGATCATTATAAATTAAATTACCTTGAGTGACTTTAAAAAATGGTTCCAACAAATGATGGGGGTGCTAGAATTAAGTAAAAACACAAAAATGCTTCAAAATGAATATGGCAACATTCAAAAGTACGCTGTCAAAAACAAAAAATATAAGTGAACTTTGATAAATTATATGAAACAAAAAATTTGAAAATTTAAAAAAATTGGGTAGAGAGAAGTTGTTGATATTATTCAACAAAACATTTTTGAAAACATATATATATATATATATATATATATATATAACAGAATTGTTTGCAATTCTATGGTTTCCGATGGAAAACTTTGCAAGAATGCAAGCTTTAGAAATACGAAACTAAAAAGCTATTATAAGGTAAGAAATTGCATATTTCACATGAGTGATGGCGACCGAAACTAACCTTGCATAGAGGTAGTGCCACAGAAAAGAAGTATTAAGACAATAGTGATCATAATATGTTATTCATAAAAGCAATTAAAAGCTTTTTTAATTATATATTATCATAGTTTTATTGCATTTTTTATTTTATGATTCAGAAAACTTTTTCTGAATCTCTTTTTTATATATATATATATATATATATATATATATATATATATGTGTGTGTGAATGAATAGAATAAGTAAAGAATAGGTGGGAAAAATGTCTGACAAGTTTCACTGTAACAAGCTTCTTCAGAGATTTCTTTCAACGACAAATGATTTTAAAACATCTGTTAAAATGTAATTTTTTCAGTATCTATTCTTATTTTATTTATTTTTGGGATTTTGATATTATATATATATATATATATATATATATAACCAAGTATGGGTGGAATAATATTCCCCATCCAAAGAAACACTATTTTTAAAAAAGTGCTCAATACAAAGTAGAGCTAATAATAATAATATTTATTAATAAATTATAACATTGATATGTTATAATATCACTACAAAAGTAGCTATTTTGTTTCGACACTTTTTGTGTCTTTTCAAGTGATGTTGTTATATTATTATATATAGTCATCCGCAGACATCTATTTCACTGTATCACAGCTCATCAGTATGGTTAGACTGATTGCTTAACCCTGGATTGAAACCCGACTGAATTGGCGTCAGTCGGCGATTCTACCTCTGAGCTATGGGCGCTCGGTAGAAGATGGCAGACTTTTTAGCGTGTATATTATCATTTTACACACCCAACAGATGGATAAAAATAAAACCTCCATACAATATATGATGAACAACTACTGAGTTGCACAATAAAATTCCTTGCATCAAATGCTATTGAAAAATATTTCTAAGATAATAATATTAGAAGCTCTAATTTACAGGATGATGTATCATCTAAACACACACACACACATATATATATATATATATATATATATAATGTAACCAAAGTATTTTTACTTAACATTGTATATTATATTTTTATTGGAGTAGATAGACTAAACTATCGCCCGGTTCACACTCCACCCACATCTATTGAACAGGTGAAGAGGCTCATCCCTTGTTTCCTGTTTAGGATGCAGTTTCCAGTTTTCTCTTTTCTAATCTTCTTTGTTTTTTTGTTTTTTTCAATTGGAGTAGATAGACTAAACTATCGCCCAGTTCACACCCACCCACATCTATTGAACAGGTGAAGAGGCTCATCCCCTGTTCAGGATGCGGTTTCCGGTTTTCTCTTTTCCAATCTCTCTTCACTCTTATGTAGCCCCCTACACATCAGTGGTGTTACTGCCTTGCTAGGGGTGATATGATTAAAAAAAAAAATAAAAAAAAAAAACATAGAACTACTTTTTTAAATTTAAAAGTACTTAGTTACTGTTCATAGCCAAGCATCTGATAAATCTTTCCTAGCAGATCATTACATCATATGATGAATCTGATTATAATAACCACAGGGAGGGTCTTTCATAAGAGTATTTTGTTAAAATAACGTAGTTTTCTATCATTTCTTTTCAAATCCAGGGCCTTCTCACTCCTGTTAGAGGATTACCTTTGACCTTTGTTACTTCCTATCTCTGGCCATATTAGGCTACGTAGGGTTCAAGGTATTGGGTCAGATCATGTTGCCTTTGGTTGCCCTCTCATTCTTCTCAGCTGTTTTGGTGCCAACTGTTGCTCTCATAGTTGTCTCTGAGATGAGAGACATGGCCAGCTCATCCTGGTTTTCTCTTCTTGATTATCTTCTTCACTCCAGTCTGTTAAATCTAAATTATGTTACTCTTTTTTTGTAAAGTGATAACAAGCATGATTCATTCCATTTTACAAAGGGCCACTGCATCAGTTTTATTCAAGAGAATACACAATTTAGCTAAATGATGACATCAGGTTATGACAAATCCAAAGAAAATGAATTTGTAATGAGTATAAAAAATGAAAAATGAATTTGATGAGACTCATGATAGCCTTCAAGAACAAGAAAAACATAGGTTATAAAAGAAAGAAAAATTATATTTGATCGGGTTGGTCAGGATTTTGCTGTCTTCATCTATTCATATCTGACTAGACACCATGTTGATTTTCACCCATGTGCTTTTACTTGTTTGTTTTTTTTCTGTTTTTTTACCTTTCAGAAAATTTTTTTTTATCTTTGATAGTTCGTGTTTGAATGTATGAATCTTTTACAATTTGATTCTTTCACCCTGTTTAATTCTCCCCTGACCCTAAGATTATTTTAAACCCAGCCTGTATTATTATCCGCTGTGATAAGGGGTGTTCTTCATGTGCTTCAGGATGTAGATATTTTTTCTTCACTTATTTTTAGGTTGCCTGTGTTGCCTCCTTGAAAAGTCAATTTTAATATTTTTTTTTTTTTCATTTGAATGTGATTATTCAAGGTATTTCCCTTATCAATTTAAAATTACCTTTACTGCCAATATCCTAAATTTGAAATGTATTTGCCACATATGTAGGCCTGTCTGTAACCATGGCGTGTTAAAAGTTTTGACCATGCTGCCTTTTGAATATTTTTTCTCCTCTTTTTTCTGTTTATTTATTTATCTTTTTTGTCCTTTGAAAAAAACATCACTGTGTCTAATATTTCTTATGCTCTTACCACCCCATTTCTCTTTGGGGTTGACCTGTTAGCAGACCAATTCTTATAAGTAAAAACCGCAGAAATTTTCTCTCCACTTTTGTTTTTAGGTCACCTGTGTTGCCAACTTGAAAAGGTAATTTTAATATTTTTATTTTTTTTCATTTAAATATATCTTTCCTCCCATTACCGTACCTATTTCATCTACAAATTGCTATTAACTTGAACTGGCAATTCTTCAAATCGTGGTTAACCTGACCTCCTGCAAATTCAAAACTTAGTCTGAAAAAAAAAAAAAAAAAAAAAAAAAAAAAAAAAACCTTTCTCAACAATATCCTTTATTTTATTTTTTTAAATTGGAGTAGATAGACCCTACTATTGCTCAGTTCATACTCCACCCTCTTCTATTGTAGAGGCCCATCCCTTGTTTCCTGTTCAGGGAAGGGTTCCCAGGTCACTCTTTCTCTACTTAGGCCTCAAATGTGGGTGGAGCTTTTGCAACTTTTCTACAATGTGGGTGGGCAGTGGCAACAGCTCTTCATACTGAGAGTACTGGGTTGGCAGTTTTTTGGTTGCTGCTTCTGACTGGTAGTTAGGAGCCCTAACTCTTGCATAGCATCTCGAGTGGCTGCTCTGATCATAAGTTCCATAATATCAAGGTTCTTGGCACATGGATAGGTGCCCCTGCAAGTTTCTCTGGTGAATGATCCTGAGGCCACACTATGCTGCAGTCTGTGCCAATTCCCTTCCTACACATGTAGTAGATGACTGTCTACTACCACTACAAAAGGCCTCTCCTTTCCAAAAATACTCACAACTACAGATACAATGCTAAACCAGCCTCACAAAAATCACCTAAATTTCTTAACATTTTCTTCACTAACATCCATGATATGCATACCAATGTTTTCAGTGTGGAATCTTTCCTCCATAAAAGGTCTCCAGACATCCTAGCTCTCTGTGAAAGTAACCTGAGCCCCACAATCACCTACTCTGATTCTCAATCTCAGATTAACTTCCTTTCTTTAGGAAGGACTCCAGCATCCGTACTCATGGCCTGAGAGTTTATGTCAGCAAACATTTCTATCTAGCTGGGGAAGTTTCTCTTGAAACTCTTGACCTTGCATACATGTATCTCCATCTTGTGCTACTAAATTCAGTTCGCTATCTTTTCTTTTTCTGCCACTACCCTTCCTCTCCCGACTTTCTTGCTTGACAGTATATCTGATAATATAGATAAGGCCATTGTTTGCCCAGATATTTGTGTTCAGTGACTAATGCCCACCATACCAAGTAGCTGGAAAGCTACCACTGAACTTGCTGGCATCCGTACCCTGAACTTTGCAATCACCTAGTCTCTCATGCAAGCGGTAGACATATTTCCCCATGATGCGTGAAGGAAAAGCTTCTCTGTTAGATTCCTGCTTCACTTCTATCCTTGCCATGCCATGCAGCATTGCCCTCTTGGCAACTCTGACCATGCTGTGGTCTTTGTTAATATCTCTCTCTACTCCTCTTACCCCCAGGAAACTCTGACCATTATAATCTCTTACTGCTATCAAAGGGCAGAGTGTTCAATGTCCCTTGGAAAAAAGTATTTAGTCTCGCCGTTAAAGACTGCACTTCTAAGGTCTCCCTTCTGGTTGAAAGCTGGCATCAATGCTTTCTTCCCAGCCAGAAAATTCCATCTTAAACCTCATTCATCCCCCTGGTTCTTCATTCTTGATCAGCTGCCATAGCCCACAGAAATCACTACTTCTGGCTTTATCAGAGCCATGTGTCTGACCATAAAAAGCGCCTTTCTACTTCTGGTTGTAATTAGTGTAAGACAATCCTCAATGGTGCTAAGCTATTGTTTACTGACAGAATTAAGCTGTGTATAGCAGGTTGCAAGTTTAGCCCCAAAGACTACTGGCAGCTCTGCAAAAGGTGTTTTAAACAGCAGCAAACTTTCCATCCCTCCTTTAATCAATAAGTATGAGGTTCTCACAGCTACAGCGAACAAGGCTGAGTGCTTCGCTCACAGATTATACTTCAACTCCTCACTTAATTTGTTTGGTGTATCCACACCCTACTTCCCACCTAGAACTAAGGCTCAATTGAGTGACATTTAAGTTACTACTTCACTGGTCTTACATAATTTTAAAATTTGACCCCTATAAGGTGGGTAGAGGTGATGGAATTTTTACCTTAAAGAAATGTGCCCCTGATCTTTCCTTTGTCCTATCTTAACTCTACAACTACTGTCTCTCTGCTTCTTGCTTTCCTATCTGCTGGAAGTCCTCTTCTGTGATTCTGTTGATTTGTGCAGGTAACAAATTCGAACAACAGAAAATTATATTAAATAAAGAAAATTACGGAAGAAAATAGTATTTACAAAGTAGGGTTAGTAATCATACAGTAAACAAGGTATTAATTGTACATCTCTTCGTACAATGTAGAGTCCGATAATAAGCACTTCCGGTTGACTACCGGAAGTATCCGACTGACTTGTTAGCACAGTTCCAATCACTCTAGCACTGGTATATCGTGACTGTGACATTACCGCCAACAACACCGAGGTCTTGACACTACCACTATTTGTAGTGCATGGAATAGTTCATTTATCATTAAAAGGGTGGAGAGCGCCCTAACAGATTCCTGTTTTTAAGAACTTTGAAGAATGCTCAAATCCCTCTAATTATTGCTCCATCAGCCTCCTATTAATTTTTAGCAAATTGTTCAAGGTCATCATCAATGCTGCAGTAGTTCAACATCTCATAGCCTTTTCTCCAGCAGACAGTATGGCTTCCACTTTGCCAGATCTACTGCTGACATGCTAACAACCATCACTAAGTAAATATACCAGGCTTTTGATTAGAAAAGTGAAGCTCAACAGTTGCCCTAGATATATCCAAAGCATTTGACAGTGTGGTATGCTGACCTATGGTATATCTGGACACTTGTTTGACTTGATCAAATCATTTCTATCAAATTGCGTAATATAGGTTGTATTGAATGGACATGCTTCCAGGTCCTATCATACAAACACAGGTGCCTCTCAAGGCTATGCTAAGTCCTGATTTTCATCAAAGATCTCCCTTTGTAATCTGATCCCAAGTAGGCATCTGCACTGACAACACCATTTACTCTCGCCTTGTTAAGAAATCTGCTGATGCTGACAAAACAAACCTTGCTGCAGCTCTCAGTGGTAGACTGGGGTAAGAAATAGCTTGTAAATTTTAATGTTTCCAAAAAACAAAGCTGCTATGCTTCAACCACCATAGACAATATTTTCTACCCACCATCAGCATGGATCAGCCTTGTCTCCCTGAAAGTAATACATTGCACCTCCTTGGCCTCACTCTCTCAGCTGACCTTAAGTGGAACAACTACATTGAATTAACAGCTAAATCTACTGTTTGGAATGTCATGTCCATGTGTCAGGTCAAGAGGTTTTTCTCTTCTGGCTCAATTATACACATATAGAAATCTACCATCCACCCATGCATTGAATACTGCTGTCATATTTAGTTGGGCATCCCTGCTGTTCATCTTGGGGTTCTCAACAAAATCCAAAAGAGAATCTGCAACGTAGTCGATCCCTTCCATATTCTTGCTACCCTAATGGCTATGATCTCAAAGAGTTTAAATGCAACATTAGCTGTCATCATCTATCTTCTTGGTTCCCATCCGTCTTCTCCCTTTACACTTTCCTCTCACGCAGCTCTCTTCACACTGATATAACCGTCCTTCTCTTACCCATTCTCCAACACCTACTGTGACCTGTTCTCCTCTCTTCACTCTATTATGTAACTTCTGTGCACCAGTGGAAGTGCTGCCTTGTTTGGGGTGACAATCATAAAAAAAAAAGATTTAAGTGAAAATTCTTTATTCTTTATTATGAATGACTGGAATCTGAAAAAAATTATTATCTAATACTATAATGAGCAAATTATCTTTAAATTATCTTAAGAAAGAAATGAAAACAATTCTAGATAAGAAAGTTAAATAGTGAATTTTTGCATGACAATGTACTCAGTTGTAATGATTCTAAAGAGACAAGCTTGCTAAACATTACACCATGTAAAGGCTCCCAAAATAGGTAAGATGACAACATTTACTTTCATTTTTTTTAAATAACTCTGTACAATGATCAATTTAAATGTGCGTTGTGGTGCAGCAGATATTGACTCGGAATGGCAAATCGGGGAGTTGAGTTCAAATTCCGGTTTAATTCTTTGCATTCGCTTATGCACAAATACCCCTGGGAAAGGTATTAATCCATCTTTACTCCAGTTATGGATTAAATAACAGAACAGATTGGGTTCTACAGCCTTGGCTGGCAACCAGTCTGCTGCAGAAAGCAATGGCAACCTAATATGGGATAATCTTCTGCCCAGTCGGTCATGTCACTTTTGAGACATGATCGCTCAAGCATGTATCCCGTACGGCACTTAACTGACTGACTGAATATAATGGTTGATTAAGGCTTCTAATGGGCATAAAGTGAGGGATCAGTTTTATATTGTTATGAAGTAATAAATTGATTCCTCACTAATTACTACATAATAATAAAATACATCACTTCTCCCTCTAGCTATGAGTCAAATAACAGGACAGATTGGGTTCTATAGCCTTGACTGGCAACCAGTCTAACACAGAAAGCAATAGCAACCTACTCTAGGACAATCTTCTGCCCAGTCAGTCATATCTTTTTTGAGACATGATCGCCTAAGTGCGTATCACGTATGGCGCTTGACTGATGATCTGCTTCTTTTTCCACTGTGTTTTCTCAGATCATTTTTTTTTTCATTTTTAAAGAACCAATGATTCTTATATTGACTACAAGGCTTGATTCCAACAATTTCAAGAGAATATATACTTGCACTCTAAGGGTATTTAGCTAATTGAAAGACAGCAAGCAAAAAATAATAAAATAAAAATGGTATATTCAGGATTTCTTCCAGCGAGAAACATTTATCAATCACGCATACAGACTGAATTGGTTTGAACCAAATGCAACATATTCCAAGAGAATAAGCAATGCTATTTTGGTAGATGAGTACAACAACATATTTAACTGCTATGGCAACTGGAAAAAAAAAGAAAAAAAAAAAGAAAAGAAAGATAAAGATTGTATTTTACTTGCATCTTAATGCAAAATAGTAAGCAGTTCTTACTCATCTTAATAGAATGAGTTTTAGTACTACCTTTACACTGCTGCTTTAGTTTATGACCAAATGCATCCGCACCAAAAAATACCTTTTAGGTTCATACAACTATGGATAAAAATGGCATAATTCATTTTAATTTTAAAATCGCACATTCAAAAATTTCCTGCTGCGTGAGCGTTCAAATAAAACACCATTACAAGAGCGTTCTTAAAAAAAAAAAAGTTAACAGTAAAATCAGTTATTAAAAATTGCCTGAAGACACCACTCATGGTAGAAACCTAGGTCACATAATAATTCATTTAAAAATGGAAAATAAATAAATATATATATATATGTGTCTGTGTGTGTGTGTGTGTACTTTATCTGTGATACTCATTCTATTTCTGCACATTTCCTCTTTAGCCCACCTGCATTTGTTATCAATTTCTTTGTGTATATTCCTATATTCCATGCTGTACCTTTTGTCTCCTTTCCATCATCCTGAGAATTTCATCGATTATCCATTAATTTTTTTTCAGGTCATTCAGGTGTGTCATATTGCAATCTGTGTGTTTTGCAGTAAAAACTGCATTTCTGAATCTCTTATTGATAGTTGTGCACTTGATTTGGTTTTTCATTTCTCCTCCTGGGTTTTTCCATCTCAGCATATGTCTTGAATTTTCTTGAAAGTAGGTGTTGGCTATTATCAATTGCTATACATCACTGAGACCGTTTTTCTCCAAGTTCTGAATTCAAATTTGCCAACTATTTCACCATCTCTCTCCTTGCCTACTTTGGCATACAGGTCTCTCATGACAAGAGAAATTTCTTGCAATTTACCTTGATATTGTCAAGTTTACAGTAAAACTTCTCAATTTCTTTTTCTGCACTTTGTGCAGTTGGTGGATTAAAAATTTTCACAGATATGTTGAAAGGCTTTCCTTTCAGTTTAATGACAAGAATTCTTTCAGATAGGTGACATTTCTTCAGGTCTTGGTCTAATATCAGTCATACTCTTTCATTTTTCACTCGGCTTGCATATTTGATCCTGTGTTTGTCACTGATGAAATGTCAATTGTTTGCCCACCACATTTTGCATATGCCTAAAATATTAACCTGTTCATATCTTCCTTTATATTTTTTAACTGATCAAATTAATTTTGTGTTCCAATTTCCATGTCTTGAGAATTTCTTTATTTTCATTTAAACAATCACTGGAAGAAAGTCTGGTGATGCTAATTGTTCATGTCTTCTTTTACTGGGCAAGAGATCAATTCCAAAGAGTTTGACCCACTTTACATCGTTTTGGCTAAAAGTCACTGGATGATAGTCAGGTGACACCTGTTGAGATTTTCATCCTTTCTGAGCAAGAATTCAATTCTAATCGATCTAACACCTCTCACTAAGTTTTAACGTCATTAAAGTACTATTATTATGATGTCATTTTTTTAAATTCTAAGTCAGTGACTTTCTCAAGTTAATAGTGAACGAGGATTTTGCTATTCAGTATTTGATGAAAGCCAAAAGTTTTAATCGGTGATAATTGGAAACTTGAATTAAAAAGAAACATTTAGATATTTCAAAACTAATCAGGCATAAGGCCATAACTGTTTAACATCAACTAAGTTTCAAATGGGCTACATATAAAAACTATAAAGCAAGAGTGTGTTGAAACTGGAGGAGGAAGCACTTCACAGATTTTTCTCTTAGCATTTAAGTGCGGGGACAAACAGAGAAGGGCACAACATGGGAAAAAATAAAAATCTGAATGAGGAGGAGTGAGGCCACAACAAGTGGTATGCAACTTCTGGAACAAATTACACCAAGTGCACATCTTAACAAGACATTGAATCTCCGACAATAGCAAAATGAGAATTGCCAAAAGCAGACTACTGACTGTTGATTTTCCCTATCATTTTTATTGACATGAGACAGTTGACGAAGATCCAGATATGAAAAGTTGCAGAGAGGTAGCTATTTGGATATGCCGAGCTGTTTTACTACTAATGGAGAAACCCAGATGTGATGTTGACAGTCATGTCCGCATAAGACTCAGGGCCTCTTTTGCATCTGTACAGACACACGTTCAACACAGTACAGTATTAAAGGTGTTTCACAAGATTAGCTTGGTAATTATTATGCTATGACTTTTTTTTTTTAATCATTTCACCCCGAGCAAGGCGGAAATGCCACTGATGTGCAGGGGGCTACATAACTGTAAAAAGATTAATTAGAAAAGAGTGAGAAGTACAAACTAGTTAGAAAGGAGCAATAGAAAGCTGAGAAAGCAGGTGCGATGACAGATACATAGGTGGAGAGAAGGGAAGGTTATATGGGGGTGGGCAGAGAGCTAGAGTCAGTGGTTAGTAGATGAGTATTGACTCTGCATTTAAACTTCTGGAGGTTGTGGCCGTCAGGAAAGCAAGAATACGGGAGCGAGTTCCACAGGCGGGAAGTGCGAGAGAAGAAGCTGCAGGAGTAGAATTGTCGTCTGCATTTGGCTAACCCGACTGTGAATGGGTGGGACCCAGTTGCCAGTCTGGTTGCAAAAGTAAACACCTGCTGAGGAGGCACCAGTGACTTAAGTTCATTAAGTTTGTCCGAGCAGAAACATGTTGGAAGATTATTTAACATAACCTCTTCTTGGATGACTTGATGTTATAGTTATGCCTGTATGTAAACACCAACCAGGGCTATACCCCTGAGTTTGTGCAAAAACCTTATTTGGGATTATGGTTGTGTTTGCGAGTATTTACCCTCTTTGAAAGAGGTGAAAAGTAATCTGGGAGAAATGCAGTCTGTCCTTTGTATGTCCACTGACAGGACATCACTCTATAGAAGGAGGTCACTATTACAGATTGCATTTTTAGCAACACTGGATGTTGACTTTAAATAACTTGGTCTGACACTGATGTCACACTCATGTAATACCCCGAAAAAGATTAAAATCATTTGCCATAGACCCCAAGCCTAATTGCTCATTGTAGCTTTGGAACATGTAGTATATAGTGTGGCATAAAACTACTCTAGAAGAAAAACAGTATTTCTACCAGTCTTTTGCAGACAACTTTATTTATATATGTCTGTAAATTCACACAAAGCTTAATGGGGAAATAGCCATTTTCAACATTTTATTTTAAGGTATGCATTCTTTGACCCATTATAAACAGAAAATGAAGAAAAATTCTAAGCCCAGAGATTAGCTTAGGTAAAGGAAGGGGTTGGGATGTATTGGTTTACATTGGGTTGGGTTGGGCTGGGAGAAGGAATTTAGTAGTAATTTCTCCTTGGTAGTGAAGTATGTAGCCTGACCCTTGAGTTAGTAGTGGTAGGGAGGTAACTTCTTGACCAACTTTTAAAATGTTTTTCTTTTTGTTTATATATATAGAAAGAGAGTAAATCTGTAAGATTGTAACATCTTTTGGAAACTTAAATTCAGTTAAATTAACTGAAGATCTGTGTCCAAAGAAATTAACAAATAACTATCCATTTTTCTGTGAAACGTAAATAATTTAAGGCATGTGTCAATTATGATTTATTTGTCAGTTTAAAATAAGAGAAAATTCTGTTTCTACTGCTCTTTCACTGTCGATTTGTCCTTTTAGACAGGCAATTATGAAAAAAGTAAGTATTACCCAAAATGAACAGGGATAGTATATTGGCAAGGGGGTCAGTTATCAGCTCTTGAAGCCAGAACGGTCAATATATCTGGAGTTAAACCAGAAGGATCTAAAGTGAAACATTTAAACAACACAAAGAAAACTTTATTTATTGAAAATCAGCCCCCCCAAACCCCAAACCCCACACTATATACATATATATATATATATATATATATATATATATATATATATATATATATAGTGTATCGAGGCAGCAGATGCAGATAATTTTCTAAACATATACTGTTAAATATAAGAGACAATGAACGTCTTATGTTTAATCATGAGCTGTTCTAAACATCGTATTTTGGCTTTAATTTCAGGTGAAAATAAAAACAGAAATTCTCCAGCAATTGGATAATTTTTTTTATTAAGTTGATTCTAAGCTTTTGACTCACATGAGCCATCTTCAAAGAGGTTACAAGGATGTTAACATAAAATCATCCACCTTCAAAGATGATTTTATCTTGTGTTGACATAAAACTTTGCTAAGCAATGATAACAGTTGCCAAATAGCAAACGCAGTTCGTAAACTTGTAATGTGGTTCTATGATGTCACACCATGTGAGAGCTCAAAATGTTAACAGAACCATATATTTAAATGCAATGTAATGTGTTACACAAGGAGATGGATGGACCGGAAATACTAAAATCCAAAGTGGAAGCTGCAATGGCCAAAATGAACAGAAACAAAGCACCTTGTCCAGACGGCATAGTGATAGAGCTGCTGACAGCCTTAGAAGAATATGGCATAGAAAAGATTACTGACATAATAAACGAAATTTATAGCAGCGGAATAATACCAGACGACTTATGCAAGTTGATTTTTATAGCGCTGCCAAAGAAACCTGGTGCAAACGAGTGTGAACTACACAGAACTATCAGCTTAATGAGTCATATTACAAAACTGATTGTCAGAATCCTGATGAATAGAGCGAGAAGCAGAATCAGGCCAGAGATAGGGCAGGAACAGTGTGGGTTCGTCAAAGACACTGGAACAAGGAACGCCATATTCATGATTAGGATGCTCTCTGAAAGGGCATTACAAATGAAGAAAGACTTGTACCTATGCTTCACTGATTATGTGAAAGCATTCGACAAAATACGACACAAAGAATTGATAGAGATGCGAGGCAACCTCGACGTTTTTGGCAAAGACATAAGAATAATCAAGAATCTCTACTGGCAGCAAACGGCCTGCATACGGACAGGTAACGACCTCAGTAGATACACAAAGATAGAAAAAGGCGTAAGACAAGGATGTGTCTTTTCACCGGATCTGTTCAATCTATACAACGAGAATATTTTGAGGACCCTAGATGACACGCCAGGATTTGTTATTGGAGGCCACAACCTGAACAACATAAGATATGCGGACGATACAGTGCTGATTGCGGACACGGAAAGGAAACTGCAAGATCTCATACAGAAAGTAGCAGTGGAGAGTGACAAGAAGGGACTACAAATAAACATTAAGAAAACTGAGTGCATGGTCATCAGCAAAAGATACAACCCAAAATGTGGGGGATAACAGAATCAAACAAGTCCAAGAATTTAAGTACCTAGGAAGTGTTCTAACAGGAGATGGAAAGTGTGACACGGAGATCCGAAGGTGAATTGGCATGGCAAAGGACGCGTTCCAGAAGATGAGCAAAATACTAACACACAGGAAAATCTAAATAGAAACAAAGAAAAGAGTGCTGGACTGCTACATGATGTCAGTTCTTCAATACGGCAATGAATGCTGGGCAATATCATCAAAAATGAGGACAAAACTGGAAACGGCCGAAATGTGGTTCTACAGAAGGATGCTACGGATATCGTGGACTGAGCATGCAAGCAACGATGAGGTATTGGAAAGAATGGCAACAGAAAGGAAATTGATGCTGAGCATCAGGAAGAGACAACTGAAATTCCTGGGACACACAATAAGGAAGGAAAGCCTGGAGAACATGATACTGACTGGTCAGATAGAAGGAAGGAGAGACAGAGGAAGGCAGTGGATAACATACTTGCAGAGCCTGATCAGGTAGATGACGGAACGGGGGTTGCCAGAAGCAACAGGAGCAAACATACTGAGAGCCACAAGGGATAGGGAGACGTGGAGAGTCATGATCGCCTACGTCCTGAAGGGACAGGGCACATAGAAGAAGAAGAAGAATGTGTTATGACCAGATCTAAATGCGATTTTATTAAGTGTGGGTTGTTCGGATTTAATGTAGGTGACCTCCAGTATCTGAAGGTTCTTTTTACTGTGCGTATGAGTGAGGATTATTGTAACCTCTCTGAAGATGGCTCATGTGAGCTGAAAGCTTAGAACCAACTTAAATTATCCAAATGTTGGAGAATTTTTGTCTTTATTTTCACCTAAAATTAAAGCCAAAATACGATGTTTAGAACGGCTCATAATTAAACATAATAGACATTCATTGTCTCATATTTAACAGTATATGTTTAGAATATATATATATATAATGTATGTACATATGTATGCATGTGTGTACATGTGTATGTTTTAAAAAGTTGACTGTAAAATCTTATGAAGTTTATATATTTTACCTCAAACAAAAATCTTTTTGAAGTTTGTTCACAGAATAAATATTTGAGCTTCAAAAAGATGTCTGTGTATTCCAACCAGAATATCTTTAAAAAAAAAATTGCAATCCATTGCTTTGAAAATGAAGTTAGCATTTTTTTTACTGCCTGATAATTTTAAGTGTCAAGAATATTCTTTAACAAAGTTTATGATTCCTTTCTAACCTTACAGAAATGACAATGCTTATACCATAATAATTTTGTCGAGAATTTATATTCTTCACTAAAAAATTCTGATTTTAAGACGATGTCTCAAGTTATCAGTAATAATTTCTATTTTCTTTCATTTTATTCAGATTAGTATCAATCTTTGAGCCAGAAATCTGACAGGCATTGGATAGTGAATGATACCTTCCAAAACTAAAAGTAATAAATAGAAAAGTTTCTGTCAAAACAAAGAAGAGAGTGCTTAAATGCTATGTAATATCAATCCTTTAATATAACACTGGATACTGGAAAATTTTCTCATGTGACAAGGAAACAAAAATCTTGTTCTGCAGAAGGATGCTGAGAATGTCATGGATAAAACATGAGCATAAAGGAAATTTTAAGGAAAATGTAAAAAAATCACATACTAAAAATCGGAAAAAGAGCTTTCTGCTGGGGCACAAAATAAAGTTGTCTTAGAAAGTTTAACATTCACAGGATATGAGTGACAGGGAAACAGCAAGTAACCTCCCTAACAATCTTGTGTTAATGAATATAAGAGCAATAAGTAAGACGTATCGGAAATTGTGGATAACCATTACCATCCTCATCCTGAAAGGAAACATCACGTAAAAAAAAAAAATTCTAATCTATGTTGGTTTATTACAATATTATGGATGATATTTTCTTCTGCCTTCCTCAGATGTAAATTGTGTCCTTGAGTATGACATGGTACTTATCCTGTTTTTATTAAGGTAAAGAAAATTAAATGGTTATCCTTGAAGAGCACATGATAAATGAGAAAATCTGCCGAAAATATCAGGTAAAGAATTGTGATAATAATGAATATCACGCTATTTAATTTCTTTATTTGAATCTGAGTTTAAAGCCAATAAAAAGAGATTCTCCAGGCAGACTTGTGTTGAAATTTTTTATCAATTGATAGGAAAATTGTTTTTGCTGTATCCATTGACTTGAGATTATCACACCACTGAATAATCATCTTCTATGAGCCATGTTCCGTTCAAGGACATGGGCAAACATGGCTTGGTCACATTTCCCTATCCCTGATAGCACGATTTCTTCTATTACCCCATACAAACCTTGCTGTCATTGACCTGCTCAGGCCCTTCAAATGTGTTATCCACTACTTTCCATTTTCTCTTCTTCCTTCTATCCGACCTGTGATTATCAGATTCTCCAAGCCTTCCTTCCTCATCACATGTCCTAAGAACCTCATCTGTGTATTTTATGTTGTTCAGGTTGTGGCCGCTGATGACAAATCCTGGCATAACTTCTTGAGTCCTCAGTATAGTTTCGCTATTGAACGAGTTGAATAGATCTGGTGAAAAGACACATCTTTGTATTATGCCCATATCTTTATATATCTGCTAAATTTATTTCTTGTCTGTATGCAGACAGTTTGCTGCCAGGTAGAGGTTCTTGATTACTATGAAACTTAAAAAGGCTTCAGTTGTCTTGTTAACATCTTTTTAACATTTATAGTGATTCTGGATATGAAATCTGACAGTTAAAAAATTACCCAACTTTCCTCATTTCACATCTAGAGGATAAACTCAGCCTAGTTGCAAACTTAAACATAGAAGATATGTTTGCTAAGCATTGGACTAGCATCCCAACCCAATAAAAATATCACCTTCCTTGAGAAAGAGGTGCATATATACCCCAGTTTAAAAAAAAAATTATGTATTTCATACTATTTTTAGTATTTATTACTAAGTGGATAATTTTAAATGAAAATAGAATGGTTCTTTTGTTCTTATTTCTTTGCAGAATTTTACAATTGTTAATACTGCACAATAACATGTGCATCAAATGAACTGTTCTGGTATCCAGTTTTTGTTTTCTCTTCCCCATGCTAGTCTCTTCTTATTGGCCGGCCAAAGCAAATGCTTCCTGGCTGCCTTCTAAAATTTTGCAAAAAAATAATAACAAAAAAAAATTCTATTTTCATTTAAAATTATCTACTTGGCAATAAATCCTAACAATAGTATGAAATACATCATTTTTTTTTTTTTGAAAGCTGGGGTGGCCTTATAATTATGGCCGGTAGTGTATATCTCCTATAGAATCATTACATAAGTTTGTAAATAAACTGATCACAGCAAACAATGCTTAGATCAGTAGCTTAAAACTTAAAATTGTCTGTGATTACCAACCAGGATATCTGTACAGTAATGTAAAAACCCATAAACCACGTTTTCCTCTCTGACCGATCATATCCAAAATACCTACACTTGAATACAAGTTACCAAAAAACCCTTATTCACAAAGTTTTTCATACATACCCAACAATTACAGCATTGCATCTGCAAATGAATTCCTCTGTATCTTAAAAGAAACAAATCCCACGGATCTAGCTTTGCTTGATATTGTTAAATTTGTACCAACATCCCAGTTGAAAAAACAATCAACATGATTCGTGACGACATCTACAAACACCCATCAATTCTGTCTTTAAAAAATTTGACCAGGAACTTTTTGCATCTCTACAATGTAAGTTCCATTTTATCATCATAATGGCAACACCTGTATCAGTGTCAACGTGATAAACCCATTAGGTCCTGATTTCTCAAAATTTTACATGTCTTGTATTGAAAAATAAGTTTTTAAAACTATTGTGAAACTAGAAATCTACACAAAGTATATTGATATTTTTGTTTTGAAAAACAAACAAACAAAAAAATAACAAATGAAATTAAAAATCTAAAATCATCTTCTGAAAAAACTTAAAGCCTAAATTTATATATGAACTCATGATTAATAAGAAAATCCCATTCCTTGATATTGATTTTGAACTAAAATCCAAAGTATTTACCACTTACCCTTATAAAAAATCCATCAGTACCAACTCTTGTCTCTTCAATTATGATAGCCAATATCTGAAATATAAAAAAAGCAGTAATAATAAAATTCCTAAAAAGAGCGCAGATCTAAATAGACACATTACTCTTCCAAAAGAATATTTCTGAGTAAACTAAAAAACAAAAATATTAGCCAACAATTATTTTCCAAAGTACATCATTAATAAACAAATAATATTATTCTTATAAAAGTACATGACACCAGTACTAAAAAGACCACACAACAAAGCATCAACATATTTTACTGCAACCAGATACACAATAATAAGCAGTATGAATAGGTTTTTTTTTTAATTGTATCACCCTGAGCAGAGTAGTAACGTCACTGATGTGCAGGGGGCTACATAAGACTAAAAAGATTAGATAGGAAAAGAGTAAAGAGAATGACAAACCAGTTAAGGATGGATATATCAGGTGTGATGACAGTTGCAAAAGTAGAGAGAAAGGAAAAGATATACAGGGTGGTGTAGAAAGAACTAGAGTCAAGTGGTTAAGAGATGAATATTGACATTGCATTTAAATTCCTGGAGATTGTAGCCGTCAGGAAAACAAGAATATGGAAGCAACTTCCACTGGCAGGAAGTGCGAGAAAAGAAGCTGCAGTACTAGAATAGTGGTTTGCATCTGGTTGATCCAACTGTAAATGGGTGGGGCTCAGTTGCCAGTCTGTATTGCATGAGTAAACACCTGTGGCAGGGGCACCAGTGACTTAAGTTTGTTGGAGCAGAAGCCATTAAAATATTTATAGAACAGAGGAAAGCCACATCCCATTGGTGAGAAAGTGGCTGGAGTCAAGCAGCCAAGATTCTTCTTTGGAGCCTGTCAAGAACACTAATATGAACAGCGGGTGTGCCTGACCATATACAGCAGTATTTCATGCACGGACAGATGGTTGATTTGTATATATGTAAGATGGATTCAGGAGGAAAAAACATCCTGGTTTGACACAGTGACCCAACTTTCCTAGCAGTGGATTTAGCTATTGACTCAATGTTATGGTTCCAATTGAGATCAGAAGAAAGGGTAAGGCCGAGGAGGTGCAGTGCATTGCTCTCAGGGAGACTTGCTTGGTCCATGCTTATGGGAGGCAGGAGAGGTTGCTTGTGATGATTAACAAACAGCAGCTTAGATGCATTTAAATTTACAAGCCACTTCTTACTCTAATTCACCACAGAATGTAAATACCTCTCAAGATCAGCAGCGAGATTATATTTATCCACCTTGCTGGATTTCTTACTGATGCGGGAGTAAATTGCGGTGTCATCTGTGTAGATGTCTACTTAGCACTTGATCACATCTAGGAGATCATTTATGAAAATAAGGAAGAGAGTCAGGCCTAGTATAGAGCCCTGAGGGACACCAGTGTCTGTACAGTAGGACTATCTTCATTATGTGGTTGGATAGGAAAGATTTAATCAGACCAAGCAAGTGTCTGGTGATACCATAACCTTGTAGCTTGCATAAAAGGCCAGCATGCCAATCCCTGTCAAAAGCCTTGGAGATGTCCAGGGCAACAGCACAAGCTTCACCAGACTTCTCAAGGGCCTGGTACATACAATTCGTGATGGTTGTTAGCATGTTGGCCATGAACCTGGTGAAGTGGAAGCTGGACTGCCTGTTTGAGAATAGTTTATGAGCAGTAATATATTGAACTATTTCAGCATTAATAATGGCCTTGAACACTTTCCCGAAAATTGGTAGAATAGTTCAAGGGTTCGCCCGAATTCTTAAATACAGGAACCACAGAAGAGGACTTCCAGCATGCAGGAAAACAGGAAGCAGTAATTATAGAGTTTAGAGAGGACAGAGGAGAGTTCAGAAGCACATTTCTTAAGGAACAATCACCGGAATTCTATTACCTCTGCTTGCTTTATGAAATCGAGTTTTGATATTGAAGACTCATTAAATGCCATATTTTTGCTGTAATTCCTGAAAAGCAATTTGTAATATATTCGAGTAAATGGAAGACCACAAACTTTGTTGTCATTAATCTAAAATAAACCCATCAAATCTAAATGGGTGATGAACAACAAAGTATGAAGAATTTCCCTGTTCAATTCAAAAATGTGTTTCTTGCCCTGAATCAATTATCTATATTGGAACTAATGCCACCTACTTGAGTCAACAAATCATGTATCACTTATCAGACCAAAGTGCTCTAAAAATATCAACCCATTATTGACAAAACCCCATGAGAAAAATTCTGATCAAAAACACTATAATTCTACATAAATCACATTATCAGAAACATCTCACTATTAGTAGAGGTTCTGTATATCAATCTACTATCAACCCCACATTAGTTAACAGTGGAAATGGAGTCTTGAGATTTTTTGATTAACTTTATCCAGAATATCACATATGGAAACGTGATCCAAAATATATTTTTTACTCAGATCATGTAACACTCAAACAATGTAGTGCTTTGAATGCTCATGAATGATAGATTTTGATAAATTTAATTTTTCTACCAATTTCTGCATGATGTAAATCAGTTTATTCTCAATGAATGTCTTGACCTGGTCATTATCTGTAGTGGGGGGAGGGCTGCCTGAGCATTCTTCATCAATAAAACTACAATCACCAACTCTAAAACTAATAAACTATTCCCATATAGTTCTTTCAGGTAAAGCACATTCACTGTATACAGCAAATATCTTTTTTATTGCTTTTGAGACATTTGTGCTTTGATGATAAAAAAAAAATAAATAGCACCTCACCTTTCATTTTCATAGGGATACAATTTGACATAATTGAACTAATTTTAAACTTTCTTAATTGATAATTTGAAGTGTCCTCTAATTGGAAATGTAAGCATATATTTGTCAATAAATTTAATGTGTTCTAATGCATTAAAACATGAACAACTAATCCAGACAACACCATATATATATATATATATATATATATATATACACACACACTGACTGAGCACTCTGAAAGAATGGTTGATTTTGAAAAACAGTTGCTACTCTGGCATCTACGCGTTGTTCATTCAGCAATGAATTAGAACACTCTCAGCTACTAAAAAGTCTGCCTCCTTCTACCAAGCAACTGTAACTGAGAGGTAGAATCGTCGACTGACGCCAATTTGGTCAGGTTTCAATCCTGAATAAAAAGCAGTCGGCTGTCAAACTGTACTGATGAGCTGTGATACAGCGAAACAGATCTGCAGCTCTGTCTGCGGATGACTAATTTCAAATTGTCGGTTGTTTATAACCAAGTTTTATTAAAATTTGATAATCTCCGTAATATGACTATATATAAAAGACTAATTGGTTATTATATGAATTTCAGGAATTTACTTTATGAAAAGATAGTAAAAGAGTCCTAGAAGCATAACTAACCAAAAAGCAATTTTGAAAAATTCTGATATTCGGTCATGTGATAAGATATGAAAATCAGATTAAGATGAGAAATTTTCAGCACTACTTTCTATTGACTTTCGACATTTAGAGTTTATATGCACAATGAAAAAAAAAAAACAGAAACTGAAACATAAACTACATTATCTTTCTATAAGAATTTGGATTACTGGTAGAAAATAAAAAAATAATTTGATGCAGCAATAGCAATTTTAGGTCACGGGAATTAATTTCCACCCTATCAACAAATTGGAAGTCAAAACAGGATGTCAAAATGTCTAATTGGTTAAAAGACGGAACATTTAAGAAAGGCAGAAGTTGCCCCTTTTGATTGATGAGTCCATGTAATTAATTTGACATGATGGAAGGAATGGTTTTTTTGAATATATCCAGGAGTGCTAATGATCAATGAGATTAATCATGGCAAGTTTTCCGAAGTCAGTTTGGGTCTAAGGAGAAAATGAAGCCATGTGGTTTATAGCAAGAGAAATGATAATTAAGAGAGAGAGAGAAGACTTGTTTTAGGGTCCATTTCAGTGTTCTGTAGATTCATGTGGGTCTTATGTCTATCATTTCATCTTCTATGTGCCATGTACTTTCAGGAAGTTAGCATTCATGGCTCTCTACAATTAACAGAAGATGGAAAGTGTGACACAGAGATCCAAAGGCGAATTGGCATGGCAAAAATGTATTCCAGAAGTTGAGTAAAGTATTAAGAAACAGGACAATTTTACTAGAAACAAAGAGAGTACTGGACTGTTATATATTGTCAGTATCTTTTTCAATCTCAAATAGATGAGCCTATTTTTAACACCTCAAAAGCAAATCTGTCTATATTTTTGAGATGAAGTATTGTAACAATTTACACTCTTTACATTATTTAGGATTTAACACATTCATATGACAAAGATGAGGACAACAGTCCATACAATGTAAATAGTGTAAATAATTTCAACACCTCATCTCAGAAATATAGGCAGATATTGAAGGTGAATATGGCAACAAAGACGAGGACAATAGTCTGAACAATGTAAATAGTGTAAATAATTTCAATACCTTCATGTCAAAGACATAAATGGATGATGAAAGGAAACATGCCAAGAAATATGAGGACAACAGTCCAAACAATTTAAACATCATAAATTACCTTAAAAAAATGTTTGTATTTATTAAACTTGATTTAATCAAGACAATAATATCGATAACATTGGATCAATTGGTGGAAGGGGGCACAAAATCACTTCCGAGATGATTTTGTTCAAGAATTGTCAACAGAAATTCTCTAAAACTGGATCAATATGAACTTTGTAATCTAATAAGTGGTTCAAGCCAGTTAAAATTAAGTGCCTGATGGAAATCATAGAGCTAGACTAGTTTCTTAGTAATCGCTATGGAAAGCACTCTAAGTAGATATAAATCATTTAACTACAAAACTATCTACAATGCATTTAGAATTCCATCTTTCATCGAGCAAAGAGCAAATTATGAGAATCTAAAAGATTGATAGATGCATTAAGAAATCCATTATCAGAATTGTATGGAGAGTTAAAAGAGGTTGACCGAAGACGGAACAGGAAATATTATATCTCAGATCAGATTTTGATGCAGCAATAGCAATTTTAGGTCACGGGAATTAATTTCCACCCTATCAACAAATTGGAAGTCAAAACAGGATGTCAAAATGTCTAATTGGTTAAAAGACGGAACATTTAAGAAAGGCAGAAGTTGCCCCTTTTGATTGATGAGTCCATGTAATTAATTTGACATGATGGAAGGAATGGTTTTTTGAATATATCCAGGAGTGCTAATGATCAATGAGATTAATCATGGCAAGTTTTCCGAAGTCAGTTTGGGTCTAAGGAGAAAATGAAGCCATGTGGTTTATAGCAAGAGAAATGATAATTAAGAGAGAGAGAGAAGACTTGTTTTAGGGTCCATTTCAGTGTTCTGTAGATTCATGTGGGTCTTATGTCTATCATTTCATCTTCTATGTGCCATGTACTTTTAGGAAGTTGGCATTCATGGCTCTCTACAATTAACAGAAGATGGAAAGTGTGACACAGAGATCCAAAGGCGAATTGGCATGGCAAAAATGTATTCCAGAAGTTGAGTAAAGTATTAAGAAACAGGACAATTTTACTAGAAACAAAGAGAGTACTGGACTGTTATATATTGTCAGTTCTTCACTATGGCAGTGAATGCTGGACAATATCATCAAAGATGAAGGAAAAACTTGAAGCAACTGAAATGTGGTTCTTCAGAAGGATGCTGCGGATATCATGGATCGAGCATGTGAGCAATGCTGAGGTTTTGGAAATGATGGAAATGGAAAATGAAATTAATTTTCTTCTGTCGCTCTTGCCATCAAACTGTCCTGTGAGTAACACATTTTCTAAGTTCTCTTTCCTCATCATGTGCCTTCCAAAATTTCAAATTCTTCTTCCTTATGTTAAGCAGAAGTCTCTTTTTAGTTTTCATTTTCTCAAAAACTTTGTTGTTGCTCACATGTTCAGACTATAGTATTCCAGTATCCTTCTACAGAAGGATGCTGAAATACCATTTAAAAGAAAAAAAAACCCCAGAAAACAGCATTGTTTCTGCCAGTTTGCTTTATGACCAACAGCTTTTTCTTAAAATGTGTGCTTTCTTTTAAAACCATCATTTCCCTTGAAGCAAACAGCCAACAGGTAACATCAATGATGAACCAGAGCAATAGTTTGAAACATGTCAGTAGAGGATATCATTATGATGGGTACATCAAATTTACACATCCATTTCAGAGGTATTTATGCAAACGTTTAACACGAATGATTTTGTCTAAAAGTTAAATGAAGTTAAATGAAGGTCAATATTGATTTGTTTTTTTTCAACTTTCTCAACTAATGAGATTTCTTTCCAGTTTCTAACATACATGGATATATTCTGTCATCGTCAGGTTATGGAAGTTCAATATGAACAATGTAGTAAACATATTTATGCTTCTAATCCAATTGTTAGACATTAAATGGTTAATTGGTAGAAAACTAATTCATAGCAGATTTTGTGGGGAGTCTTAATGGGTGGTACAGTGGATATCTATTCTAAACAACAAATCAGGGTGCCGAGTTCGAATTCCAGTTAAATTCTTTGTATTCACTTATGCACAAATACCCTTGGGAAAGGTATTAATCTTCTCTTCTCCCAGTTATGGGTTAAATAATAGGACAGATTGGGTTCTCTAGCCTTGACTTGGCAATCAGTCTACCACAGAAAGCAATGTCAATCTACTGCGGGATAATCTTCTGCCCAGTCAGTCATGTCTCCTCCAAGACATGATCGCCCAAGTATGTATCATGTATGGCACTTAACTGACTGACTGAATATAATAGTTGGAAACATGATTAAGGCTTCTACTGGGCATAAAGTGGGGGATCGGCTGTCTATTGTCATTAAGTAATAAACTGAACCCCCACCCACTAATTACTAGTTAATAATATAATACATCTCTTCCCCATCTAGCTATGAGACAAACAATAGAACAGATTGTGTTCTAGTCTTGGATGGCAACCAGTCTACCATAGAAAGCAATGGCAACCTACTGCGGGATAATCTTCTGCCCAGTCAGTCATGTCTCTTTCAAGACATGATTGCCCAAAGTGTGCATCATGTATGGCACTTAACTGACTGACTTAATGGGTTAAAACAAATGTAAACAAAGAAAAGCACTGATGCTTAACAACAAAAAGAAGGAAAGATTTTACTAGCATTGAAGCTTTTGCTCCAAAAATAAGCAGGAAAGCATAATAGCACCATCTATCGGAAGGGGAGACGGTTCTTGTTAGGGATTCAGTTTAACCCTAATACACTTCAAGAAATTCTTTTTTTGACGTGTAGTTGGCCAAGAAGTATTCAGTCCCATCCTCATATTTTCAACATCTGTTTAATTGTAGTAGTTCAATGGAATACCTTCACTGAGTTGTCAACTCTCCTAATTGTCCATCATATTCATTGATTTGCGTGTATTTTATTTGATAGTACTTGATAAAATCTCAAACAACTACTGTTCTTCTTCTGACAGAGACATATTATCTTCGGATATCTATAAATTACTCGACCCGTCTTGCACATATCAAATTACTGATACTTTTGGACAGTCATTAATACAAGAATTGTTAAAAAAAACTTCTAAGCTTTACCCAAAAAGAAAAGTCATAACTGAAAATTTTTATATAAAACTAGAAAAATTCAAATTTCTGAAGGTAAAGCTCATACTACATTTTGATCTTAGTCCAATGGTTGAGGAATGAAGTTTCAGGAAAATAGGTTTCTGATTACCGTTCTTTCCAGTACTGGTGGGCAGTGGTCGTTTATTTTTCTTGAGGTTTTGTGATATGTCAAAATCTTGATAATATCACTATTTACTTTTTGATTTACATTTTAGTAGTTTCTACTGCTGGAAGTTTTTTTTTTTTTTTAAATCATATCACCCCGAGCAAGGCGGTAATGCCACTGATGTGCAGGGGGCTACGTAATAGTGAAAAGATTGGAAAAGTGAAAGCCGGAAACCACATCCTAAACAGCGAACAAGGGATGAGCCTCTTCACCTGTTCAATAGACATGGGTGGAGCGTGAACCGGGCAATAGTTTAGTCTCTCTACTCCAATTGAAAAAAAAAAAAGTGAGAAGATTGGAAAAGAGAAAACCGGAAACCACATCCTAAACAGGGAACAAGGGATGAGCCTCTTCACCTGTTCAATAGTTCTCAAGTAACGTAATTTTTTTGGTACAGTTCTTTCTTTATAATTCTGATGTTCAAGGAAGGACGGTCTTTGTGAAGAGCTACAGGCTTCATTTTACTCAAAGCCATTTTTATCTGAGAAAGCAGTTGAATGCAACTGACAGTTTAGATATTTCTCACTGAATTTAGTACCATGCCTGTCATCCGTATGAAAGCTTGGATCCGATGAAGCTAATTAAGAACAGGACTGGAGATTTTAGTTTAACATTTTGGTTTTGTAACAATTCGTGGTATTCGGCATCTCTGTGAAAACGACTGGAAGTGGAACAGCAAACAAAATAATAAAATGAAAAGATCCAAAAATAAAAATACTTTTTAACACACTTTCAAAGGTGCTGAAAATTAATTATTTTCAGTGTATTCTAGAGAAACCTTTCATTTACATGTCAGATATTACAGCATTTTCCTTTCTATTCAAAAACACCTTGCCTGATATTCATTCTGAAATCAAAATATAATTTTACTGAGAAAATTAAAAACTATCATGTTAAGTTGTTTTTATTTATTTTGTATTTTTAACAATTCATTCATAAAGTCATTTTGTGACCTCTTACCAAATACCTTTATTAAATCTAAATCTAAACCTATTTATAAACGGAACTTTGTCTCTGTGTGTGTCCGTTACCTATAGACTCCGAAATGGCAGAACCCATTTTCTGGAAAATTTACACAGTCGTACTATAAGCGTCTGCGAGTGTTCTTAGCTAGGTTTTGTGTCAAGGTACCCCTGATAAATATGGAAAATCGAAAAAATTGGGTTATAGAAGCAGTGGTCCAATTTTAATCAAATTTGATACACTCATAGACAAAGATAAAAAACTATATTTAGAAGTTTCAAGGTTGCAGTTCTTACAATAGAGCATAAAATTGATATATATATATATATATATATAGGGCAAGATGTTTGTGTATGTGTCTTTATCTGTCTGTATATCCTTTATACAAATCCACAATTTTTATCTGATTCTCACCAAACTTCATATAAATCTTCTTTAGGCTGAGTCTGAGCTCCAGGCCCATGGATTAGTTTTAAAGCTTTCATTCCATCCAAGCAACGCTGGGCTATACTGCTTGTAGTAATATAGAAAATTCTGTTAATATGGTGGCTTAATGAAACTAAGTGACTGTATAAGCATTCCCCATACACATAAGCACACAGGCTAATATCGACTCAGGCAGGTAGTTTTATACAGAACACAACCTATCATGAATGAATGTAAATGTGCATGTATGTAGGTATATCCCAGTATTTACTAATTACCCTACACATTATATATTGACAGTTAAGCTGATTTTATTTTTCTAAAAATCCTCCGAGATGGAAGTCATATTTATTGCCCCATTATACTCACTTTAATTTTGTCTACATTGTTTCAAAAATTGCTTTAGTTAGTATTAGAGAGTTTAGATTTTGAATTGTTTAATGGCATATTAACCTTTGCGGCTGTAGCAATGACTGGCCTTGGCAACCCAAACAGGCCAGAGTTGGGTGTATGTTTTGTAAAGGAGTGTGGCAACAGCGAATTGGCGAGCATTGGTCAACTGGAGAATCGGATAACACTTCATGGTAAACAGAATTGGTGTCGCTTGTAACAGTTTATATTTACTGTGCTAAGTGCTCATTGGCTGAGTGGTAGCCTGGTTGAGTGCATAAAACGTGGTATGCTCATTTTGAGGGAGGGTCGTCGTTATCGTTATTTGAGCTGTCATTCACGTGAGAATAGTGTTTCAAAGATTAAGACAGGACTTGTGAATTTGGTTTGCCTGTTTGGAATACTTTCCTGTGGTTGCTTCCTACCAACACATAATTCCTTGTTTTCTTTTTTGCAACAGTGGGTTATTTAATGCCAAAAAGGTGAGGTTTTAAAGTATTTTTTTTAATGTTTGGTTATAGTGAAAAGGTTGATGTAGTCAGATTTTGATGAAAATTTTTATTTTTATGTTAGATAACTGAATATACCTTTTAGTTTTGTATTCAAAAATGTATTACTGGTAATAATGTTTTTCCTTCAAAAATGTATATTTTTCTACAAAAGTCTGTTTTTATACTTTCATAGTGTTTTGACCATGGCTTTGGAGAGCGGGGGTAACTATTTGCCCATAGCTGGGACCCTAACAGGTGCTACCACTCTGGGTCACGGTGGACCTGGAAACAACAGCAATTAAGAGGTGGTTCCATTCTCCTCCCAATCTCCCAATCAGAGGTCTTGCTGCTGGATGCAGTTTACTGTCATACTCAGGACCATGTTAGTGTTAGGGAAAGGGAGTTAGAAACATTGGTGATGTGATATATTGCCTGAACACTATGCACAAGACAAGGAGATTCTTTATACAGTCATTGGTAACGTGGCTGCCACATAGTAGACCTGCTCACACAATGGCAATTTACTACTAACTCAGTATTTGTGCATGCACAGGAAGGTCTCCTCTGATCAGTGATAATGGCTGGATAGATTACGGATATTGTGTATTCACCTACTTGCCTGTGTTGGAGATTATATGAGATTTTATCTGAAAATTTAATTTGTATAATATTTGATCTCTGTAATTAATATTTATTACTAAATTAAGTGTATTCACAAAGAAGGAGACTATGCTGAAAAATCAATATCGATTTTATTTAATGTTATGGGACCTACCTGTTGTACCATAATGAACTCTTCTCATGACTATAAATATCAGAAGACTATCTCGAGTGGTTTTTCAGCAATTGACAATTGAAAGAGGAGTTGAGTTGATCTCCACTTGGCAGTCAGCCTGACGTGAAATACTTTTACTTGTTTTTCATAAATATATATCTGTTTCACAAATACTCGAGTTGTGTTTTCTTCATGACCTATGCATGTCCACAACACTTAATAAATTTAATCTTTAGTATTTTGATATTTTAATGCAATTTTGCTAAATATATCTGTTAAAATGTTTATTTTCATTTTTGCGTAAATTAGACAATACATAAATGCCGACATTCTTAGCATCTGATCGAGCAATGGATTCAGTATAATCTTTCCACTTCATGTCAGTTGAGATGTTAACCCAAGAAGGTGAAACATTTTTCTGGAGGCTGGCATTAGCCATACTGATGGATGGTAGCAAGATTGCTCTTTAGGATGATTGGTAGAGAGAATTTGTATATATATTCATATTTTAATTTGTCATAGTGACAGATGGGTAGTGCATACAATGAGAACTTACTATAGATAAGTTGGTCGACAACCGTTGCAGTGTAGTGTGCTACCAAATGTTCATAATATTTTTTCAGTATCTTTCAATTATATATCTAACCATGTTTTATATATGTGTATAAAATAAATACCATGTCAACATCACTTGGCAAGGCAAGAAATATTGTAATAAAACAGATAATGTTGTGATGTTATAACAAACTTTTATTAATATGTATTGAGCACTATTAAAATTAGTTTTTTTTTTAATATTGAAATTTTATTCCATCCATCCATACCAAACTTATACTCATGTGTACATATATATATATATATACATTTTGATGCATGTTTTATTAAATATTATAGACAAGTTTTACCTATTTTATGTAATTTTTTTCATATTGTTTGATAAGCTTAATAGCATTATCATTAAATGATGAAAGAAAATCAAAATATTGATACATAATTTATTTTATAATCCAATCTAAGCTTTTGGCTTACATAAGCCATTTTCAAAGATTTAAAATTACATTATAGTATAACAATTCACGAACAATAATGACAGTAATGACAGTCTGTTTTTGTTGATATGGAAGATTTCCAAGCAACGACAAAATCAAGCATACAAGATGCTGGAAGTGAATATCACACCACAGCTCATGACATCATATATGACCACAGGAGAGTGAAAAAAAATATTAAGTGTGGAAAGCCATTGGAAAACAGCTTATGTAAGCCGAAAGCTTAGATTGGATTATAGAATAAATTATGTATCAATATTGCGATTTTCTTTCATCATTTAATGATAATTCTATTAAGCTTATTAGTAAATATGAAAAAATTTACATAAAATAGACAACTTGTCTATATTATTTAATGAAACATGCATTAATGAAAAAATGCTGCCTATATATATATATATATACACACACATACATACAGACAGACAGACAGAAAATCTAAGCAAGAGCCAACAAACCCCCCACAAACCTACCTAGGTTTCACCCTACAGCTCATCAGGGTAAATTGGCTAACAACAAAGGTTTAAAGTAGCAAATCTATAGGTTCTAGAGATCAAAACAAACAAGACACCAAAACACAAGAAGGTGGGGAAAATCAATCACTTTATTGTTGACTCTTGCTTAGATTTTCTGTCTTTGTTGCTCTACCTTCGTATTGAGCGCTTTAGTGTTAGGATTTTCGTCTTGAGGTTTTTTCTTTCTTACGGGTACTTCACTTTTTGTTCATGTACTTCATTTGTTTCTTTTTTACTTCCCCTTTCTTTTCCCTTCCGAGTTCGTCCTTGGTGGGTTGTTCAAGATGATTCAAATTATAGCTTAAGTAGTACTAGTTTTGGCAGAGTTAGTTCAGTTACTATTGGTATTGTAATTACTATAGTTAATACATATATATATAAACACGCACACATGCTCACACTACAGTCAAAATGTTTGATCAACACTGATTAAAAAAATATTAAAATCTGATTACTTTTCTTCAAAATAAAATAAAATACCATGTAGTTACTGAAATTTATTTAACACAAACAAAAAATATAAAAATATTTAATTGTAAGATGCGTTTTAAAGAAATGCAGGATTTTCTTAAACTTTTTGCCTATAGCATGTGTGTGTGTATGCACACACATGCACACTTTAGCAAAAATGAAACCTTGAACTTGAAAATTTTTCTCAAAAATAAATAT
The DNA here is from genome assembly GCA_037127315.1 of Ascarosepion bandense. NCBI lineage: Eukaryota > Metazoa > Mollusca > Cephalopoda > Sepiida > Sepiidae > Ascarosepion > Ascarosepion bandense. The sequence goes on along the minus strand of JBBBDQ010001032.1, from coordinate 1,395,150 downwards.
ATCAAATTCTTAAATTGAAAATAAAAAAATTCTTGAAAGAAAATCCACCACTCAACCCAAAGGAGTGTTACAAGTTAGAAAACAAAGAAAGAAAAAGAATTTGATATTTTGAATTTTTAAAAAAATATTTGATTTTACATATCTTTTCACCTTCAAACATTTGCTATTGATCCAATAAAATTTTAAGATTAGCACAAAATTGACTTAAAGAATAAGTAAAATCAAATCTTTTTTATGTTCATATCCGAAAATTCTAAAAAGCCCTATCTCTTAGAAGACAAAAAATAAAGGAATTTGCTTAAAAAAAATGCTTCAAAACATGTTCTCATTTTAAAATGCACTGATTGATACATTCTGATTGATAGGAAATTAATGGTTAAGGCTTCAAACACTTTATTTTTGATTATTGCATCGATAATAATAGGTCAGAAGAATCAAGCAAGTTGAAACATCAAATTAGCAAGAGTTTGGTTTGTTCTATGAGCTGAATTTCAAATTAACAGAAACAGCCAGAGATTTATGTTGAAATATATACTGTTGTGTTTACTTGGAGAGACAGGAACAAATAATTTTTCCATTTTTCTTTGCTAAGTCAAATAAATTTCAAATGCCAAGGTTATGATACTTTTCATTCTTAATAAAGTAAAAGAAACATTTGTCTATCAAAGCAACACAAATGTAATCTTGAGTAACAGACATTTTGATTAATGCTGTTAAATGTTTTCTTTGTATTGCATCACTGATTTTCATTTGATTTCAAAAAGTCAATGTGACAAAGAAACAGTTTTTCATTCGATACTGCAATATATTTTTTATTGAAATAGTTTGATTGAAAGTGGAAACTGTTTTGAATGATGCCATTTCTAACAAAAAAAAAAAATATGGGTGCTTAATAAGTCTGGCAGAAGCACACAAGGTTTAAATGAAAAATAAGAATCAAACTCACACTGGGGAAAATGGAGTGAAAGACAATTCTAACTGTAACACCAAAGAAAGGAAAACAAAAACGCCATGACATTTTCATTATCTACAAAAATTATTTTTGTCTACCAAATAAATCAGTATTAAATTCATTACAGGACTAAAATTCTCTTAGACGGGCTCAAATTTACTATAACAGTAATGCTTTTCTAGTCCGGCTCAGATTCACTACCGTAGGGACGTTTTTCCAAGTCCGGCTCAGATTCACTACTGTAGTAAACTTTTCAAAGTCCAGCTTAGATTCAGTACTGTAGTGACGTTTTCAGTCCATATCAGATTCACTACAGTAGGGACCTTTTCTAAACCCAACTTAAATTCACTAATTTTTCTTGATATTATATCAATTAGCAGTGTATCTAAGGAACAACCTATCAGGCATGTAAAAATATTTTTTCAAAAACTGAAAGAGTATGGTTTAAACTCAGTGAGGAAAAGTAAATTGTTTTCACCTAAAATCCATCAACCAGATCCGTTGAGGGCAAGTCCAATTAAAATACCTTCTCCAACAAAGATTACTAGGTTACAAGAAATTCTAAGGTTAGCAAATTATTAGCAAATTTACATACTTAATATGCACAGTTTGAGAGCTCTACTGAACAATTTGCTTAAAAATAGTGGAACTGGACAGATAAATGTCAAAATGCATTTGAAGAAATCAAGAAAATACTAACATCAGACTTATCATTAGTGCACTATGATCCAAAAGCAGAAATTGGATTAGTTTTAAAGCTTTCATTACACCCGAGCAACGGCGGGCTATACTGCTAGTTTTCCATAAGATGGTAACAAAAAAAGCTGTCCCACATGCTTCATATTAACTACTATCAGCAGAAAAGGGCTACATCCAGATAATAGAAAGACATTGACAATGGTATCCGCAGTAAAAAAAATTCCACAAATTTATTCACGGAAAGAGTTTTCATTTACAGAGAGTTCACAAATCTATTATCATATCATATCTATTATCATATTATTATATATTATTATTTTCTGGCTTAAAAAAAATAATAAAGAAAGCAATTCTTATGCCTGCAGTGAATAGATAAGATTTTTTATTAAATTATCCTTTAAGGAAGGAATACCAAACTTCCAAGAAATTAGGACATATGGATGGTTTATCAAGGTTGATACCAAAAATACTGTTTGTTTAATAACATATTATGCAATGTAGTAGGCAAACTAACAGTTACCCTAGAAGAAATAAAAATAAAAGCAGAACAAGACATGTTTTTATTTTCAAAATAAACCTAACTAAAAAAGATCAACAATTTTTAGAATTGAAATTTAATCTTCAACACTTACTATGTGGCAAAGTACTTATACCTGTCATATTACAAAAACAGTAAAATGAATTTCATAATAACCATCTAGGAATTTCAAGGAAGAAATCTTATAGGAGAAGTTATTTATACAGGACCAAAATGGATGAAGACATTGAAAAATAAGTAAAATCCTGCAGAAGGTGTGCTCAAGTACCTTCCATGAAATTACAACCTTGGCCAAAGACTGTGGTGAAGACTGCACATAGATTTTGCAGGTTCAATAAACAAATCACATTGGTCGTAGGAGGGGTAGCTTTACTTATATGCCTGAAATTTTTAAATGGTTAAAACAAAAAAAACAAACATTCTGTGGTCACAATGAATTTTTACACAAATCATTTGCAAGATATGACATTCTGGGTGTCATCGTCTTGGATAATGATGCACAATTCACTGCTTACAAATTAAAAAAAAAAATGTAAAATGTTTTTCATTGAACATATTACTATGCTTCTATATTATCCAAGGTCAAAGGGTCAAGCTGAACAGGTACTTTTAAAGAAGCTTTGAAAAAAGTAAGTAATGAAAAAGTGAGTGAAGGAACACCTCCAAAAAAATCTTCAGAATATACCAGATAATGCCAAATACCAATACACCAGCACACATGTCACTGGCAGAATTGATATTCACAAGAGAAATTAAAAATCAGTATTCAACAAGTTGTTACCAGATCAAAATAAAAAAAAATTAATAGATAACCAAAATGGCAAAAAATGTTTCAGAATTTGCAAAAAAGTGTTTTTTAGGATATATAAAAATGAAAAAAAAATATAGGAAAACATCGTCAAGGTCATGAATTGGAAAAATGATTTATCTAGTGAAAGGAAAAAAATAGGAAACACAAAAGCCATTGGAATCAGTTGAAGAAAAGATTTACTGAAGAAAGGCCCACAAGATGCAAGTATTGTATGATATATTTGACCTACCAACATCCCAAGAATTTGTTGAACATACAAAAATGAGTACCAGGAAAAGGAAACAGAAAAACTAGTCAGTCAGTCAGTCAGTTAAGTGCCATACGTGATACACGCTTTGGCAATCTTGAAAGAGACATGACTGACTGGGCAGAAGATTATCCTGCAGTAGATTGGTTGCCAGCCAAGGCTATAGAACCCAATCTGTCCTGTTATTCAACACATGTCATAAAGACTGGCATGACAGAATCACAAGTAACTTTACCAAAGAAACGGTTTACTATCTTTTCCCAAAGGTATTTGCACATAAGTGAATTCAAAGTATTCAACCAGAATTCGAACTTGGCTCCCCAATTTCTCATTCCAAGCCAATATCTACTGCTTGACGCCCCCCCCCCCAGAAAAGATACAAAGTTCAGTACATGTTGAACTTACCTGAAAAAGGAGGGGGTGAGTACTAAGACAAAGTATTTAAGAAAATTTTTAAAAAAATCACAAAAGTAGGGATGTTTTGAAGTAAAAATGACACCCCCTGATAACACAAATTAACTCGGCTTAAGATGCCTTAAATTAAGAACTCAACATTCCAAGGGATTGTTTGTTAGAAGACTGAATCAGGTGAAACACAACTGTTAATAATGAACCAAAAGTATTTATACATAAAGTTAATAAAACTGTATTTCATAAAATAGATTGAAAATATCTGAACCTAAATGAAACAAATTTTTTCTACATATATGTAATATTTTAAAATGTATTAATCATATTTTGTAAGGACATATTGCAGTAAAAATGTTCACTTTCTAAAAGTAGAGCAGCTCTCATTAAAAGGTAAAACAGTAAATAATATTGATTCACTAACAAGTATAGTTTTGTCCATTAGACTCTTTCATTTAGAAGCAAATATCATACTGTCAATCACAGATCTTTTTAAAAATTTTATAGTTTTATTTTTTTTTCTCAACATGGGCCCTTGCACAAAAAAAAAAAAAAAAAGAAAAAAAAAAAGAAAAATCCCCCTGGTGCACACTGCTTCAGTTTAAGAAATTGAAGGAATTAGCCAAGGGATAATTTCCTACATTTGTGTTAAACGACTGGTGGTTGAAGATATTATGTTGATCCGCTACAAGAATGATTATCATATGATATCATTTATTTTTTTGTACCTTGTAATGTGATATTATATATATCGTTTGAATACATGGTATATCACACACTATAAGTCTGCCTCCTTCTACTGAGCGCCCATAGCGCAAAGGTAGAACTGTCTCACTGATGCCAATTCAGTCGGGTTTCAATCCTGGGTAAAAAGCAATTGGATGTTTAAACATAGTGATGAGCTGTGATACAACAAACAGATATGTCTGCTGATAACTATATATATATATATATATATATATATGTGTGTGTGTGTGTGTGTGTGCAGAAAATTCTAGTGAGCTTGCAAGCTGTAGCATTTAATTCCTGTTTTTATTAAGAACTGTCTCTTTTTGTCAACTGTGTCTCTTCAACTGAATCTCCTTACTTACAATTTATCAGCGACAAGGCACAAAGTGGAACATTGAAAAAGAAATTCCATATCAGTTGTGACAGACAAGAATATTAAGTGGTAAAAAAGAAAAGAAGAAGCTTAAACTTTATAATAGCAAAAACAAAACTCTTTCTATAAATGATGAATAAAAAATTAATATGCATTGTTCCGTTATTTTGAGAAATAACAGGAAGTCAGATCTGTTCTTTGCATTTGTTCCTTTGATGTTTATTCTTTTTTTCTTCTTCTTTTGCCAATCTGTCGATTTAAAATGACGGACTGGGAATTACCTGCCACCAGTATTGTCTACTTACAGTGCACATTCTATCATTATCCTTCATTATTATTTTCAGTGATTTGAGGACGTGAATTTGCTTTCCAATGAAATATCTTGACCTTTTATCAGCATTCTAGAAGTGATTTTTATTAATGCTCATTTTTCATATTCATTCAGCTGAGGTATTGTAATGCGGAGACATTCAGCATTTATACACTGAGCAGCCAGTGCTACTTTTGATAGAAATTTATGAAATTTTTCTCTTAAAATAACTTTAGAAAAATAGGTTTCTCAAATCCAGTACCGAGTTTTACCTTTCCCAGTACTGATGAATTTCCTTCCTAACCTTTTCTTTGTAGCAGAGAGTATCAACACCTTGCTGATCAGTTTTTTTTTTTTCAGTTGTTCAATCTGAAAAAATTATTTAAGAATAGGACCCAAGATTATCAGTAAATATTTCTGTATTTCTTTTGTACTAGTTTGCAGTGTTGGGTTAAAGTACTCCAAGCACAGGGTTTCATTTCTTTATCTCCTAAATTGGTTATAACTGAACCATGCACCGAGTTATTCGAAGTGCAAAATATTTACTAATTCCACATCCTGAAATTTTTATGATAGATTAAGGGTCAAGTCCTATCACTGCTTTCATTCCAATTTCAAATCAGTTTCTGCTTTGGAAAGGTTTAATGCCAGTAAACTGATCTTTAAAAAATGGACTGCCTTATATGAACGAGTCTTCAAGTGACGTGCTTTTTGTGATTTGGTAAAGTTACTTGTGATTCTGTCATGCCAGTCTTTATGACATGGTGAAGATTTTGTGTTCTTTAAGTCCAAAAGGATTCATCTGCTTGGAATCGTTTCTCATTACAAATCTGAGAAAACGGTTTTATATTGTTGATAGAATTGATATTTCTAGATGTGCTGTATGCCTTGCATAGCATCCATACTTGAGTCTAGAGTTGATAAGGCTATTTAAGAATATGAATCGAGTGCTTTCATTATATTATTGCTTTGTTGCATTTTGCACTGTTGAAAAATAGTGCAGCTTATTCAGTATTCAGTTTCCTTAGCTTCTAGACTAAATTTGTTGTAAATGATCTATTCACTGACTTATCTGAAGGGTTTAGTATTTACTAATTTCCACATCCTGAATTTTTATGATGAATTAATGGTATGAAAGAAGTGCCATGGTCTGAAACGGTATGAAAGTAGTGCCATGGTCTGAACCGGTATGAAAGTAGTGCCATGGTCTGAAACGGTATGAAAGTAGTGCCATGGTCTGAAATGGTATGAAAGTAGTGCCATGGTCTGAAACGGTATGAAAGTAGTGCTATCACTACTTTCATTCCAATTCCAGACCATAGTTTCTGTTTGGGTAAAGTTTATCTCAAGTTTTTTTTTCTTGCAACACTTGGTAGAGGTTGTTTGGTTTGTTTAACAGCATATCAACTTTTTATTGGTGATTTTTTGCCAAAATTTAAATCTTACTGGGAACTTTGATATTCTAAATCAAAAAATGTATTGTTGGTCATTTTTATTACAAAATGTATTTTTATACTGTCATAATATTTTGACTCCAGTTTGTGAAGTTCACAATTTGCTCATAACTAGGACCCTAACAGGTGCTCCAACCCCAAGTCAGGATGGACCTAGTAAGAACAGCAATTAAGAGGTGGTTCCATTCTCCTTAAAACCTAACGATCAGAGGCCTTGCTGCCAGATGTAGTTCATTATCATACCCAGGAGGGAGATATGTTATCCAAAGATTTTAACTGTAAAAACAAAGCCTTATTCTTTATTTCACCATTGCTTACTTTTATCATGTTTTCGTAATGCTATTCTGAAGGGAACTTTTGGTAACTCACTATTAGCGAGTTATATTTTGGTATCCTCACAAAGTCAACATGCTAAACAAATCCTTTGAATAATACGGAATAAAGCTCTCGGAATAATTCTCTCAAGCAATTCACTCAGAACACAATCTCTTCAATGAAGCACAACACCAGAATGATGCACAATATGGAATACATTCAGATTTCGATCTGAGTGCTTAATATATGAAATATTTATGAAACATTTATGGTCACATGATCCCAGTAGCACATGTCATTCAATGGTTACGTCTGTTGTTTGTAGATTTTTTTTTTTTATGCATAGCCATAGATCACCATTACTCAATGGCTACTGGAAACAAGTTATTTACACACACTACAAGGTAGGAAGAGATAACAAATGCTATTTTTAATATGGTGGATGGGCCATGCACAAGTATATATACATGAAGCAATGGTAAAAATTACCTAGCCCCAACAACCACTGTCACACTGGTGCTGGTATTTCAGCAACCTTGACATTTTAGGTCAATGAGGGATGGTGCTGCTGCAGGGTAGGATAGTGAAAGAAAATGACATAAAATGTTCAGCTACTTAGAAATATTTGGGAAAGAGAGAGTAATCATACAGAGAAAATGAGTTCAGCAGATATCCAAAGATAGAAAGGAGTATAAGACAAGGATGTGTCTTTTCACCAGATCAATTCAATATACAGTGAGACTATTCTGAGACCCCGAGAAGTCATACCAGGATTCGTCATTGTTAGTCACAGTTGGAACGATAAAAGACATGCAGATGATGCAGTGCTGACAGCAGACACGGAAAGGAGGCTACAAGACCTCCTATAGAAAGCAGCCGAAGAAAGCAGAAAAAAAGAACTACAAATAAACTACAAGAAAACTGGATACATGATCATCAGCAAAAAGAGAAACCTAAAATGCTAACTACAAGTGGAGGATACTAAAATCAAGCAGGTACAGAAATTCAAATCCTTTGAACATTCTAACAGAAGACAGAAAGTGCAACATGGAGATCCAAAAGTGAATCGGAATGGCCAAGGATGCATTGCAGAAGCTGAGTAGAGTATCGAGAGACAGGAAAGTTTTGCTGGAAACAAAGAACAGAGTACTGGATTGCTATGTGATGTCTGTCCTTCAATATGACAGTGAATGCTGGACAATTCATCAAAGATGAAGGAAAGACTTAAAACAACCGAAATCTGGTTCTACAGAAGCATACTGGATATAAAGTGGAGGATCAATTCCATATTACAATCAATATATAAACTGACCCCTCACTTTGTGCTCGCATCAGTTTCTATACATTTATATTTCTGAGATATAAAAAAAAACAAGGATGCATTCCAGAATCTGAGTAGAGTATTAAGAAACAGGACAATTTCACTAGAAACAAAGAAGAGAGTACTGGATTGCTATGTGATATGTGAGCATTCACTGCCATATTGAAAAACAGACATCACATAGCATTGGACAATATCATCAAAAATCAAGGAGAGACTTGAAGTAACTGAAATAAGGTCCTACAGATTCCATGGACCAAGCATGTCAGCAATGGTGAGGTTTTGTAGAGAATGGAAATGAAAAGCAAATTAATTCTTAGCATCAGGAAAAGACAACTAAAGTTCCTGGGACATTTTTTTTTTTTTTTTTTTTAATCATTTCACCCCGAGCAAGGCAGAAACGCCACTGATGTGCAGGGGGTTACATAAATGTAGAAAGATTAATTAGAAAAGAGTGAGGAGTACAAGCTAGTTAGAAAGGAACAATAGAAAACTGAGAAAGCAGGTGCAATGACAGGTACATGGGCGGAGAGAAAGGGAAGGTTATACAGGGGAGGGGAGAGAGAGCTAGAGGCCAGTGGTTAGTAGGTGAGTATTAACTTTGCTTTTAAATTTCTGGAGGTCGTAGCCGTCAGGAAAGCAAGAATACGGGAGTGAGTTCCACAGGCGGGAAATGCGAGAGAGGAAGCTGCAGGAGTAGAATTGTCGTCTGCGTTTGGCTAACCTGACTGTGAATGGGTGGGACCCAGTTGCCAGTCTGGTTGAACGGGTAAACACCTGTTGAGGAGGCATCAGTGACTTAAGCTCATCCGAGCAGAAGCCATGAAAGTATTTATAGAAGAGACAGAGGGAGGCCACATTTCGACGATGGGAAAGTGGCTGCAGACGAGTCGCAAGATCAGTACCTATCACATTGTGATGAAAAAGGAGGGCTTGGAGAATCTGATACTCATTGGTGTGATAGAGGGGAAAGAGAGACAAGGAAAAGCAATGCCTAACATAATTGACTAACTTAAGCCAGTGGATAGCAGAGTATGGTTTGGGTGGTGTAACAGGAGATAGCATGATAAGAACTACTAAAGATAGAGAGATGTCAGTCAGTCAGTCAGTCAAGTGACACACATGATGTAGGCTTGGATGATCATGTCTCGAAAGAGATATGACTGACTAAGCAGAAGATTATTCTGCAGTAGATTGCTTTTGCTTTCTGTGGTAGACTGATTGCCAGCCAATGCTATAGAACCCAATCTGTACAATTATTTAACCCATAACTGGAGGGAAGAAACAAATTAATACCTTTCCCAAAGGTATTTGTGCATAAGTGACTGCAAGGAGTTCAGCTGGAATTCAAACTCTGTTCCCCAATTTCTCATTCTGAGCTGATATCCACTGCACCACAATTCACATCCAGTGAGATGTGGAAGACCATAATCACCCAGATCCTGAAGGGACACAGAATAAAAAACAAAAGAGTAAATAAAAAACAAAAAGTGTAAAAAAAAAAAAAAAAAAAAAAGTAAAAAGAAATTTATGATAATATCTAGCTATTTCAACAGTAAAACAATGAGAATCTGGATGCCAGTCTAGAAGTACACTTAAATTCATGCAGTCAAAGAACAAAGAACATCTCACCAGAACAATTTTTATGAAAATATTTGTAGGAAGCAATGTCATGATCATTGAACATTTATTTATTGTTCTTTTCATCATGTCTCCTCACTAAAGTCCCTTCATTCTCTTTCACTACCTGTTATCTCCTGTGTCTTAGTGGCCTTATTGCCTTGTCTGGAGTGAAATGATTAAAAAAAAAAAATTATGAATACAAATTTTATCGAAGTCACTTAAGTCTAGTTTACCTATTTGTAATACCAATAATCAAACAAGTAAAAAAAAAATTGACTTCAGGCTTGGGGGTGTCGTACTTAGTAGAACAGCCACCACGCTACGATCTATTGAGACTAAGCCCTCGACCAACTCAATTTGTCCTCCAGGGTGAGACGGCCCATGAACGAGTTAGTTCACCAGGACAGTTGGCAAGAAAGTGCGTGTGTTTCAATTCTTTGGTGTCATTAGTGTTAATGGGTGTTTTTTTTCTTCCTCCATTTCTGTGTTTATTCCTGACTCAGTCCATTCGTTATCTTCTTGGTAGGGTTTAGGGTGATGGTTTTATCAGTATCTTCCTCATCTTTCAACTTTCTCTCACACTGTCTGTCACACTCCTTTGCACTCTCTCTCTCTCTCTCTCTCTCACTATCCTTCTTTCACACATCTGGGGCCTCTTAACAGAAAATAGAAAGTGTGACCCTGAAATGCAAAGGCACATTAGGATAGCCAAAGATGCATTCCAAAAGCTAAGCAGAGTAATAGGAAATACAAAAAGAAACTTTGTTAGAAATAAAGTAAAGAGTATTAAACTCTTATGAGATACCTGTCTTTCTATATGGCAGTGAATGCTGGACAATCTCTTCAAAGATGAAGAGATTAATGCTACAGAAATGTGGTTCTACAGAAGAATGCTGAGGATGCCCTGAACCAATTAGGATCTTAAAATTTTAGAGAAAATGGAGTCAATAATCAAACTTAAACTTAACATCAGGCAGAGACTGTTGAAATTTCTGGGGCACATAATGAGGAAAGAGGACTTGGAGAATCTGATACTCACAGGACAGATTGAAGGACGGAGGAAAAGGTGTTTAACAAAATTGATGGTGGAACAGTGTTTAGGAGAAATAGTGAAAAGACAATTTTTTAAGAGCTATAAAAGACAGAAAATTGTGGAGAGCCATGATTGCCAATGTCATGAAGGCACATAAAAAAGATACATTTTGTGTGGACATTTCTTATTAGTGGAAATATATATATGTAGGCAAAAAAAAAAAAAAAAAAAAAAAAAAAAAGAATAAAAATTGCCCTTATCTTATTTCCTCTGTAGTCTTTAGTTTGTCAAGTCTAAAGCTAACTTATATATCCGACATATCCTCAGAATCAGCAATTACTTCTTACATTTAAACAACTATCTCATTCAGTAAACCTCTACTTGAAATGGCTCTTGGGCTTTGTACTAGAATAATTTTATCAAGACTCCAATTGAAATTTAACCTTGTGAATTGAGATGAGAATTTAATCCCATGGCTCTCATTGTGTGAACTACATTTTCAGAAATAGTTGTGCCTGATGGAATTGAGGAAGTGAAAAATATTGTTCTGCATTTAAAATCAACCAAATCTCTTGTTAGTCAACAACTGTTCAAGAAGCTGAAAACTGAACTCATGTCAGGAGGTCACAGTATTCAAGTGAGAAATTCAAAGACACAGGTTAATACAATAAGCCATTGATCCGAGATCGGCTACTTCTAACATCCATTTCAATTGACACATTAAATATTAAAATCACATATTACATTAGCACAAATACGCCGTATAAAATTTGCAAGCAATAATTGTCGTTTTATTTACAGGTTCATAAGAATTATTCATGTAACTAAAATCAGCATTGCACCGTAGAATTCAGTTAGTAAGCAGCATTTTTAACAAATATTCAGTCAGTTAAGTACCACACCTGATACACACTTGGGCAATCATATCTCAGAAGAAACATGACTGACTGGGCAGAAGATTATCTTGCAGTAGGTTGCCATTTCTTTCTGTGATAGACTGGTTGCCATCCAAGACTATAGAACCCAATCTGTTCTATTATTTAACCCATAACTGGAGGGAAGAGACAGATTAATACCTTTCTCAAGGGAATTTGTGTGTAAGTGAATGCAAGGAATTCAACTGGAATTTGAACTTGGCACCCCAATTTCTCGTTCTCAGCCGATATCCACTGAACAAATATTACGGATTTATCTAAATATATCAGCAATGCAATGCACATATTTTCATTTGGGTCTTCTTTGTGCCATGCCCTTTCAGGATATTAGTCATCATGGCTCTCCACAATTTCCTCCACTTTGCAAATCTGAGTAAATTTTGTCCTTTTGTTTTTACTAATAAATTTTTCTGCCATCCATTTACACAAAACCGTTAGGTACATTTATGCACTCTTTCCTCATTACATGTCTGAGAAATTCCAACGGTTTTACTGATGTTAAGTGTAAGTGGCCATTTTGTTTTCATTTTCTATAAAACTTCATTGTGGCTCACATGTTCAGTCCATGATATTCTCACCATCCTTCAGTTGAACCACATTTATGAAGGCTTCAAGTTTCTTCCTCATCTGTCAGGAGATTGTCCCGCATTCGCTGCCAAACAGATTGACTGATATTACATAACTGTTCAATACTCTTATCTTTGTTTCTAACAAAATTGACCTATTTTTTAACACTTTGCTTAGCTTTTAGAGAGTTATCTTAATGCTTCTTCAGATTTTGTTTTCTTGCTTTCAATCCTATTGAAACATTTCGCAGATATTTAAATTGTTGTACTTCCTTGATTTTGGCATCTTCGATTAGTAATTTGCATTTTAGACTGTTCTTTCTGCTGACAACCATACATTCTGTCATGATGCAATTGACATTTCGGATTTTCTTATCTCTTTACTTCACTATATTCTGCAGTTGTTTTTGCAGTTACCTTTATTTCAACATCAAGTCGTCTGCATATTTAATATTGTTAAAATTGTGGCCAAAAATAATGAATCCTGGTAGGACTTCTAATACTCTCAAAAATGCCTCACTGTATTGGTTGGATAAATCCAGTGAGAAGACATATACCCTTGTCTTACACCCCACATTTTATTTTTGTATATCTGCTGAACTCATCTTATATCTGTATGCAGGCAGTTTGCTCATAATTCTGAGTTTAGTCCCTAGGCTAGGTAGTCAGGCAATTTGTTATGTTTTTTTTTTTGTTTTTTTTTAATCATTTCACCCTAAGCAAAGCATTCCACCACCACTATTGTGCAGGGGGTTACATCAGGGAAAGTGAGGAGAAAGTGTGGTTAGTTATAGGAAATGTCGAAAGGAGAGTAGTAGACAGATGAGGATAACTAGGATGAGGGTTGAGTAGATGGGAAGAGTGTTTGAGGGAATGGATGCAAGTTAGTGTGATAGATGTCTATTGACCTCACATTTAAATTCCTGGAGATTGTAGCTATCAGGGAAGCAAGTATATGAAAGGGAATTCCACAGGCAGGAAGTGCGAGAAAAACTATTAGAGTAGAAATTGTGGTTACATTTTATCTGTTTCACTGTAAAAGGGTGGGACCTAGTTGCTAATCTGATATCTCTTGCAAATTCATACCTACGGGGCACCAGTGAACTAAGTTCATCGGAGCAGAAGCCATGAAAGTATTTATAGAAGAGACACAGGGAAGCCACATCACGCAGGTAATTCTGAGTTCAGCGTCTAGGCTGGCTAGTAAATTGACAGTGGAAACAAGATGAGCAATAACTGAACAGCACTAAAATTAACAAAATGACACGTCCTTTAATATGAACAGTTGAACAAGAACAATCTAGTCTCATAGATGAAATAAAGGGTTCAGCACAAAATTCACTGATTGACTTCATTTTTTTCCTTTTAAACTAGTTACTAACTTGGAATTTGTTAAAAGTAAAAGCATTTCAAATTGTAAGAATCTATATATATATATCCTACATCTATGGCACAACATGGAGTGTCATGTGTTATGCAATCATCAGTTGCTTATTACAAACTGACAGTTTAATAGATTTGAATTTAAGTTACTTGATGTTCATGGGAGTTAAATCTCCAAGTTAGGTTACTACTTCTTAATAATGAGTAAAATTTAAATATACAAATTCTACATAGAGATAAAAAAATTAAAATCAAAATTTTTAAAATTAAAAAATATTAAAATTCAGGGCAATGAAATCAAATGGGCATAATTCATGATCATTGATAGGAGTATGTGTGGTGGGAAAAGACAAGGAGGACAGTAAGGGAGTGAGGAAGAATGGTAGAAAAAGAGGTAAATGTATAGGCGATTTTGTAAGCGCCACTTAAATGTGGCACAAGGCTGAAAGCATAGGACATACAGTGACGACTGAACTCACTTCTCAGTTGTAATAGGTTTTAGTGAGACAAGCTCGCTAACCATTATACCATGCCAAGATGCCCAAAGAGACAAACATATAGAGGAATCTGTATCAATTGGCATTTAAGAATTTAATTATTTTTTGCTATGGCAGCATGTGTTCATTAAATTGCTTTTTTTTGTAAAGTAGCTTAAGATTATTTATATGGCTTAAGATCAGTTTTTCTAAAAAGTGTAAGTTACATCAATTTGCTTTTTCATTGAAAGGATTGGATTAAGCAGTGATATTCCAGATAACAATAGAGTTCTTGCTTGTTAATTTCTAATAATATATGGCTAATGCAGTGTTTTTGCAGTGTTTACAGTTGTTTAAATTTATGTGATTGTTAAATCTAAGCTTATATATATACACACACACACATACACACAGGGTGTCTATAAAATTTGTGTGCACTTTAAAAAATTTATTAACTTTATTTGTATTTGCGACAGAAATTTGTAAAAAAGGATTAGAAAGAAGTAAATCTATATTTTTTAAGGTTTTATTGTAATTTTATTTAATTTTCTACATGTCCTCCATCATTAGCAATACAAAGGGTAATATGATTTTGCAGTTCACGGAAAACATTTACCAACTGATTTACAGGAATGACTGAAATCACATTAGTTATTTTAGCTTTCAAATCTTCTAATGAACTAGGTTTGGTTGCATACACAATTGTTTTCACATGTCCCCATTAAAAAAATCTAATGGAGTCAAATCTGGCAAATGTGGAGGCCAATAAAATAGTCCACCCTTCTGATCCATCTGTTAGGAAATTCCTTAACTGTCTAACATGCAGAGCAAAGTGATAAGGTACCCCATCCTGTTGATATATAACATTTTTTACAGATTATTTCTATCACAAATAAAGTTATAAACTTTTTAATGTGCACACAGACTTTATGGACTGTGTGTGTGTGTTTGTATTTATGAATATTGGATTACAAAGTTTTGTAAAAAAAACTGATTATTTTTTCCCAGATAAAATCCTATTTAACCCATAACTGGGAGGAGAAAAACTCAACCCTTTTTCAAGAGTATTGGCACACAAGGGAATATAATGAACTTGTCTGGAACTCTGCTCTCCAACTTCTCATGACAAGCTGCTATCCATTACACAACCATCACATCCGGAAAGTTCCCTAAACGTTTCCTGGAACAATAGACAAACGATGGAGACTACAGAGAATAAAAACCAAAACTTTGTAATAACAACACTAATCTGAGCATAAATACAAATCAAAATCCTTTTCTATGCTTTCTGGCACATTCAAAATGCTATTCAAGCCAAGGTGTACATTTAACCATTCTTGGTTGGGAACTTCTAGAAGTCCTGTTGTAACTATCAGCAAAATAATTCTTGTATGATCAGTTGACATAATACAAGAAAACAAAAATATTACTGTTGTAGTATTTTACGTAGTCTATGAGACTTTGACAATTATCCAGCTCTGTAATTCTGTTGGTACCAATTGATTTTCCATAGCAAAATGGCCGATAACATGTAATCAGTCATTACTTATTGATCTTCTAAGGTGCTTGGCTAAGAAATATAATTCATATTTAATTCTTATTCCCTTACACGCTACAGGCAACTGCTAACTAATTACACTTTCAAAGTTTGCAAAAGTATTTTAATTAGAATTGAAATCAGTAATTAGTTCTTTCTATATTCCCATACAAAATATAAAATAATACATCTTGTATTCAATGAAAGTAATGAGTTAAAAACAAAACAAAAAACTGAAATACTGATGCAAAGACATCCATAAAAGTTACCTTTTTTATGAAACATTCAATTTCTTCTCTTTTATTTAGATACAGAAATTCAATACATTTCACAAACGCACACACATATATATATATTAATGCATTATATATATATATATATATATATATATAAAATGCATTTTTCATTAAATAATATAGACAAGTCTTGTCTATTTCGTGCAAATTTTTTTCATATTCTCTGATAAGCTTAATAGCATTATCAATAAATGAAGAAAGAAAATTACAATTGTGACAATTTTTTTATAGCCCAATCCAAACTTTAAGCTTACATAAGCCATTTTCAGAGAGGTCAAATTACATTATAGTATAACAATTCACAAACAATAATGACAGTCTGTTTTTGTTGACATGGAAGATTTCCAAGCAATGACAACCTCGTGCATACAAAACGCTGGAAGCAAATCCCACAACCACAGCTCATGACATATATATATATATATATATAAAAATGGATGTTTCTTTAAATAATATAGACAAATTTGTCTATTTTATGTAATTTCTTTTTTCATATTCACTGACAAGCTTAATAGCATTATCAGTAATTGAAGAAAGAAAATTACAATATTTATACATAACTTAATAATCCAATCTTACAGAAGCCATTTTTAAAGATGTCAATTACATTATATATTTAAACATGGACAAACCATGATGACAAACTATTTTTGTTTACATGGATGATTTCCAAGCAATCTTTTCACTTTTCTTTATTTTTTTCAATTGGAGTAGATAGATGAAACTATCACCCAGTTCATACTCCACCCACGTCTATTGAACAGGTGTAGAGGCTCATCCCTTGTTCCCTGTTTAGGATGTGGTTTCCGGCTTTCTCTTTTCCAATCTTTTCACTCTTATGTAGCCCCCTGCACACCAGTGGCCTTACCGCCTTGCCTGGGGTGATATGATTAAAAAAAAAAAACAAATTCGAAAATTTACAACACTGCTAATATCGCATCACAGCTCATGATGTCATACATGACCATATATATAACAAAATGGGGGAAAAACTTCTGTGACACTTCAAAATTTCAGACAAAAGTGATGTTTACATTGATGTGAGTACACACGCAGGTTAAGGAAACTAGATGCTAAAATTTAAAAGAAAAATATATATTTCGGCCATATACGAAGAACACATATTTAGTCAGGCCAATTTCATTTAATTACTTTATCTTTATGTATTCATCCATTTTCTGATTAAATATCAGATATTGTGAAGCTAAAAGATCTGCCAAGAAAGAGGAAATATTGTAAAAACATAGACAAATTTATTCTGGATGGAATTCATTAGGCTATATACTCAAAATACATTAAAGAAAAATTAAATTTAAAACTTCAGCTTTCTCTCTCCTTCAAGTGTCTGTGTAATCACATCAACATTACTTTAGTTTGATAAAATCCTCAAGAAGTTAATGTGTTACACAAAACTTTTTTACACTTTGAATTTTCCTAAAATTATTTTGATATATAAAAATTTATATATTGTTTTGCTTATATATATTTCTGAATAATTAATAAGAAGAAGTAACACCTACCTAGACTATTTTTATTTGGAAAATAATTTAAAATATTTTTGGCATATATTGTTTATTTATATATATATATATATATATATATATAACTAGTTAATGCAGTTTCAAATTAACTTTATTGCATCACATTTAAGATAATTTCATTGGTTAAATGCTTAATAGTACCATTAAGAATTAAAATTGAAAACATCTTCAGCAACTCAAAGAAAAATGTAAATAACTCACTAAAATAAGTGTCATAAAAAACTTGGAAAAAAAATGTATTTCAAATCAACTTAGTAAGAAAAAAGTAACTCTTTTGCCAACATACATTGGGTGTTTATAAATGTAATTATGGGAAAATTTACAGACTCAGCTCAATGAATTAATGAGACAAGATCATGCTAAAAAAAAAATCTGGTGATAACAGTGAATGAATGCAGGTTAAGTTTTTTTCCATGAGTTTTTTTAACTGTATTTGCAACTGTTACTTCAAAAATTCTATCTTATATTCCAATGTCTTATATGTTAGTGTAAACTGCACTATTAATGCTTTGCCAATAATTAACGCACTGTGAAGATAAATTATGACACACAGTTTAATTTGAGGATCTACACTCACACATATTTTGATTAAGTTAAAAGTATTCAGTCCTCAAGATGAAAATTTTCAAAGAATGCTGACCATTTTGTTCAATAGTGAGATGCTGTTAGAAACCTGAAATTCTCAGACAATAATTTGTTAAAATTGCACAATAAAATGTCCATCAAGTGAACTGTTCTCGTATCCATTTTTTGTGCTCTCTTCCCCATGCAAGACTTCTTATTGGCTGGCCAAAGCAAAGACTACCTTGTAAAATTTTGCAAAGTAATAATAACAAAAGAACCATTCTATTTTCATTTAGAATTATTCACTTGGCAATAAATACTCAAGACAATATGAAATACATCATTAAAAAAAAAAAAATTGGGATGGCCTAATAATTATGGCCGATAGTGTGTTTTTTATATATATATATATATATTTTTTTTGTTTTTCTTTAATCCGAACTGGAAGAGTAGGAAGGTAAATTCCAAGAACCTGATCCTAATCAATATTAAAATTTTTTAACATTAAAAGTGATGCAGGCAGAGAGCTCAATGTATTAAGAATACAGAGCCAATATAAATTATAGAAAATTTTCAAAATTGAAAGATGTCGGATGTATATATATATTTATTTATTTTCAAAATTTTCAAAAATTCAAAGGTGTGTATATATATATATATATATATATATATAAAAATCATGATTGCACTCCATGTAAAACCTTTAGTTTGATTTAATGGATACAGATTCCAAAAATAGATTTATAGTTTTTACCAAGTTTTGAGTATTTAGTTTTAAAGATCATATGAAAAAAATGTACAGAAATGACTAATTTTTGCAGAGTTTTACTTACAAAACTGACTTAAAAATTCTACTTTTTCAAGAATAAATCTAAATAAAGTTGAAATCTTTTATATTAAAGACATTAAATGAAAAATATATTCAAACCAGAATTGTAATTATGAATCACCACAAACACATGCAGTTTTTTTTACTATATTCAATAAGTAAAAATTGTAAAATATTACAAAAATAGGCTACTCAATAAATAAGATCTTACACCATATAAAAACATATCTTTATAAAAACATATCTTACACCATATAAAAACATATCTTTATAAAAACATATCTTACACCATATAAAAACATATCTTACACCATATAAAAACATATCTTACACCATATAAAAACATATCTTTATAAAAACATATCTTACACCATTTAAAAACATATATAAAAAAGATGAAAGTGTGTATAATACCATAATTCTGCCTGGAACAAATTGTCAGAAAATATTGAAAAAGTGTATTTCTTATAGAAAAATCATGCTGTATGATATATAACACCATAACATAGCAAAATTGTTCAGTATAATTTCCCTTTGAAGTAAATAAAAGAGGGTTTTATTTGACGGAATAATGATTTAGTAATAGTGTGCGTATGTGTCTACCTTGGATTTTGTCAATTTACAGTTTGTAAAGCTTTATTAAATGATAAATTTTATAAGGCCATGTTACAAGGCTTTCGCTGGTCACCAAATTGAAGTTCCAATGCTGTAATTTTTAACTTAAACTTAACATTTAAACTCATTTCCTCAAAAGCTGGCAGTGATTTTGAAAAAACATCTTGTGACATTATTTATCATGTCAAACCCCAACTTTCAAACTGAGTGCAACACCACATTTCAAAAATCAACATTGAATACTTACAACAACCAGTTCTTGAATTGAAACCAGATTTTAAAAAATAAATATTTTCTTGTGATAACTTCAAATGTAAAAAGAAATTCTTTATTTTGTTTCATCTGGAATAACGTATTATCTTCTCAGTCTTATGTTATGTCAGATTTATCTGTAAAAAAATTTTTTTTTAATCATATTACCCCGAGCAAAGCGGTAATGCCACTGATGTGCAGGGGGCTGCATAAGAGTGAAAAGATTGAAAAAGAGAAAGCCGGAAACCACATCCTAAACAGGAAACAAGGGATGAGCATCTTCACCTGTTCAATAGATGTGGGTGGAGTGTGAACTGGGTGATAGTTTAGTCTATCTACTCCTATTGGAAAAATAAATGGAAATGGACAAGTGACTAATTTAAAAAAAAAAAAAAAAGGGGTAAATATTTAAAGGAAGAATTGAAAAAATGTTTTCCGAATGTTCTGTTGGATGAGTTGGGTCAGTTTTCTAAAGTCAAAGTAAAATTTCAAATAAAAAAAAGATCAACACCAGTATTTAAACTGAAATGTAGTGTACCATTCACAGCATTGGATCAATTCAACATAGAATTAGACTTTAAAAAATTGTCATAATTAGGCAGCACCAACAGTGTATGCAAATAAAAATTAAATCAGTGTCTGACGAGTCAACAAAGTATAAGAACGGATTACAAAAAAGACAAAATTTTTCAAAATTGGCAAGAAATGTTTTTCAATGTATATAAAAAAGGAAAACAAATATGAGGAAAATGGCATAAGGTCATAAAAAATGGTTTATAAGTGGAAATGAAAAATTATTTATATGAAAAAAAAAAAAAAAAGGATTTACTCAAAAAAAGCCCACAAGAAAGTAAAACCTTTGCAAGTTCTGTATCTTTTATGTACCAATACCCCAAGAATTTGCACAAGTAAGAGTACCAAAAAAAAGGAAAACCAGAAATCTAGTGGTTGACCTATGACAAAAGAAATACAAAATTCAGCAGGGGGTGAACTCACCAGAAAAAGCAGGGGGTGAACTCACCAGAAAAAGCAGGGGGTGAATACTAAGAAATAAAATATAATATTTAAGAAAATAAAAATCTCAAAAGGGAGTAGGAAATGTTGTGTAAATAAGCTACCACAGTAACAAAAATAAACTAGGCAAGATGCCTTAAGTAAAGAACTCAAGCAGAGTTCAGAGACAGTTATGATAGAGTGTTTGTCAGAGTCAATTGAGATATAATAATAGCTAGTAGCAAATTATAATGCAATGAAATGAATCAGATAAACAAATTTAACGAATTAGATAAACAAATTAAAAATTTATTTCTCCTTCTTTAGTCATAAAATTGAAAATTAATTTTCTTCATCGCTTTCAATTTAAGCCAGCATAATATTGAATTTTTTTAAGCAAAGAAGACTATTCATTTTTCAGCATTTCAAATGATTAATCAAATCTCCACTAAAAAAAAAAAAAAAAGAATCGTCTATCTTGAATATTTTGTAATAAATGTTTAAGCTTTGCTTGATCTGGCACAAGGCCAAACTTGTTTAGAAGATATGGTATTCCTAAAGTAGTCAACCATTCTTCTTCTATGTGCCCTGTCCTTTCAGGACGTAGGCGATCATGGTTCTCCACATCTCCCTATCCCTTGTGGCTCCTAGTATGTTTGCTCCTGTTACTCCTGTCAACCCCCGTTCCGTCAACCACCTGATCAAGCCCTGCAGATATGTTATCCATTGCCTTCCCCTGTCTCCCTTTCCTTCTATTTGGCCAGTCAGTATCAGGTTCTCCAAGCTCTCCTTCCTCATTGCATGTCCCAGGAACTTCAGTTGTCTCTTCCTGATACTCAGTATCAATTTCCTTTTTGTTGCCATTCTTTCCAACACCTCATTGTTGCTTGCGTGCTCAGTCCACGATATCCGCAGCATCCTTCTGTAGAACCACAATTCCGCTGCTTCCATTTTTGTCCTCATTTTTGATGATATTGTCCAGCATTCACTGCTGTATTGAAGAAATGACATCACTCTTTTCTTTGTTTTCAGTGAGATTTTCCTGTGTGTTAGTATTTTGCTCAGCTTCTGGAATGCGTCTTTTGCCATGCCAATTCTCCCTCAGATCTCCATGTCTCATTTTCCATCTCCAGTTAGGACACTTCCTTAGTATTTAAATTTTTGTACTTGCTTGATTCTGGTATCTCCCACATTTATTTGGCATTTTGGATTGTAACTTTTGCTGATGACCATGCACTCAGTTTTCGTAAAGTTTATTTGTAGTCCTTTTTTGTCACTCTCCACCGCTACCTTCTGTATGAGGTCTTGTAGTTTCCTTTCCGTGTCCGCAATCAGCACTGTATCGTCTGCGTACCTTATGTTGTTCAATTGTGTCCACCAACAATAAATCCTGGCATGTCATCTAGGGTCCTCAATATATTCTTGCTGTACAGGTTGAACAATTCTGGTGAAAAGACACATCCTTGTCTTACACCTCTTTCTATCTTTGTAAATCTACTGAGATCATAACCTGTCCGTATACATGCCGTTTGCTGCCAGTAGAGATTCTTGATCACTCTTATGTCTTTGCCGAAAATATCTAGGTTGCCGAGCATCTCTATCAATTCTTTGTGTCGTATCTTGTCGAATGCCTTCGCATAGTCAATGAAACATAGGTACAAATCTTTCTTCATTTGTATTGCCCTTTCGGAGAGCATCCTAATCATGAATATGGTGTTCCTTGTTCCAGTGTCTTTGACAAACCTGCACTGTTCCTGCCCTATCTCTGGCCTGATTCTGCTTCTCGCTCTGTTCATCTGTTGAGCCATGTTCCTTATCTCCCTGCTCCATGTCTTGGTGTTATTTTTTGTCTCCTTTGCATCATGTGGAGGATCTCTTCTGCCATCCACTCAAAGTTCATCCCTGCTTAATGTTAGTTGTCAGGTGCGACACCAGCAGTTTCAGTAAGAAAGTGCTCATATCAATTGAAGATTTGAATTAATTTTTTTCAAGCTGCAGAACTAAGAGTTAAATTGTCATTTTAAAATTTGAAATTTGAGCAATTCGTATTTTTCACAAGTTTAGAAATACAGCTGTAAAATAACCTAGCCACACAATCATTGTGGTTGTCCTGGGATCCTGAGTTATTTTAGGTTTCTCTACCATCAGATTCTTTCACTTGGGTGACCCTGCTAGTGGTGTTCACTTCATGACATATGACTGTGCAAAGAGCCATGGGAAAATATCAATTACAAATGGCTTTTAAAAAAGATTAAACTGCAAATCAGCTTTTCTCCAATCAAATTCAACTGTAGGCATACCACCCCCATCAAACTTGGAAAATCTAAAATTGAGGCTTCCCCATTTCATTAATATAGCAGATGAGCCTGTAAGTGAATTCTGGAATTCACAAAATGATCAGCAATAAGTTTCTTCATTCTTAAAAAAAAAAAAAAAAAAAAAAACCAAACAAAAACGAGAAAAGCAAAAACCAAACAAAAACGAGAAAAGCAAAAACCAAACAAAAACGAGAAAAGCAAAAACCAAACAAAAACGAGAAAAGCAAAAACCAAACAAAAACGAGAAAAGCAAAAACCAAACAAAAACGAGAAAAGCAAAAACCAAACAAAAACGAGAAAAGCAAAAACCAAACAAAAACGAGAAAAGCAAAAACCAAACAAAAACGAGAAAAGCAAAAACCAAACAAAAACGAGAAAAGCAAAAACCAAACAAAAACGAGAAAAGCAAAAACCAAACAAAAACGAGAAAAGCAAAAACCAAACAAAAACGAGAAAAGCAAAAACCAAACAAAAACGAGAAAAGCAAAAACCAAACAAAAACGAGAAAAGCAAAAACCAAACAAAAACGAGAAAAGCAAAAACCAAACAAAAACGAGAAAAGCAAAAACCAAACAAAAACGAGAAAAGCAAAAACCAAACAAAAACGAGAAAAGCAAAAACCAAACAAAAACGAGAAAAGCAAAAAACCAAACAAAAACGAGAAAAGCAAAAACCAAACAAAAACGAGAAAAGCAAAAACCAAACAAAAACGAGAAAAGCAAAAACCAAACAAAAACGAGAAAAGCAAAAACCAAACAAAAACGAGAAAAGCAAAAACCAAACAAAAACGAGAAAAGCAAAAACCAAACAAAAACGAGAAAAGCAAAAACCAAACAAAAACGAGAAAAGCAAAAACCAAACAAAAACGAGAAAAGCAAAAACCAAACAAAAACGAGAAAAGCAAAAACCAAACAAAAACGAGAAAAGCAAAAACCAAACAAAAACGAGAAAAGCAAAAACCAAACAAAAACGAGAAAAGCAAAAACCAAACAAAAACGAGAAAAACAAAAACCAAACAAAAACGAGAAAAGCAAAAACCAAACAAAAACGAGAAAAGCAAAAACCAAACAAAAACGAGAAAAGCAAAAACCAAACAAAAACGAGAAAAGCAAAAACCAAACAAAACCAAAAAAACCAAACAAAACCAAAAAAACCAAACAAAACCAAAAAAACCAAACAAAAACAAAAAAACCAAACAAAACCAAAAAAAACCAAACAAAACCAAAAAAACCAAACAAAAACAAAAAAACCAAACAAAAAAAAAACAAACAAAAACAAAAAAAGCAAAAAGCAAAAAACAAAAACAAAAAAACAAAAACAAAAAAACAAAAAAACAAAAACAAAAAAACAAAAAACAGAAAAAGCAAAAAACAGAAACAAACAAAAACACAAACAAACAAAAACCAAACAAAAAACAAAACAAAACAAAAAAAAGCAAAACTAAAAAACAAAACAAAACAGAAAAAACTCTGTTCATTTACATACACACAAAAATATCCCCCACTGTTTTTTAAAGAAATTTATACTTCATATTGAAGGGTCATCAATTAGCCATAGTACAGATTTGTCGGGAATTAAAAAGGAATTTCTTAAAAAAAAAACAAACACTTAGAAGTTTTTTTTTTTTTAAACATACATGCACATTTTGACAAAACTCAGAGCAAGGCAGATTTCATTATTTTTTTTTGTAAATAGATATAAAAGATGTATAAGACACGATTAATATGACCATCCTTAAGCTTTTATCAAGATTAATTAACTGACTTTAACAAACAAAAATGATATGTTTAACAAAACAAATTGGTAAGCAAGATGCCTGAAGAAAAATCCGTGATTGAAGAGTGTTAGCATCAAACATATGGTTACAGTTAGCCATTTTTTTCTGCTATTTTATTGTTACAAGAGTTAGATCAGACTAATATTGAATATTGATGTCATATCTGGGCTGGAGCTGCCTAAACCTCCCATTCTAACCTTTGTCAGTTTCAAATGTTTACATGGCCTTGTGGGATAGGACCCCCACTAAAATTTTTTTTTTATAATCATATCACCCCAAGCAAGGCATTTTACTGTTACTGTTTTGCAGGGGATTACATAGAAAGAAAGTTCTGAAAAAGAGTGACAGGTTATCGGGGGAGTCAGGAAGTCGTTAAGAGAAGGATGAGAATACTGATGAGCGTTGAGTGGCTTGAAAAAGGGGCATATGAGAGAGAGAGAGAGAGAGAGAGAGGATGCAGGTTAGTGAAAGATAGGAGATGACTATTGACTTTACATTTAATTTCTTGGAGATTGTAGCTGTCGGGGAAGCAATTAAATGGAAGGGAATTCCACACCTGGGAAGTGCCGAGAGAAGAAGCTGCTGAAGTAGAATTTGCATTTACAATTTATTGGTTTCCCAGTAAAAGGGTGGGACCTAGTTGCTAATCTTGTGGCTTGAGTAAATTCATATACAGGGGGTACCAGTGAGCT
This sequence comes from Ascarosepion bandense, assembly GCA_037127315.1. Taxonomy (NCBI): domain Eukaryota; kingdom Metazoa; phylum Mollusca; class Cephalopoda; order Sepiida; family Sepiidae; genus Ascarosepion; species Ascarosepion bandense. The sequence continues at coordinate 1,369,563 of JBBBDQ010001032.1, read as the reverse complement.
AAGTTCATCAGAGCAGAAGCCATGAAATTATTTGTAGAAGAGACTCAGGGAAGCTACATTGCGCTGGTGAGAAAGTGACTGTATCCAAGCTGCCAAGGCAGGATCCATCACATTACAGATTCTCTGTTGAATTTTGTCAAGGACACCTAGGTGGATAGCAGGAGCACCAGCCCAGATATGGCAGCAGTATTCAATGCATGGGCAGATGGTAGATTTATGTATGTGCAGGATTGTTTCAGACGGGAAAAACTTCCTGGCCCTACAAATTTCTTTGGTAAGATGAGCATTCCACTTTGGATAATTCGTATCAACTTATTTGTAGACCAAACAATCTCCTACAGAGATATTTTCCAGAACACTAGAATCTTAACCACTTGAAGCCATTTGGTCAACACTTATCTGTCCTTATAATCTTGATTTTCTACTTCTTCCTCTTATGGACAATATCACACACCTCATTCAGTAACCCCCCACGTTTGAGTGGCTCTTAAGCCTTATATTATACATTTATTATGTAAGTAGACACTGGCATGATCCCTAAGCAGCAAGCCTGTTTCATGTTTGATGTATTCTTTAATCCTAAAGATTATATCCAAGTACGTATTGGGCATCAAAACTTCTGATCATGTCAGATTTTCTGGATGAGAGTGCACTAACTTAGATTTGCTCAGCAAAGCTGCAGTATAAACCAAACACTGGATTTGTGATTGTAGGGCAGTAGATAAATCAGCTCAAATTGAAAAATTGGAGAACCAAGTTTGAATTCCAGTTCAGTTCATTGCTTCACTTACGTGCAAATACCCTTAGGAAAAGTGTTAAAGCAGTCTTCCTCAATCCATAGTTTGTGGTTCCCTCGGATCCTGTCTCTGTAACATCATGATAAACAGCAGCACAGGTTGGATGATTCAGCTGCCTTCAGTCTGGAAACACAATCTTATACAGCTGTGCAGTCTTGTATTCATTATTATTTGCTTGGTCATATGTAAATATCTCCCCGTTCATGATATAAATACCCTTGCCATTGTAAAATGAAAATGTTCTCTCATGGTGAGTGATCAAAAGGGCGAAAGACCTTGCACACATTGCAAATGATATGGAATACAAAAGATACTCTTGAGGTACTCTCCATGCAATACTATGAGTTGTACACCATACTAGGACCACTTGACATATGCTGATACCTGGATTGTCACCAAAAACCTGAAGAATGTGTCTATGTGGTCAGACATACAAGTGGACCTCGATCTTCCTCAATCCATAGTTTGGATCCTGTCTCATTAACATGATGATAAACAGCAGCACGTGTTGGATGACTTGGCTGCCTTCAATCTGATACAGCTGTGAAGCCTCGATTCCATTACCATTTACTCAGTAAATGGTAATGGAATTACTACTTGCTCACAGTATTATTCTTCTGCCATTGTTAAATGAAACACTTCTCAGTTATTTCACTAATACACACATTAAACATTGAAAACAGTCTAGCCACAAATGTACACAAATGACAAATGTAACCTCGTCTACATGGCAACACAACACCATTTACAATAAACTTTCTTTAAACTTAACTCAAAAAGAAAGGATTTGTGGACATATGTTTATATTTACTTTTGTTCTTGTTTTAGTTTTGTGGAGCAACGGAACAACAAATCGGAGAGCTGAGTTCAAATTCTTTGCATTCACTTGCGTGCAAATATCCTTGGAAAAGGTATTAATTAGCCTCTTCCCTCCAGTTATGGGTTAAATAATAGGACAGATTGGGTTCTATAGCCTTGCAATGGCAACCTACTGCAGGATAATCTTCTGCCCAGTCAGTCATGTCTCTTTCGAGACATGATTGCTCAAGCGTGTATCATGTATGGCACTTAACTGACTGACTTGTTTTGGTGTGAAGAACCTGCCCCCAAAGTTCGTAAAAGTATTTTTGATCAACACTGTATATATTGTACATTTTTTCACCTCTAACTTGGTAATATTTTGAGATCAATAGGCCATTAGATATAAATGGAAGAATTTGTCTGCAAAACCTTCCCTCACCATATTGAATCAGTACAGCTGTGTTTTTTTTTTAATGGGGGAAAAAGGGTTTTTGCTACATTATTTCCGAGCAGAATATTGAAAAGTCTATGAGAAAATAGAAATATCATGAATGAGTCACATTCTTCACTTGTTTTTGACTCAAACAATTGATTTATAATTTATTTCTTTACTTTACATTGCATGTACAACACTGTATTTTCAAAGAATATTCATAAGAACTTGAAGAATTATTTATCTTTCCATGTTGCAATTACCAAATGTGTCTTATTAAAAACATGAAAATAATATTTCTTTTTTTTGGTGGCAGGAAATTAAATCACAGTCAGATAATAAATCCATTTACATTCAACTGATTTTATGATTTTGGAATCTGAGAAATTCTACAAAGATCTGATTAGAAAAGATGACGATGGAAAAGAATTTAACAGTCAAAATTATCTCTCATTTATCTAAATGTCAGTATGTTTCTTGTCATAACTGGAAGAAATGACAATGTATGCATATTTAGACGAGAAAATATATCATAAATAGTTTCTAGCAAGGAAAGAAAAAAGTCAATAAAATTATAAATTTTCATTTAATTCATAATAAAATAATTCTCATTTTATTACTACTGACTTAGAGTTTATTAAAATATCACAAATGACTTACAATCTATTGTCAATTGGGGTAAAGAATGGCTTAATTTTAATGCATTCAAAACAAAACTGCTCTCTGTTATCTGAGAGAAACCTTTTTGCCTTCAGTCAAAATGGCTAATGCTAAAAACCCAGAGAGTGACTCATGCTTTCTTGGGCTAATATGAAATGTGTTGGAAAGAATGGAAATTAAAAGAAAATTAATATTGAGCATCAGGAAGAGACAACTGAAGTTTCTGGGACATGCAATGAGGAAGGAGGGCTTGGAGAATCTGATACTAACAGGCCAGATAGAGGGAAAAAGAAACAGAGAAAAGCAGTGGATAACATATTTGAAAGACCTGAGCAGGTGGATGACAGAACGAGGGTTGCGAGATGTTACATGAGAAAGCATGCTAAGAGCCAACAGGGATAGGGAGACGTGGAAGGTGATGATTGCCTATGTCCTGAAAGGACAAGGCACATGGAAGAAGATAATGAATCCATTGTATGTCAGCTGCTAAGAAAGTTGGTTCACTGTGTCAGTTTTTTCTATGGAATCAATCTTACATACCAATTCATCCATGCTTAAAATATTGCTGCCACATATGGTCCTGCCATATATCTAATGATTCTTGATAAAATCCAAAGAATCAGCAGCAATATTATTGGCCCTGATCTGGTGCCTTTGCTTCAGTTACTTTCCCACCACCAGAAGGTTGCCTGCCTGTAACTTTTCTATAAATACTTTCATGGTATTTGTTCTTCACTATGGTATCTGAGCTTTATGAACTTAAGTACAGTAATAGATTGGCAACAAGTTCTCGTCAGTTTGCAGTTGAATTGGCTATACTCAACCGTAGGTTCTATGTTAACAGTTCCTTTCCTCATACTTCTCATTTGTGGTACTTTCTTCAAAAATTGAAATGCAATATCAATCATTATCTAGTGTCTTCTGGATTAATTTTTTTTTATTGTTCTCACTTTTAATGTTTTTGTTATTCTTTCTCAATCTTATGTTTTAGTGACTTTACTCTCTTGTTTCAGATAAATTAACATAAAATTAAAAAATGTATTCGATTACAGTCCTCACATGAAAAATATTTTATTACTCTACATCAAATAAAAAATATTAAATACAGATATTATTTGCTATAATAGATTTCAGGTTGAAGGTATATTTTAACTAATTTGTTTCAAATATTTGTGATTATAAAATTTACTTTTTCAGGGTCCAGCAGAAATTCCAAAATATACTTTTCTTTCTTTATCCTTAGAGAAAATAGTAGCTTAGTATATGACTTTTTGCAGACATGCATGTACCTCGAACTGGACAGTTATCCTTAATTCTACAATTACAAGGGGGGGTATTTTTTATTTGCTGATTTTATAAAAATTGTCAATTATTTTATTACTATGAGAATTAGTGATGACGAAGATATTATTAGAACAGGAATAACTCATTTTTAATCTTTTTCTATTAGAGATCTTAGTGGGTTGTTAACATTAAAATGTTTATCGATCAATTTCAGAAAATATCAATGTTAGATAATTTGCAGAAAGTGGGGGTTGAACCATAAAACTTTTCTTTTCCTATTTTTAGACTTCTTAATATTATCAGTTTGATTGTTTCATGGAATAATTCTTGTTTAAACCAACTCTTTTAGAGCATTATTATAAATGATTTTATTATCATTAAATATTTTGCAATTGAAGGATAATTTATTTATCCTAGTGTAAACTGTAGTAGAAATTTGTTTTATCACTTGGTGAGGATGGTTAGAACATATATATATATATAAAATAAATTTTCAATATTCAAATTTATTTTATTTTATATTAGCTCTGTAATTTTAATTACATTGAGCTCTTCTCCTGTATCATTTTTTAATATTAAAATTTTAATATTGATTAGAATCAGGTTTTTGGGGATTTACCTTTCTACTTTTCTGTTTGGATTAAAGTATTTTAATAATATATATATATATATATATATATATATATATATAATAAAATAATATTTTAGAACATGTATAAATTTTTTTATAGATATCCACTACAAATTGTACATTTTGTTTCGACACTAAACTTACAATGTCTCATCAGTTGGTGTGGAAAGGAATGGAAAGCCTCTTTTCTTATATTTGGCAAGTTGTGTGTGGGATGTTGGTGGGCGTTAGCAATAAGGGAATAAGTCTTGTAAATTGTGTGGTGGGTAGGGGATCTATTTGATTAATGAAAGTGTTCAGAATTTTGTAGACAAATACACCATTTGCTCATGTTAAATTTGTTTTTATGGCTGCCTGGCTAGCCTTTATTCTTTGAGTTTATTAGAGGGGGAGAGTAAAGAGGTGTAAAAAGTGGGAAGAGATGGAATGGAACCTATCCTTAATGTTTATTTGTACAACTATCGAATATTTTTGTATTTAAGCACAGTTTTTATAATTTATCTTATTTTGTATATTTAACTTTAATTTTGAATTTAGGAAATCACTTTTTTTTATAAAACTTTGAATTAGATTATAGTTTGTGGTGTGTAATAGGTAAAATTTGATGTAAGAGTGTTATTGGTACTATAAAGGTTTATCATCTTTAAGGGAATCTTAGTTTTGGCTTTTGCAGTATTTTCTAGCATGATTCTAAGGTTAGTTTGTTAATGTGTTTGCAGTTTACTGTGGTTTCATGCCTCTGGTTTAAAAGTTTGTCACTATTTATGCATTTAATGGTTTTAATTTTTTTCTTGAAGACAAAGGAAACATGGTTCCTTTATTGATTTAGCTGTTCTTGCTTGTTTGAAAATTTTCCATTTAACTTTAGACATTTTATTTTCATTTTTTAACTTCCAAAAGTGTTTGGAAAGAGACGTCATGTTTTGTTTTGTTTCTTTGGATGGTTAACATCCACTGTCTTTAAGAATTTTATCGTAAATTATTTTGTGTTTATTGAATATTTCTTTATTTGAGGAGTGTGTGTTAATGCAGCATTCTACTGATGATGGCATATGCTTAATGGATAGTAGGTGATTAGAATTGGGGTTTATATAGATTGGGTTAGAATTATATATATATATATATAAGTTTTTACAACTTTCTTTTAAATTTCATAGGATAGAGGGCCATTACCATTAGGTATGGTATGCTCATCATCCCTATACAATCCGATTTGTTCTGGTTTGACAATCCTAGTAAGAATGTACAAATACCAATGCTCACTAAGTCTGCAATTTAAGCAGAATCAAACACACCCAAAGGGACATCAAAATTGTCAGTTACTTTTTAAGAAGCAAATGCAGACAGGCTAAAAAGGAGTGGCTCAACAACAAATGTGCAGAAGTAGAGAGATTGAGCAGGACTAATAAAGCAGACATGCATAAAGAAATAAGAGAAATGACAAGACAAAAAACCTGTTTCTCAACAGGATATGTAAAATCCAAGGATGGAACAATCATATTGGGGAAGTACTCCAGCAATGGGAAGAATATATAAAATATCTTGTCCATAACAAGAGAGAGCAAACAATAACACACAAAGATGAGGACGGACTGGAAATATTAAAGTCCAAAGTGGGAGCTGCAAACAACAAACTGAATATAAACAAAGCAGCTGAATCAGATGACATTGACAGCCCTAGAAGAATTTGGCATAGAGAACATTTCAGAAATAATTAATTAAATTTATATTAATGGTATAATACCAGAATAACCTAAGCAAGTCAATTTTCATAGCACTGTCTAAGAAGCCAGGTGCAAACGAGTGTGAACTCTACTGAACAATCAGTTTTATGAGCCACATTACAATATTGATCATCCCAAATCCTGATAAATAGAGTGAAAAGCAGAATTAGGCCAGGTATAGGACAAAAACAGTGCGAGTTCAAAAACACTGGAACAAGAAATGTCATATTTATGATTATGATGCTCTCCGAAAGGGCAATACAAATGAAGAAGAACATGTACATATCTTTTATTGCTTATGAGAAGGCATTTGTCAAAATACGCCACAAAGAATTGGAGATGCTCAATAGCCTTGACCTATTTGGGAAAGACATCAGAGTAATCAAGAATCTCTATTGAGAGCAAACCCGCCTGCATATGGACAGATAACAAAAGATAGAAAGCGGCATAAGACAAGGATGTGTCTTTTCACCGGATCTATTCAACAAGAATATTTTGAGGACCCTAGATGTTATGCCAGGATTTATCATAGGAGGCCACAATTTAAACATTATAAAAGGTACACAGATGATACAGTGCTGATAACAGATATGGAAAGGAAACTACAAGACCTCCTACAGAAGGTAGCTGAAGAGAGTGACAAGAAAGGACTACAATTAAACTGCAAGAAAACTGAATGCATGGTCATCAGCAAAAAGAGCAGCCCAAAATGCCAAATACAGGTAGGGGATACTAAAATCAATCAGCAACAAAAATTTAAATACCTGGGGAGTTTTTTTTAATAGAAGATGAAAAGAACAACACAGAGATTTGAAGGTGAATTGGAATGACAAAGGACACATTCCAGAAGCTGAGTAGGGTATTAAGAGACAGGACAATTTCGCTAGAAACAAAGAAGAGACTACTGGATGGCTATTTGATGTCAGTTCTTCAATATAGCAGTGAATGCTGGACAATATCATCAAAGATTAAGGAAAAACTTGAAGCAACAGAAATGTAGTTTTACAGAAGGATGCTACAGACATGGATCGAGCATGTGAGCAATGATGAGGTTTTAGAAAGGAGAGAAAAACAGGAAATTAATACTGAGCATCAGAAAGACACAGCTAACGTTCCTCAGACATGCAATGAGGAAGAAGGGCTTGGAGAATCTGATACTAACAGGCCAGATAGAGGGAAGGTGAGACAAGGGAAAACAGCAGGTAACGTACTTGACTTGCCTGAGCAGGTGGATAGTAGAACAGGGGTTGCATGGTGTAACAGGAGAAAGTGTGATAAGAGCCACCAGCAATAGGAAGATGTGGAAGGTCATGATTACCTGCGTCCTGAAAGAACAAGGCATGTAAAAGAAGAATTGTTATTGGATAATACTGATATTCTAGATGCTAAAATAATTTTATAATCTTCTTCAGTAACATTGACATTTTTTAGGGAAGTTCAGACTATTCAACAATAGATTCTTCGAAATGAAAGGATAAAAATCTGTAATGTTGAATTGAATGGAAAATATATATATATATATATATATATATATAAACATTGAAAGCTACACTGAGCCTGAAGATTGCATTGAAGCAGTAAACAGACTGTTACTGTTGACCTTAGTGTCCACTTTTATATTGACTTAAAACTACATTGTTGTTATATATATTAGAGAGATCATATTTAGATTGAAATATGAAAGAATAATAGGAAAATTATAATTTAACCTGTTTTTAATTTATTTTAATAAATTCTGATATTTTAGTTTTCATATTGTTTGTTTTTCATTGGTTAAACAAACATGAGCCCTGTTAAAAAGCATTCATGTGTATAATTCAGATGTGTTTGCAGATCATAATTTTAGTTTGATTCAGGTGATCAGGTGTATTTGTGCATATGCATGTGTAGTAGGCATTTTTTATCCTTATTTGGTGATTGTTTGCATTTTTCTTTGGAGATGTTTTGTGCGAGGGTGAAATAATTCAAGTGGTTGCAGATTTTAGATTCTGCAAAATTGGATTTTATGAAATTTCATTATATAATATAGTTTGTTTGATGTATGTTTATTGGTGACCAAAATATTTATCAGAAGTCTAAATTTTTCTATGTAATGAATTATGTTCTTTTCTAATTAGGCTGGCATTTATGAAATCAAAGTTATGGCCTATTTTGTTTGTGTGTATCACTATTTATTCCTAATCCTATCATATATATCATTTTACTCCAAGCAAGATGATAATACTGTTAAGACACAAAGGGTTACTGAAAAAAAAAAAATCAGAAGACTCTTAGCCAGGAGCATAGACAATAAGAGAATAAGCAGTCAGAAAATGGCAACTGACATTGCATTTAAATCTTACAAGATTCTACGTAGCAGGGAAGCAATAAAGCTGGAATAAAGAGTTGCAGAGGTGAGAAGTGTGAGAAAAACTAAAATAGAAATTTTGTGACAAAGAACTTTTTTTCAAAACAAGCAAAAGTTTAAGTTTTGGTTTAATGGCATATCAACCTCTTTGAGTTATTTAATGCTAAAAAGTGGGGTTTTAAGGTATTTTTTTTTAATGTTCAGTTATACAGTGACAAAGCTGGTTCCATCAGATTTTAATTAAAAATTTATTTTTTTTTATTTTAGAAAACTGAAGATATCTTCTAGTTTTGTATTAAAATATGTATTGCTGGTAATGTTTCCTTCAAATTTGTATATATTTCTATAAAACTATTTTTGTGTATATATATATATATATATATATATATTTCTATAAAAGTCTATTTTTGTGTATATATATATATATATATATATATTTATTTCTATAAAAGTCTATTTTTGTATATATATATATATATATATATTTATTTCTATAAAAGTCTATTTTTGTATATATATATATATATATATATTTCTATAAAAGTCTATTTTTGTGTGTATATATATATATATATATATATATAAAAGTCTATATTTATACTTTCATAGTGTTTTCACTCCAGTTTGGGGTTTAACTATTTGCCCATAGCTGGGACCCTAGCAGGTGCTACCACTCCAGGTCAGGCTGAACCTGGAAACAACTGCAAATAAGAGGTGGTTCCATGCTCTTCACAACCTCATAATCAGAGGCCTTGCTGTCAGATAAAGCAAGCAATAGAATATTCTAAATAAAATTTTTTTGAATCTTACTGAATTCTAATCTAAATTTCTTCCTTACTTTGAGTCAAGTCAATAATCTGAAGAAAAACCTAAGTCAGAATTTATGATTGACACATAGTCCAAAATGAGCTACAAATTGAAGAGAGCAAAATCGAGCAAGTACAAAAATTTTAACTCCTTGGAAATCGTTTTAACAGACAGAATTCTGAAGATACCTTTGAATAGCACAAAAGAAACTTTCTAGAAGTTAAACAAAGTATTAAAAAAGGGAAAATTTAATTCAGAACAAAGTACTGAACTGCTATGTCATTTTCCCTAAACAGCAGTGAAGGCTGAAAAAAATTTCTTCAATAGAGTAGATTTTTAAAGCAACAAAATTGGTTACATTGAAAAATGGTGAGAAAATGATAATTAAATCATTATGACACACGAGAAAAGATTGCTTAAAAAATTTGACACTCACAGGGAATACTGAAGGTAGAAGGAGCAGAAGGAAACAAATTTACCAGCTTAACAGCCTTGGGTTCATTTATAGTTGTTAACTTTGAACATTTGTATTATACAAGCTGCTGAAAGAACCAGCTTAAAAAAATAAATGCCAGACAAGAGAATGTGAAAGAAAAAAAAAACAAAAAAAAAATTGCTAAGACCTATAAAGCGCAAGAAGTTATGAAGAGAAACGATTACCCATGTTTTGAAGCAACATGGCACATAAAAGGATCTTTTTATTTATATTAGATAAACTTCACACAGACAGAAGACTACATTTGTGAGCCACCCAGTGTGGTCTGAACTCACTATAGTATTAATAGCTAGCAAATCATTTTACTAATCATTTCTTCACCCTAACCTTTTATAATCTATGCTACTGTCTTGCTAAACCTAATCTATGGCAAGATAAAACTGATATTGTTATAACTTGCTACTAATGTTTACAATGTTTCGACAGACTCCAATGAACACTATCAGAACTTTGTCCTTGATCTGTTTGAATTCTTTAACTAAGGTGTTCATTTGTGTTACCAGAAGTTATTTAATTCGCAACATCCCGCTTTGAGATTTATTTTCTTAAATGTTTTATTTTATTTTTTAGTATTCACAGCTCTTTCTAGTGAGTTCCCCACAAATTTAACTTTGTATTTCTTTTGTTTTTAGTCAAAAACTAGTTTTTCCATAAGTTTTCATTTTTATGTTACTCATATTTGTGTGTACAATGAATTCTCAAGGTGTTGACACGTCAAAGATATCATACAGAACTTGTATATGTTCTTCCTTTCTTGCAGGCCTTTCTTCGATAAATTTTTTCTTTAACTGAATCCAATGCATTTTGTGTTCCCATTTTTTTTTCTTTCACCATTTAAATCATTTTACCAATTTGTGACTTTATGCCTGCATTCCATTTTGTCTTTTCCCCCCCATTTTGTCTTTTTTTTATCATCTGTTCTTTTCTTTTTCTTGGTAACAATTTGTTAAACACTGATATAGTTTTTCATGTGAACATCAGCTCTACCAGTGACATGCCTGTTTGGGATCAGACATTATCTGGTATACTCTTAAAAGTTTTTGGAGTAGTTCTTCACTCACTTTTCCTTACTTGCTTTTTTCAAAGCTCTCTTAAAAGTCTCCGCTAAATGTTCAGCTTGTCTATTTTACCTTGAATGATATGGCGGAGAAGTAATATATTCAGTTGAGAACCTTTCCTTTCATAAAATTCATTAAATTTGTAAGCAGTAAATTGTGTACCATTATCCGAGCTTATGACATTTGGAATGCCATATATTGCAAATAAGTCACTGTAAATATGGAAGATGTTTTTTTGCACTTAAAAATTTCAGGCAAATTAGTAAAATTTCTCACTATCACCAGATTATGTGATCCATTTCTTAAACCTGCAGTCTTGACCATGGAGTATATGTCTTTGACCAAAATTATAATTTCATAGGAGGTGATTTTGTTTCCAGAACATAACTTTTGCTGGATTTTATTAATTTTTCTGTCTTGACCCATTTTTGATCAATATATGTTACTTTACAGAAGAGATTTCATCCTTGAAATTCTTGGATGTCAACTATGAAATTAATTTAATATCCACTTTTTTAATATGATCTGTATTACTATTCCTTACGCAAACATTCGTACTCTGTCACATGTAAGTGTTCAAGTCTGCAATTTGTTTTGAAAAATTATCTTTCTCACTTACTTTTAGGCCTATTTTTATTTTCAAAATAAACATTTCATTCTTTTATTTTTTTCTTTCAGAATACCTGACAGTTTATGTTCATGTACTATATCGCATAATATATTTTGTATTTCTATTTCACTTTTGAATACTGCAATAACAGTATTCTCAAATGGTTCAGTATTGTTTTTTCCTGATAACACATACACATGTTCTAATTTCTTGGACAGTTTGTATTTCATTCTAAAATCCTCTAAATCTATTTATAAATGGAACTTTGTCTCTGTGTGTGTATGTGCGTCCGTTACCTATAGACTCTGAAACGGCTGAACCGATTTTCTTTAAAATTTACACAGTTGTACTATAAGTGACTGCGAGTGTTCTTAGCTAGGTTTCATGTCAAGGTGCCTCCAATAAATATCAAAAACTGATAATAAAAAAAAAAAATCGGGTTATAGAAGGAGTGGTCCAATTTTAATCAAATTTGATACACTTATAAACAAAGACATAAGAAATGATATTCAAAAGTTTCAAGGTTGCAGTTCTTACAATAGTACAGAAAATCAATAATATATATATATATATATATATATATATATAAATAAAAGGCAAGATGTTTGTGTGTGTGTCTATCTACCTGTCTGTATTTTATCCAGCCCTTTCATTTTAGTTTTTGCTTTGGGTTTGGCTCTATGTAGGTATAACTGTCGTTCTTAGTCTCAGAGGACTTATTTAGCCTTCAAAATTCAGTTTATGACGAAAAAACTTATTTGATATCGATACCAGGAAATCAAAATTTGACTTACATCCATTCATTTTTCTTTCAGTCTATGGTTTTGCTTTAACTGGAAACAACTATTACTTTTTAGTCTTTTGTGCCAAAGAGTCTGAGCTCCAGGACCATGGATTAGTTTTAGAGCTTTCATTACAACCGCGCAATGCCAGGCTATACTGCTAGTAATAAATGGGTACACCAAGATTTTAATCTATTTTTTATGCATAGGAATTTCATTTTCCGACCCCAAAATGGATAATAGATATCTATGGTCTGTATGTCTATAAACAAAATCTTCTACAATAGTCACTAGCATCTGAAGTCAATATAATTTCTGCTTTTGGATAGTAATGTACTAATGATAAGTCTAATGTTGGTATTTTCTTGATTTTTTTAAACACCTTTTGAAATTTATCAGTCCAATTCCACTTTGCACCTTTTTAAGCAAATTGTTCAATGGAGCTCTCAAATTCTGCATGTTAAATATGTAGATTTGATTATTTGCTAGTCCTAGAAATGTTTGTTCAAGAAGGTACATTCTTAATTACCCTTTCCCTCAATGGATCTGGTTGATGATTTTAGGCCAAAACAATTCACACTTTTGCTCACCAAATTTATAATCGTATTCTTTAATTTTTTGAAAAATTATTTTTACATACTTGATATGTTGTTCCTTAGATACCCTGTTAATCAATATATCATCCAGATAAGCAACTTCAAAATCACAATCTGCAAGTATAGTGTTCATAGCTTGTTGAAATATAGCTGGAGCTACTTTTCATCCAAAAGTAAGGCAGCTGAACTTATACAATACCTTGGGTGTATTTATAGTTGTTAACTTTGAACATTCTTCTTCAACCTGTATTAAACAAGCCTCTGAAAGAACCAGCTTCAAGAACCTTTTCTGTCTTTTAATTTTATAAAAATTTCCTCTAGACTTGGTAATAGTCAATTATGTGATTCTAAACATTTCTAATCAGTACAAACACAAATTTCATTATTTCTTTTTCTTTCCATGCTCTGCTACTATTGCCCATTTTGAACTGTCCATCTTCTGAAGTCTGTTGAATTCTTTAAATATTGTTATTGATCCGTTTTTTGACTTAAAGTTTTGCTTTGACTTTCAACTCCAACCCAACTCATCTGACAGAATATCCAAAAAACATTTTTCAATTCTTCCTTTAAATTTTCACTTTGTTTTTTTAAATTGATCACTTGTCTAATTACATTTTTGCAATAAATATTTAACGATTCCATCCAGACAGTACTGATTAATGCTTGTTACAAAATGAAAAGTTGCTAGTCATTTCACCAATAACAAATAATTTCTCACCTGATATACAATGTGTGATTTTTAAAGTTTCTTTTTAATATAGGTTTTTCATCTGCTTTCCATGTGGTTTCATTGATTATTGTGATATCATTATCTGTTTCTAGTTACATTTTTACATCAACATTATTCATTTTCACATGTACAAATTTTGTTTTTTGTAATTATTTTTTCTCTTGACACTGTATGAAATTTTTTTCTATGAGAACTTTTCCTCGCCTTAGTTTTACAGTGTGTCTTTTTATCTTTCACTTTTCCGTACTTTTAGTACTTTCAATTAATTAAGAGAAATGTTCAACTTTCAGATGCAACTGTCCTCATCTGAAACTTGGATTAATTTATCTTTTTCCATGTATTTCTTTGGCTTGTATATATGTACATTCATGTTTTTCAGTCTCCTTCATATCTCATCTCAGATTTAGGATTCTCTGACATTTGCTTGATATTTCTTGTAGTGTTAGTTTTTGATTCTATTCCAGTTTCATTAGGATTCTATCATGTATCTCAGTCTTTATTTTTCTGTTAAATCTTTAACAAAAACGAATCCTTTAGCTTGTTTAATTTGAATCTTTCACACATTTTTAACAATTACAGCATATTTAACAAAATCATTGTCTTATTTTTTCCTCAGGTTCATGCACTTCCAACAAATATTGAATAACAAACTTTTCTCACTAAAAGTTTGTCAGAATATTTTCCAGTTCTTCAAAACAAATATCTCCTGGTTTTCTCAGTCGTACAAAATCACAGTATTTTTTATGTTCTTCTGCTGCTAACTTTCTCAAAAAGTCTAGTTTTTTTGTTATCTTCACAATCGCTGCATTCTTCTCTGTAAATTTGCTTGTATCTTCTAAAATAAACAGAAAGATAATTCCATTATCTGAATTGTATGTGAATTCACCCGCAGTATTTGTCACTGCATTGAAGGCGCAAGAAATTAGAGAATTTTCTATTTTCTTCTGAATTATTTCAATTAACTTTTTTTGTTGTTTCTGGAGTTCCAACAACTGCTATTGTTGTTGCTTTTACAATTTGGGCTATTAATTCTTCCATATTTAAATTTTTTTTATGCACAGCAAAAAATAATAATACTCTAATGAACACTGTATTAGAACTCTCCACAACAGATTTTCAGCTAACTCAACAACTCAGAGTCAAATTCCATTTTGAAAATTGTCATTTTGAGAAATCTGATTAATACGAATACCAGGAACAGAAGTTGTAGACAATAAGGAAGTTTTCAGAAAAATTGAAACAAGGGAATATAGTCATATTACGGAAATTAATGAAGATTAACAAAATGGTCTTTAAACAACCGACAATTTGAAATGATATGTTTGAACATTTTTGATTGATACTCGTATTTAAGTAGATATTCTGTTTTGATAATCAAACGGTATTATATATTTATTTCTACCAGCCTGATTATTTATGATAACTTTTTGTAACAAAAATGTGTCATTTGGTAGGATTTGAACCTGCAACCCGTATCCACATAGGGGAAGCAACCAAGTGATCTGGCGCATCTTAGACCTCTCAAACACGAATGATGATGAGTAAACAAAGTCAAATTAAGCCTATAATGTCATTTGTGGTCGAGAGGTCTAAGATGTACCAGATCAATTGGTGGCTTCCCCTATGATAGGGGTCACAGGCTCTAATCCTGCCAAATGACACTTATTTTCGTAATAAAAATTTATCTTAAATAATCAGGCCAATAGAAATAAATATATAATACTGTTTGATCATAAACAGAATATCTACTTAAATATGAGTATTGATCAAAAATAATGTTCAAACAAATCATTTTATACAGTCATATATTCACTCCTAATCTTCACCATACTAAAGAGAATACTGTCAGTAAACTATCACTCTTTCTCTCCCTCTATGTGACACTTATCTCTCTTCCTCTGGTGATCTTATGAACTTAGCAGTCAAATTAACATAAGGCAGACAATGACCCTTAGAAACAGGATCAACTGATGGCTAAAATAGCACATTACAAGTGTGGAGTCACGTAACCCAGTATGAAAGATTATACAAGAAAAATACTTGAAAACCAGTTTGACTGAGAAATAAGCACTTCTTTCTATACTACGAGGAGATTGGGTAATAAAGAAATTGAAAATTGCATCCAACTCACTAACATCAAATCCCATACCAATTACTTACATTGACTTGATTAATTCAATCACCATGAACCAAGAATCAATGGTTAATTACAAAGTGCGTTAATCACTGAACATGAGGGCATGCATAATTCTTTGATTTGAGGAAAACTGAGAACACATCATTTAGCTGAACATTAAATACTTATTTTTTTTTAATAATTGTATCACCCCAAGCAAGGCATTATACTGCTACTGTTGTTCAGGGGGTTACATAGGAGAAGTTATGAGAAGGAATGACAATACAGGGAGTGTCAGGAAGCAAGTAGGAGAGGGATGAGAATACTGCAGAAATGAGATGAGAGCATGAGAGAGAGGATGCAAGTTAGTGAGATAGCAGATGACTTTTGACTTTACATTTAAATTCTTGGGGATTGTAGTTGTCGGGAAAGCAAATAAATGGAAGGGAATTCCACAGGCGAGAAGTGCAAGAAAAGAAGCTGCTGGAGTAGAATTTGCATTTATATTTTGTTGGTTTCACAGTAAAAGGGTGGGAACTAGTTACTAATCTTGTGGCTCAAGTAAATTCATATATGAAGGCATTAGTGAGCTAAGTTCATCAGAGCAGAAGCCATGAAAGTACTTGTAGAGGAGACACAGGAAAGACACATTGTGCCGGTGAGAAAGTAACTGCATCCAAACTACCAAGTCGGGACCAATCATATTACAGATTTTCCATTGAATTTTGTCAAGGACCACTAGGTGGATAGCAGAAGCACTGACTAGATATGGCAGCAGTATTCAATGCATGGGTGGATGGTAGATTTGTATATGTGCAGGATGGTTTCAGACGAGAAAAACTTCCTGGCACTGCACAGAAAACCAACCTTCTTAGCAGCGGATTTAGCTATGGATTCTATGTAGACATTCCACTTGAGTTAACCTGAGGAAGTGCAGGGTTTTATTTTCTGAGAGACTAGCCTGATCCATGCTAATGGGGAACAGGAGAGACTGTGATGGTTAGTAGATATCAGCTTAGTTTTAGAAGCATTAAAATTCATATGTCATTTCTTACCCCAGTCCACCACGGATTGGATGTCCTTTTGGTGAGGCTTGATTGAAAGAAGACTTTCATGCTGTCAAGACTGTGAAAAGGAAATGAACATCATTTATCAACAGAAGTTTGTAACTTTGAAGAAAGAGAAAAAAAAAGTAAAGAATTGAACTAAAGGAAAAACAAAGGAAAGTAAAATATACAAAAAAAAAAAAGAAAGAATATATTTTTTGTTTCCAACTATGGACAAAATTTATTTTCATCCTTATATTACATATACCGAACACACCTTTCTACACAGTTATGCTACACCCCCCATATCATTTTTACTTTATATTGAATTCTATTAAATTATATACCTGGCTTTTGTTCTTTGTTTTTTCTTATTCCTGTATCTGAGTGGAAACCTTGGCCATACCTCTTGGCAATAAGCAACTTCTTTTTCTTAACACTTTTTTGCTGTGGCAATTCAGTCATTCAAGTGCATATGTTATACACGCTTTGGGTGATCATGTCTCGAAACAAACATGACTGACTGGGTAGAAGATAATTTCGCAGTAGGTTGCCATTGCTTTCTGCGGTAGACTAGTTGCCATCCGAGGCTATAGAACACAATCCGTCCTATAATTTGACTCATAGCTAGAGGGGGGAAGAGTTGCATTATATTATTAAGTAGTAATTAGTAGAGGATCAGTTTATTACTTCATAACAATAGAAAACTGATCCCCCAATTTATGTCCAGCAGAAGTTATAATTATGTTTCCAACTATTATATTCAGTCAGTCACTTAAGTGTCATATGTGAAACACGCTTGGGCGATCATGTCTTGAAAGAGACTGACTGGGCAGAAGATTATCCTGCAGTAGGTTGCCATTGCTTTTTGCAGTAGACTGGTTGCCAGCCAAGGCTATAGAACCCAATCTGTCCTGTTATTCAACCCCTAACTGGAGGGAAGTGACAGATTAATACCTTTCTCAAAATGAAAGAAATAAATGAATGCAAGAAATTCAACTGGAATTTGAACTCGGCTTCCCGATTTGTCATTCCAAGTTGATATACACTGCACCACCCATGCACATCTGCACCACGAGGTCAGATCAGAAAGATTGAGATAATGAGGCAGATAACGAGAAAATAGATCCAAGTGAATTTAACATTCACAGGATATACTGAAGGCAAAAGGAAGAAAAAGAAACCCTTAAGTTTTTGTCAATGAATAGCAGGACAGAGTCTGAAAGGGAACAGCAAAGAGTAAAAAGAAAATATGGAGCAAGAAAAAGTGGGGAGTTGTGGGGATCCATTATCATCTCTCAAGTGTCATCGCATATTCAAGTGACAAACATAAAATAAGAAAATAACTCAAATAACAAAGAGCATTTAAGATGTTAATGACTGTTTAAGAAAGTTCTGATTTAATTATTGATTTTAAGCAACGAATTTATAGAATATTAGCAGTATAGCCCGGCATTGCTCAGGTGTAATGAAAGCTTTAAAACTAATCCATGGTCCTGGAGCTCTGACTCAGCCTAAACAATATTTGAAATAATAAAATAATTGCGACAATTTACCAATCGCACATATACACATACACACACACACACATATATATATATATATATATATATATATATATATATGTGTGTGCGTGCTAGCAGTATAGCCCGGCATTGCTCAGGTGTAATGAAAGCTTTAAAACTAATTCATGGTCCTGGAGCTCAGACTCATTGGACGTTGGAATGAAAGACTAAAAAGCAATAGTTGTTTCCAGTCAAAGTGAAAAACCAAACATTGAAAGAAAAATGAATGGATGTAAGTCAAATTTGAATGCACAGTATCAATGTCAAATAAGTTTTCCATTGAAAACTGAATTTTGAAGGCTAAATAAGTCCTCTGAGTAAATGGTATCATGGCTGAAACTAAGAACTACAATTATACCTACTTAGAGCGAAACCTGAAGCAAAAACCAAAATAAAAGGGGTAACAACCTGATTTTGATCAGACCCAATAGGATATTAGAATATTGATTTCCAATATCGTAGTCAAATAAGTCATCCAAGGATAAACTAACCTAAGTAAATCTATGAAAGCTTATATTCATCAGGAGTAAAATTGGAGAAAATGAGCCATATTATTATCGAAAGTGTAGATTTCCGATATCAGGAAAAATTAGTCATCTGAGAAAATCTAATAAAACTATAATTTTACCAAAGTTAGAGCAAATTCTACAGCAAGAAACACAATAAAAGGGCTGAAATCCTGATCTTGATCAGACCTGATTGGATATCGGGGGGGGGGGGGGGATATTGATTTCCAATCTTGGAGATAAATCAGAACAAAATTAGTAGCCCATGACATGACCAGAAGCTGAAAGAATATTTGTATGAAGTTTGGTGAGAATCAGATAAAAATTATGGATTTGTATAAAGGACATACAGACACACACACAAAAATCTTGCCTTTTATATATATATATATATATATATATATATCTCGATGGATGTATTATTAATATATCTACCTTGAATATACAGAAGCTGAAAACATCTTGCCTTTTCTATATATAGATCAATAAATCCGACCAAGATAAAATAGATACAAACATTAGCATCAGTAACTGATTCAAAGTTTCTCTGATTGTGATATATATATATATGTATATATATATATGAAAACAAAAGAAAATCTTTTATGACCAATTCATATCATCTTTTGATAGAATTTATCAAGATAAATGTATTTATAAAATAAAATCCTTCCATTTGCCTTAAGAAAGTCCATCAGAGTACAAAATACCTTGTCTAGGAGAGCTTTTTTTTAACCTTTATTCATATTTAGTTTTTATAAATAATTTTTACTTCAGTTTTTCCTTTTATTTTAAGCAAGGCAGTAATACTACCAATGCACAGGGGGTTACATAAGAGTAGAGTGAAGAGAAAGAGGAACAGGTTACAGGGGGTGTCAGAGAATAGGTAAGAGAAGGATGGAAACACTGGTAGAAAAAGAGCTGCCTGAGAATAGAGTAGAAAAGGAGAAGGGTGTGTCTGGGAAAGGATGGGTGTCAAGGAGATAAGAGATGGCAATTGATGTTGCATTTAAACTCTTGGAGATTGTAGCTATCAGGGAAGCAAATATACAGAAGTGAGTCCAATAATTGAGATGTGTGAGAAAAGAAGCTTTTAGAGTAGAAGTTGCAGTTACATTTGTTTGTTTTTACTGTAAAAGAGTGGGAGTCTAGTCGTTCAAGTAAACTCATGCAGAGTGGACACCAGGGAGCTAAGCTCATCAGAGCAGAAGCTGTGAAAATATTTGTACAAGAGACAGAGGGAAGCGACATCACATGCTGGTGAGAAAGTGACTGGAGTCAAACTGCCAGGTTCGGATTGATTACATTACAGAGTCTCCTTTGGATTTACCCTGAGATGAATAGCGGAGGCTCTCAACCAGATGTTACAGGAGTATTAAATGCAGATGCAACTGTTAGATTTGCATATGTGCAAGATGAATTCAGATAAAACAGAGACCCTACCTTACCAGCAGTCAGTCAGTCAAGTGCCATACGTGATACATGCTTTGGATGATCATGTCACAAAAGAAGACTATTTCGCAGTAGGTTGCCATTGCTTTCTGTGGTAGACTGGTTGCCAGCCAAGGCTACAGAACACAATCTGTCTTATTATTTAACCAATAACTGGAGGAAAGAGACTGATTAATACCTTTCCCAACTGTATTTGTGCATAAGTGAATGCAAGGACTAGCAGTAGATTTAGCTATGAATTCAATGTAGTTGTTCCACTTGAGGTTGACTGACAAATTTAGGCAGAGGAGGCACATAGTATTGCTTTCAGTGGGACTAATATGATCTATGCTGGTGGAGAGTAGGAGAAATTGTGTATAGTGGTTAAAGGATAAAGTTAAGAATCTGATTAAAAAAAGTATCAGGACTGGTGATATAAAAAGAAAACTACAACACATATCAATTTGGCATTTAATCTCCATTGAAATAGTCTCCTTTTTTTTTATCTTGAGTCATTTCTATTCATGGAAGCATTAAGGGATTGCAAGCAGATGCTTTGTTGCAATGGATTTCATCAACATCTTGAAATTTTCCTTTCCAGTCTGTTCTGAATTTTGAAGAGGTGAGATCTGAGAATATGGTGTGTGTGTATATATATATATATATAGGAATGCTGTTGTCTCGGTTTATGCAGCCATCTAGGGCCATGTTTACTAATGGCATCTCTGTGGTTTGGTTTAACTACCACACTCTACACATTTTCTTTCCAAGCACTGCTATACATACTAGAAATGAGTTAGAACGGTATAATTTAGTTTGTATGCATGACAAGGTTCAAGCAGTCTGTGTACTTTAGCTCTCTACTACCACAGCAACAGTCAACACATTTTGATTAGTCTTTGTGTAATTTTTTTTCATGCACACACATATATACATAGCCAGAATTTATCTATGCTATTTACATTAGTTCTTACTTCCAAATTAATAATTATGTTACTACTGTTCAACTCACCTAAATTTTACGCCATATAGTAAAGCTTCACTTTGAAGCACATTCGCTGTGAAATTGCAAAGATATTGTCTGAAGAGTAAGTGAATGCATCCTTCAGGTATTCCTGCTAAGAGATCAATACTCTCCTAAGTGAATATCAATAGATATTAAAAATACATTTGCACTTGATACAGTTTTCTAAGATTGCACTCTCTCAGATTTCCTTGCTTTTACACAATGATGTGCATTCTGATTTACATCTCAGGAAAAAAAAATGGTTAGTCTATAACTCAGTTTAAATAAAAATTTTTTTCTATTTTAAACTTTTGTTAAACAGGTCATTTATAACAAAAAAAAATGTTCATAGAAAAGAACTTTACATTCAGAGAGAAAAAGTATTATTAAATAAAAATTGTTGTTCCCTTGAATTTAAAATTCATATTTGATAACTAGGCAGACTTATGAAAATTTAATAGCTGTTGCTAACAGACATTATCATCACAGTTTGTGACCACATCGTTCTGAAGAAATTGTTTCCATATGATCAGCAATTTAAAAGTAACATCAAACCTGGTCATTACCTAGATGGTTGACTGTCTGAGAATACCAGGTGCTGTAGAATTGGATGTTCAGGTAGTGTAATTGATAATGACTCAGAATTGTTAACTGGAGATCCGAGTTCAATTTACAGTGGGATTCATCATATTTCCTTATGACCAAATACTCATACCCTCAGCTTTGTATTAATTAGTAAGACTTGTACAGCTAAATCATTATTATATGAACAGAAAAGCACAAGGAAAATTTTAGGAAAGAAAAGGACAAGAAAAGAAAAGCAAAACAGAGAAACGGAAAGAAAAGAGAAACACGAAAAGTAAAGGAAAAAAAAGAAAGAAAAAGCAGGAAAAAGTAAAAAAAAACATGTAAAAATGAAGAAAAAGAAAAGCGATGAATACACATAGACTTTGCAGGACAGTTAAACAAAACATCATCTAGCTACTTTAAATAGCCAGAAATATTAAAAGGTAGAAGACCGACTACTATGGTAATGATAAATTTTTTAAACAAGGTTTTTGCAAAGTTTGGTGTACCTGACTGTTGTTTCAAACAATATTGGCAAATCAGATTCTTGTTGACAAGGTGATGAATCCATTTCTTTTCTTCAGTAATCGATAAATAATAAGGTAGTTGGAACTCTTTAGCATGGGAAGGCAATCCATATTGAATGTCGAAATCACAGTATCACTCGGAACGGTTGCCAACTCATGCTTAGAATTGGTTGGTTGGTTTTGTTTAGTGGCATCTGGGTTATTAATGCTGAAATCTAAATATTTTATACACGATCTTATTTTCTTCTTTTTGCGATCACAATAGTTTTAGTGATACAAGTCTTACTAATTAATTTATAGCTGGGGGAGAATAGATTGATTCATACTTTCCCTAAAGTATTTTTGTGTGTAAGCTAATATACTGAACTTAACCAGAATTGGAAATTGGCTCTCCTATTAAAAATTCTGAGCCATTATCCATTAAACAACTCTCACATCTAAGCTTACAGCAACTGGTATTTCTAAGTAGTTACCCATCTAGGTATTGATCAGGCTTGACATTGCTTTACTTCATTGATTGTATGAAAACCAGTGTTTCAATGTGATGTGGCCATAGTCTGCTTCAGACAAACGACAATAGGTTGGTTTTGAAGATAGTAACTAAATCATGAATGTGCATTGTGGTGCAGTGGATAGAGACTCGTTTTGTGAAATCATAGAGCCGGGATAAAGTTTCAGTGGAATTTGTTGCATTCACTGTGATGAATGAGGAGAAACCTCTACCCCCAAAATGGGTTTATGTCCTTTGTGCTGTCTGCTGAAGGAAGTGGGGGAAGAAATCTTTCTCCTTTATCTTATTTATTTTTGACTGACTTTATTCCATGCAAATGATTTACCCTCTGCCACCATTTTTGCCAATTAAATAATTGAAAAAAAAAATTTGCTTTTGTCTGAAGGGATAGTTTTTGAAATTGTGTATATTTTTTTTTTTTGAGTGTTGGCAGAGCGAGTTAGCGATGTGGTATCCAGTACAGGTGAACATTTTACACACAAGCAAATACCCTTGAAAAAGGTATTAATCCATTTCTTCTTGCTCCGGCTATGGATTAAATAGCAGAACAGATTGGGTTCTATAGCTGTGGTTGGCAACTAGTCTACTACAAAAAGTAATGACAACTGTGGAAAAATCATCTGCCCCGTCACTCATGCCCAAGTGTGCATCACACATGACATTTAAATGACTGAGTTAAATTAAACATAGCTGAATAGTAAATCGTCTTCATCTAAAAGGTAGTTTTTCCAGGTTAAGGGAATGTAGAATGTAGTATCAAATAGTACAATTCCATTAATAAAATTTATATGGAAAACTGTAAATTTTGTTTATCATGGGTGTTGTATTAATTGTGTTCAACAAGATTTGTTCGGTGAAAATGACTTTCTTATTCAAGATGTGAGTTTACTAAACTATATATATATATATATATATATATATATATAGTCATCCACAGACAGATCTGTTTTGCTGTATCACAGCTCATCAGTACGGTTAGACTCCGATTGCTTTTAACCTAGGATTGAAACCCGACCAAAGTGGCATCAGTCAGTGGTTCTACCTCTGGGACATGGGCGCATGGTAGAAGAAGGCAGACATTTTAGCATGTATATTGTCATTATACATGCTCAATAGCCAGAGTGCTCTAATTCATTACTGAATGAGCGATGCGTACATGCCAGAGTAGCTACTGTTTTTCAAAGTCTACCATTCTTCCAGAGTGCTCAATCAGGGTGTGAGAGCATAAATAGTCATCTGCAGACAGATCTGTTTCACTGTATCACAGCTCACCAGTATGGTTAGACTCCGATTGCTTTTAACCTAGGATTGAAACCCAACTGAAGTGGCGTCAGTTGGCAGTTCTACCTCTGGGCCATGGGTGCATGGTAAAAGAGGGCAGACTTTTTAGCATGTATATTTTCATTATACACACCCAATAGCCAAAGTGCTCTAATTCATTAGTGAATGAGCGATGCGTACATGCCAGAGTAGCTACTGTTTTCCAAAGTCTCCCATTCTTCCAGAGTGCTCAATATACATATATCTATAAAGTCAACATTGAAGTCCACACTCAGGGGCAACTGACTGTTTTATGCTAAGTGCAATCATCAGGCTACATGTGTTAAGCTTTTCCTCGGCTATTCATATATATGTGTCAGTAGGGCATTGTGGGTCATCTTAATGGTTATTTTGGTGGGAGTGTCTTGATTATTTATTTATTTGAGCAAATCTATTTGACTTTTTATTGTTTATTCTTTTAATGATTAATTTATTTATTTGGATTATTCATATGTATGTATGTATGTATGTATGTGCATGTGTTAAATATATTATAATTTAGATATATTTCAATGGTCCACGATAGAAGTATCAACAGCATTTATACATTCTCATGACATCTCACTACATTTTCAATGATTTAGTTGAAAATGTCTACAGACCTTTGCCTCACACACACTTATATTAACTAACGTTAACATCTAACAAAAACTCACATGCACCATCAGATTGAGATACATTTCCTACTTTCTTTAACCATATATGCGTATGTATATATTTTATTTTACAGAGATTATCATCATTTATTCTCAATGCGATCAAGTTTTTGCTTTTCTAAGGAGATTATATTATCAGCTCAACAGCAACCATAAAAATCTTAAATTATCTACGTTTTCACTTTCTATTCATAGGAGGTATCTTAATCAACTAACTGTTATTATTTGATATTATTGAAGCCACATAAAGTAAAGAAGAAATCCTATTATGATTACTTAGTCTTCAATAGAAAATGGATTCCAAGATCAATGTCCTGCAGACTGTCATTTGACACACGATATGCAAAGAAAGAGAAAAAGTAATCCTGCATTCGGTTGCATAGCCATGAGTTGAAGGAAAGCAGAGAATCAACAACACAAGTGAGAAACTGTGTTATGGAGTCCTTCTTGCTATCCAGACATATTTGTCATTTGTGTCTGATGTAGCCAAAGTTACGAAAGCCCAACAGAAAAGATTGCCAATAAATATTCCAGAGTGTGAACCAAGAAGGAAAAATGTATGTTGTGGGGCAGTGGATATCGACTCTGAATGACAAATTGGGAGTTCGAATTTCAGTTGAATTCCTTGCATTCACTTATGCACAAATACCCCTGGGAAAGGTATTAACCCTTTGTTGTATATTGGTTACAATTGTAACCTTTCTCTAAAATAATAGAGAATAATTATAAATTCTTTTAAAGAAAGGTTACAATTGTAACCAATATGCAACAAAGGGTTAATTAATCTCTTCCTCCAGTTCTGGGTTAAATAATAGGACAGATTAGGTTCTATAGCCTTGGCTGGCAACCAGTTTACCACGGAAAGCAATGGTAACCTAGTGCAGGATAATCTTCTGCCCAGTCAGTTATGTCTCTTTTGAGACATGATCACCCAAAGTGTGTATCACATATGGCACTCAACTGACTGAAATTCTATAAATTAGAATCTATTTAGTAGATGAGTGCTCAAAAGTTTCCCGTTTTCTTTTTTATAATATTGGATACACTGAGCACACAATAGAAAATGAAATTTGAGTTTTCTGTATTCACTTAAACTTTGAAAAAAAAAAAAAAATGTGATCTAAAAAAATCTGTAATGTGATTGATCTTGATGTGGCAGCTCAGATGCAGTCACTTTCTCACCGGCACAACGTGGCTTCTCTGTGTCTCTTCTACAAATAATTTCACGGCTTCTGCTCTTGTGAATTTAGCTCACTGGTGTCCCCTATATATAAATTTACTTGAGCTACAAGATTAGACACTAGGTCCCACCCTTTTACTGTGAAACCAATAAAATGTAAAATGCAAATTCTACTCCACCAGCTTCTTTTCTTGCACTTTCCACCTGTGGAATTCTCTTCTGTTTACTTG
The DNA here is from genome assembly GCA_037127315.1 of Ascarosepion bandense. Classification (NCBI taxonomy): domain Eukaryota; kingdom Metazoa; phylum Mollusca; class Cephalopoda; order Sepiida; family Sepiidae; genus Ascarosepion; species Ascarosepion bandense. The sequence continues at coordinate 1,343,146 of JBBBDQ010001032.1, read as the reverse complement.
CTTCCCCGACAGCTATAATCTTCAACAATTTAAATGTAAAGTCAATAGTCATCTATCACACTAACCTGCATCCGCTCTCTCTCTCTCTCATGCTCCCTTCTCTGTCCACTCCACTCTCATCAGTATTCTCATCCTTCTCTTACCCACTTCCTGACACCCACTGTAACCTGTCACTTTCTCATAACTTTCCTTCTATGTAATCCCCTGCAAAACTGCCTTGCTTGGGGGTGATACAATTATAAAAAAATAAGGACAAAAATAGAGCACTAAACAAAATGTGTGTATGAGGGGTGCTGAGACTCTTTACAAAATCTAATGGAATGGCCAAATATTAATTTTTTTTTTTGGTATTCCTTTGCACAATGTCCCTTTTCTAAGTGAACAAGGTAACAGTCTCAGGGAGGAAGATGACGGATAAGTCCTATGATTCAGTTGGAAGCAGTAAGGGAATGACATTTGATTTGTTTTATGGGTTTTTTTATGTTTATTTTTTATGATAGATTCATATGGAATAGAATAAGAGTTGTTTTTGTTGATCAAGTTTCATTGACAAATATCTGTTTTTATACTTTATAGTGTTTTCAGCCAGGTCTGAGGATGAACTATTTGCATATAGTGGTGACCCAGCAGTTGCTATCACCCCAGGTCAGGGTGGACCTAGGAACAACAGCACTTAAGACGTGGTTTCAGGCTTCTCAAAACCTCCTGAAGAGGGCTTGCTGCCAAAGAAATGACCAGTACAAATAAAAAAAAAAATCAATATGACCTGAAAGACAAACCATAAAAATTTGGCAGTGATGCATTATAATCATTTCAGATGACATCATTGGCTAGAAAATTTGATGTCTTTCCCTTAACATTTATAAAATCTTTGCAAATTATGAAGAAATTAAAAAAGCAGAAAAAATGGGGTTCCCATGAATTGTCAAAGGGAAGGAAGCATTAGACATTGTCTTACCAAATGAATTTCGCATCTTACCAGGCATGAATAAAAATTCATTTTGTAGAAGAGTGTTAATGGAGACAAAAAGTGCATTTACTATAACAATTCAAGTGCCAAAATGATTGTTAAGTCCAGGAAAGCCTTTCAGAACAAGGACAGAAACTATCCAGAAAAAATGTATTTGATGGGATGTAAATAGCTAATGCCTGATGAAATTGTTACTGCAGATAATTACAATAATCATCTCTAATATTTCAAGAAAGCATTGGAAAAAAACAAAACAAAATTGTCAAATTCCAGAGGAATAATAGAATTGAAAGACAAGATATTCACCTGACTTGGTGCCACTGGATTATCATAAATTTCAAGTCAGTCCCCCCGAAAAGTTTACTGCATCAAAGCCAGTGTCTTTTCATCAAGTTACAACTTGAACACTTTCACAACACTGACAGGGGTTGGAAAAAATATAAAAATATATTTTAATGATTAATAAATATATTTTATATATTGATGAACCTATGGACATGTGACTAAGTGGTTAGAACATTTGATATCTGACCATGAGGCTTGGGTTCAAATCTTACCATAGTCAATTTGTCAGGAAGGTGACTTCTTAATGTTATTGATCTAGAAGAAGTAATCCCAGTATGCAGCACATTTAGAAAGTGCCTGAAAACAATACAAGTTGACCTAAACCTTGTGAGGGGAAATTGGGTAGACAGGACACTTTGGGAGCCATCAATGGTTGTGCTAGCATGTGAGATAACAAGCTCTCTCCCAGAAACTGTAACTAAAGTCTGCTAAGCATAATTGCAGTATAAACCACAGGTAGGCCCTGTGAATGTTGAACAAATGCAAATGAGCAGAGGTGTACAACAGGGATTAGCTAGCCATCCTAGTAAACTGGCATCCTGATATATTAGCAACCAGTATACTATCACTGATCTGATAGAGGAACTATCAATCTACAGACTCTTACAAGTTTGGCAAGGATCCCAATAAGGAAGCATTTCAAGCATCATCAGGGTACTACAAGAAGGAAATGAGAGCTCCAGTCTCTTCCTAGACTATACTCTGCACATTCACAAATGTAGATCTAATGAGATGGACACTTTGTTGCATATTGGTTACAATTGTAACCAATATGCAACAAAGGGTTAAACCTTCCATAGAGAATGCTAAACAAGTCTACCAATAGAAGACAACAATCCTGCTTTCCCTCCCATGGCCAATGTACTGATGATAAAGAAGGCTATGCTGATGACTTCTTTTATGAGCCCTGTCCTTTCAGGACGTAGGCAATCATAGCTTTCCACATCTCCCTATTCCTGGTGGCTCTTAGCACACTTTCTCCTGTTATACCATGCAACCCTCGTTCTGTCATCCACCTGGTCAGGCCTTTTAAATATGTTATCTGCTGATTTCCCCTGTCTCTTTTTCCCCCCACTATCTGGCCTGTTAGTATTAGGTTCTCCAAACCCTCCTTCCTCATTGCATGTCTCAGGAACTTTAGTTGTCTCTTCCTGATGCTCAGTATTAATTTCCTTTTCCTTTCCAAAACCTCACCATTGCTCACATGCTCGATCCATGATATCTGCAGCATCCTTCTGTAGAACCACATTTCAGTTGCTTCAAGTTTTTCCTTTATCTTCGATGATATTGTCCAACATTCACTGCCATATTGAAGAACTGACATCACATAGCAATCCAGTACTCTCCTCTTTGTTTCTAGCAAAATTGTCCTGTTTCTTAATACTTTACTCAACTTCTGGAATGCTTCCTTCGCCCTGCCAATTCACCTTCAGATCTCTGTGTTGCACTTTCCGTCTTCTGTTCAAACACTTCCCCAGTTATTTCAATTTTTCTATCTGCTTGATTTTAGTGTCCCTCACCTGTATTTGGCATTTTGGCCTGATCTTTTCGCTGATGACCATGCATTCAGTTTTCTTGAAGTTTATTTGTAGTCCTTTCTTGTCACTCTCTTCAGCTACCTTCTGTATGAGGTCTTGTAGTTTCGTTTCCATATCTGTTATCAGCACCGTATAATTTGCGTACCTTATATTGTTTAAAATGTGGCCTCTGATGATGAATCCTGGCATAACTGATAGGTATCCATAATTGGGATAAGAATGATATTAAATATAAAATCAGAATTTTCCTTTAAGTGTTTCGATAAATGGGACTGAAGAAAACCTTTCCAAAACAAAAACTCTGATCTGGAATTGGTATGAAATCAATGGCAACACCAACCCTGAAACTTTCCTAAAAATACAGTATGTAGAATTAGTAAATACTAAATACTTCAAATACATTGGTGTGTGGATCAGCTATAACAAATTCTGCATTGAAGAAAAAGGTGCTTTGCCAGATGTGATTTCTCCCAGCAAAGTAAATTGCAATGAAACCAAAAACAACCTAAAAACTAGTTATGTTCTCATCAGATGGTGATTTTTATATGGATCTCATGCATGGCACCAAACCTTATCAGAAATACCTAAACTGCCAGCTGTATATAGTCAGTTAAGTGCCATATGTGGTACATGCTTTGGGTGATCATGTCTTGAAAGAGACATGACTGAGCAGAAGATTATCCCACAGTAGGTTGCCAATGCTTTCTGCAGTAGACTGGTTGCCAACCAAGGCTATAGAACCCAATCTGTCCTGTTATTTAACCCATAACTGGAGGGAAGAGATGGATTAATACCTTTCCCAAGGGTATTTGCATGTCAGTGAATGCAAGGAATTCAACTGGAATTTGAACTTGGCACCCTGATTTGTCGTTTCAAGTCAGTATCCACTGCACCACCCACACACATTTAGAAACGCACCACCCACGCACATCCATACAACTACTTAAGATCAATGGGGATAAAAGGCTTTATCATTCTATTTCCAACATCATTGAACTCTTTATTCTACTTGCTTCTGTTTATACTTTTGACAAATCATTTTATTGTAAAGATGATATAAACAACAATAAAACTGGTTAAGTGAATAACAATTACAAGCATATTTTCCATAATTACTTTTTTCTTTTATAATTCAGGATTTTCAGGTAGACTGTTACAACTATAGGAAGTTCAGTCCTTATTGGAAACCTTATACTTGAGGCCGTGTTTTATAATCAGTTAAACTTAGTAAATATTTTAAACATGAAAACTATTAACAAGCAATTCTTGCAGAACATTACTGGATGCAAGCAATTTAAACTTCACTGGGCCTATTTGAGCTAGTCTTGCATAACATTATTGTATGTAGGGAATTCAAACCTCACTGGGCCCCTCATATTTGAGCTAGTCTAGCAGCCATTATAGCAAGTCTGATCCTCACAAAAAAGACTAAGCCTTCTACCAGGCTAAGTTGAGCCAAGTTCTCAAATAATTGTTTAAAGTTTGTTTGAAATAAGCATCAGTTATTGCTACGTCTGTCATGATGAACATTAAATGCTAAACTTTAGAGTTTTTACTGACTTCTGTGTTTTATGAAATCATTCCTACAAACAAAGGGTACATAGTTTCTGCTAGTGGCAGCTGCATAACCAATAAATACTTTGACAATATCAGGCTGGCTGATTTTGTAATTTAAAAGACTACCAAGCTGGAAGGGTTCCTTGTGTCATTGAGAAGGCAGTTCAATTACATGGCACTTCTGATTCCCTCTTCAAATAGTGTCAGACACTTATTTGAGGTTTCGTACAATACTTACATATTTTATTAACTCATGTCTATTAATCTATATCAAGAAATATCCATTAAGAGGATCTTAAAATATAAATGATACCAATTACTCATTTGAAATTACTAAAATCATCTTTAGTCTTTTTTATTGTTAATTTTTCAGATGTGAAGTATTTTTCCTTTTAATTTTGATTAGTTTTTTTTCATTGATTTTAAATTTTATAACAATGTATTCAGGGGATATTAAAGGGCATTAGGTAAAGAGAGGGAGAAGTAACATAGGAAAGAAGGGAAAAGAGAGAAGCAGGGAAGAGAAAAAGGATAGAGAGGGGGAAAGCAAAGGACAGAAAGTCATGTAGAAAAGAGACAAGAAAGAAAGAAAGCAACACTAAATAGATGAAAAAAGCCACACGGAAAAGTAAGAACATTTGAAACTAAGTGGCAAAATAACAATAAACTTAAGCCCCATCCAACCATAAGGCTTCCATTATTCTCTGTCAATTCACACTTTCACCTTCAGTGCAAACATTTTTCTATTTTTCAAGGAGTTTTAACAACTGATGTGTTGTTGATACAAGATGAAATTCTTTAAGACAGAATGTGATTTCTTACCTGACATAAAATATATCTCCCTCTATTCACAACTCAACCACATACATGTCCTAATAGTTTATAGTGTTTGGGTAAGATAACAAATATTTAGTTTCAAGTATATGACCTGTAGATATTTTTAAGAGTCGGGGATAAGTTTTTTTACATACCGTCAAATATGGTAATTAATTATTCTGACATAATTATTCTTTTAATGACCAATAATTATTCATATTACATTCTGTTAAACTTTCAGATAATCTTTGTGAATCCGACTCCTGAGAGAATGCATTTACATCTACTAAAATGTTAACCTTTTCAAGTTTAAAGTTAACCATTATCTATTCCACAAATACTCATAATCTTCCCTTTCTCTTCTTTCATCTATACAACAACCACTTTACAACACTATTTACATTATTGAGACGATTGTCATCATCTTCGTTACCATTTATACATTGTTTCAGCCATTGTATGCTATGGCCTTCTTCAGGTGCTTAGAATTTCGAGCCGAACCCTTTATTACAATCATTAAGGTATGTCATTCTCCTGTGTGCAAAGCCTCTTTTCGTAATCAGGAGTTATCTCCCTCTAACCCAACTCTCTAAGTTATTTGTTCATCACTGCTGTAGCCTGGTATTGAACTCACAACTCTGAGTCAAATCACTGGAACTAACCAAAGTCTCTATCCACTGGGTCATGTGTCAAAGACAACAACAACTAAATTTCTGGGACTTATGAATTATGGTTACTGAATATTAGGTTTATATTACAATTTTTGATGTTAATGGTTTTCTCTAGTATTTTTTTTTTTTTTTTACGAAAACTCATATTGCAATTTTTTTACACTAATGATTTTCTCTGGCACTCTGTATTACAGGTTCCCATATTGTGTTCATATCTATATTTGGTTGGTTTAGGAGATTTTTGTCACCTAGCATATGTGCTGATTCCTCAAGTTTATGTAGTTTCCAGTGGCATTCTCTATTATTTCAACTTTGTCCCATAAGGGGTAGTGATCCCCCTTTCTTCCTCCATACGTGGTCAGCTATGCATGATTTTTCTATCTGCCCTTGTGTTAGGGCCTTGCAATGTTCTTGTAGCCTTACCTTAAGGGGGTAGCCTATTTCTCCACTGTTACATGGAATGGCATACACACAGTCCTTAGTCATGTCGTCCTCTGTTAAGAGTTTCACTTGGGAGAGGTACCTGCAAAGTGTAGAACCACTTATGAAGACCGTCCTCATGTTATATGAACCACAGATCCATTGTATTTTCTCCTATAACCTCTTTACATAGGGTAGACAGACCAAGGCTGTTTTGAGAGTTGTTATCCTCATGCAGCCTCCCTTCCATGTTTGTTGGACTTGCCATGTACCCAGGATAATTGTTACATTGTAGTGTACTGCTTATACTGATCATTTCCTGTTTTTATGTGTCTGTGTCACCACTTGTAACTTTTGCTCAATGTTGCAGGCAGCAGATGATCCCTTTCCTTACATTGTATGGGTAGTGGAAGTTGAGGTATTGTCCAGTGAATATTGGTTTGCAGTATACATATGTCTTGGCCTCCCTCTCTGTTTGAGTTATTAGCACATCCAGAAATGCCAGTTTGTTATCACTCTTTTTCTTTAGTGAACTAGATTGAGGATCTTATTAAGTTCACATCGTCCAGTAGCATCTGAACCTCCTGCTGGTGTGGCCAGAGTATGAAGGTGTCATTAATGTATCTCAGCCATAGAGTTGACTTCAGAACTGTGGATTCTAATGTCATCTCTTCAAAGTATTCCATGTATATGTTAGCCAGTGATGGTGACAAAGATGAACCCATTGTTAAGCCTTCATCTTGCCAATATATGTCTGATCCCAATCTGGTGTATTGTGTGGTGAAAATTAGCATCTCCATCAGGTTATTTAATGAAATACTGGTACGTTCTCTTGAGGATGAGTCTGAGGCCAGTCTGTCCCTGACTACCAATAGTGCCTCCACCATGGGTACTTTGGGGAACAGACTCACCAGATCCAGGCTCACCATCTGGTTGTATTGGATAAGACAATCTTTATAAGTTTCACAAAGTGTGCAAAGTTTAGAACATATGATGCTGACTTTCCTGTCAGTGGGTCAACTATATCTACGAGGAAGTGACTCAGGGGGTGGCACACTGACCCTCGGCTACTAACGATCGGCCTGAGCAGAATACTGTCTTATGAAACTTAGGTAGACCATACATGTGAGGTAGCTTGCTGTAATGTTGAGACGACTGCCTGTATGTCCTGGACTGGGAGTGATCCTTGTTCTTGATTCGGATCTGTGACAGCTGTCATTTTGTTTTCAACCTGGAGTCTTTCTTTACGTTACTATGGCTACCACTTCTAATGAGGTCTTCCAGTTTCTCAGTGTATTCAATTTTGTTCATCCCTACAGCTGTATTGCCTTTGTCAACTGGTAGTATGATGATGTTCTCATTCCTCTGTAGTGTCCTGATTACCAGCCCCCTCCTCTTTTGTGATGTTTGGCTTGGGTAGCTTGGCTTTCTCTAATGTCTATCTCACTTTCCATCTTAGCTCATCTGCCTTAGCCTGAGGAATGTTCAAGGCTATTTCCTCAATACAGGCAGTGATGACTAAGTATGCTTTCTGCCTCATGGTTGTTGCGAAGTTGAGACCGTTGTTCAGAACTGACTCTTCAGAGGCACTCAGCTGATGTTGACAACTGCCTTCACAGGTGAGTTGATGGACCTGATGTGTCATCTTCAGATCTTTTAATCTATTCAGTTTCCACACTTGGCAGACCTTGACTGCATCATATTCTTGCCTGAAAGATTTGTCCAACTTGTGCGGGATTCTTTTTTGGTCTTCTTCAGTGATCCTGCTGAGGAATATCTCGAACCTCTGGCAGATCTCAATGTAATTATTTTTTTGACCATCGATTATCCTGGATACATTTTTGAACCAGGGTGTGTCTCACTATTTCTGCACTGCAGGGATGAGTCCTAGTTCCCTGCATCGGTGTAGGAATATCAGGTGGTATTCGTGCCAGCTTCAGGTAGGGATTTTCTATTGGTTAGTTCCAGTGACTTGACGCAAAAAGTTGAGTTCATTACCAAACTACAGCAGTGGTGAACAAGTAACTTAGAGAGTTGCGTTAGAGGGAGATAACTCATGACTCCCAAAAGAGGCTTTGCATCAGGAATGAGAATTATATACCCCAGTGATCATAGTAAAAGGTTTTGGTTCAAAATTCCTAGCACCTGAAGAAGGTCAGAGCATATAATGACTGAAACATCATACAAATAGCATCCAAGATGAGGACAATAGTTTGAATTATGTAAATAGTGTAAATATTACCTAATCTCAGAAATATAGACAAGCCTCATTACTAGCCTGTTACCTTCAGTGTCTATTGGGCCTTGTATTAGATGAACAGTTAATAAATGTGCATATTGGAGTGGGGATATGATTGTTAAAATGTTTTCTACTGATTGTGACATTTTTGAAAGAAAGGTACCAATATACTCTAAATTTTAAAACTGTATTTTTATTTTACTTTCATGGCATTCTTTAACCTTCTTCAGCTTTTTTGTCAGTGCTATTGCATTGTGGGAAGTTGCAAATGAATTGAATATTCTTTTAGCAACCATGACTGTTTTTGTTAATTTTTTTGTTTTTTTCCTTGTAGCAGGTTTCTAGCTCCCAGGTATTAGGTTGAATGATGCACTTTATAGGAAATGAATAAAACACTTCTGAAATGTTAAATAACTACTTTATTTTGTTGAAATTGAAACGATGTTGATAACTCTTCAATGTAACTAAATTCTTGATTACATCTTTTTAAAAATTTTCATTCTTTGATGTGATAAACAGTTTAAATATTTCAATTACCTCTTTCTTCTTGGAGAATGTTTTGTGCATGAAAATCTCAAAATGCTTAAATAAGTGATTATCAGGAGGAGAGAGATAAGTTCATTACGAAGGATGAGACAATTTCATAATTCAAGCGATGCAGCTTTTGGAAAGGTTGATTGGGAAGTGGATGTTGTCATGCAGCAAAAGTGGGCCTATTCACGTCTAGTATATTTCTTTTTCAATTTTTCATGCATGCACTCACTTTCTTCGCAATATGAGGATGCTATTATTGTTTGCCCGTGAGACAAGAATGAATAATTAATAACTCCTTAAGAGATCTCTATACAGTAGACTAACTTTTTAGTGTGCAGTGGAGGTTTGGGGCATTGTCTCAGTGATTCACTTGTATCTAGCCACTGGCTGACTTTCTCATCAAAGAATATCCATTTCCCATTACATGTAAGGATTCGATGCAAAAATGGTTCTTTTTCCCCATTTTGTCCTCATACAGTAAGATTATATGACATTGTTTCACTGCAATGATTTCATTGGGCTTATCAGTTACAAAGTTTTCTGGAAAGAAAAAAACTCATGAATAAGTCAAGATTTTTCATATACTAAGGAGGTTATTTTGTTAGATGACCGGATCAATAACTAATTAAAAAATGTATCATTTCATGAGTGACAATCTAATAAAGATTTAAAATTTTCCCAATAGATCTTTTTGCCATTTAGGCTCATTACACAAAGGATAATAACTTGTTTACTTTTCTTATTCAATTGACCTGTTATTACTTATGTCTTTTATACATCGTTTATACAACATGGTTGCATATTTCCTCATTTGTACATCGTTGCATTTTTCTTTGTTTATACAAAATGGTTGCATATTTTCAAACATTTGTCTAAATAATCTTAGACAAAAAATAATAAAGTATTTTGTATTTTTGATCATTTTGTTTTTGGTACAAAAATTTCTAAAATGTAGCTTCATATGCTATGATCCAGTAATATTCAGGAGCAGTCATATTTTTCAATCAGACTAAAAAAAATGATACTTTTCTTTTATATTACAAATGTGATAAGCTGACAATCCAAAATTAACATGATGGAGTGGGTGGCATACTCCTATGATACAGAGAGCTATGCTGGTGGAAGTTTTTCTCCTAGGAGATTCAGACAGGTCAAGTTGGTAGGAGAGAGACAAAACCTTAGTTACCTAGATGTGCCAATTGCAATGACAATATCTGGAGCAAACAGCAACTCTACAGTTGAATAAACAGACATCAAGATGCAAATACACGTGTTTCATATACTATGATCAATAACGGATAAGAGAAACAATTAACTCCAATGGCAAGTGTCAACTAATTTTAATTAGCTGTATACTACAGTTGCAAGTAGGTCATTGTTACTACTGGTACTGAATCTTACTAATATAATGAAGATAAGACTTAATTTCTCATTTAAAATATTTTTTTTAACACCAAAGATCTTCCGTAAATGTCAGCCAAGATCAGTGTGGCCCTGTTGATTGATTTGTTTATCCAGCATATCAACCTTCTTTGGGTCATTTAATGCTGAAAATCAGTTGTTTGTTGAAGTTGTTTGTCTTCAAGTTTTTAATTGCTTTCAAGGTTGTTTGTCTCCAAACTTTTAATTGCTTTTAAAGTTGTTGCCCTACCCTGAGGGTTTCTTATTTAAATATGTGGGTGTTACAGTCTCACCTGTGATGTTTGTGATACTTTATCCTTCTCTGGTGTGGGTGCACATATCTCTTGTAATGAAGTTATTTTCTATGCTTGCAACCCAGATGCAACTTGGCCAACAATTGCAGATTACTACTCATAGTTGGAAAATCATTACACATTCACACTGAACTTCATTTCTCTGAAAAAACTGAGAGCAAAGTCTATTCTGGATCTTGGGTGAGCCACTACACTAATCTTGACTTATTCATGACATTTTTCTTTCCAGATAGTTTTGTTACTCATAAGCCCAATGAAATCATTGCAGTGAAACAATGTCATATCATCTTACTGTATGAGTACAAACTGGAAAAAAAAACAAACCGTTTTTGTATTGAATCCTTACATGCAATGAGAAATGGATATTCTTTGATGAGAAAGTTAGCCAGGGTCAGATGCACTAACAATTGAAGTGTGAAAGTAATTCAAAACAGAACAACTTATAAACCTAATTCTTCATACCACATGGACAAAGAAGAATGGAAGAAACCCGTTAATGGTATTCCAGTTCATTTGATATTATCTTACTGTATGAGTACAAACTGGGAAAAAGAACCACTTTTGCATCGAATCCTGACAAGCAATGAGAAATGGATATTCTTTGATCAGAAAGGCAGCCAGTGGTTAGATGCACTAACTAGATATTACACTAACAATTGAAGTGTGAAAGTAATTCAAAAACAGAACAACTTGTAAATCTAATTCTTCATACCACATGGACAAACAAGAATGGAAGAAACCTGTTAATGGTGTTCCAGTTCATTTGAATTAAAGAAGCTGAACAGACATAAGATTAAAATCTGAATCAGTAGATATGTTATTTCTAAAAATAAAAAAAAATTTTTAATCAAGTCTGACATGCCACTACTGAGAATGCAGGTACGATAACAGATACATAGGTGGAGAGAAAGGGAAGGATATACGGGGCTGGGGAGAGAGCTAGAGTCTAGTGGTTATTAGATGAGTATTGACATTGCATTTAAATTTCTGGAGGTTGTAGCCGTCAGGAAAGCAAGAATATGGGTGCGAGTTCCACAGGCGGGAAGTGTGAGAGAAGCTGCAGGAGTAGAATTGTCGTCTGCATTTGGCTAACCTGACTGTAAATGGGTGGGACCCAGTTGCCAGTCTGGTTGCACGAGTAAACACCTGTTAAGGAGGCACCAGTGACTTAAGTTCATCCGAGCAGAAGCCATGAAAGTATTTATAGAACAGACAAAGAGAGGCCACATTTCGATGGTGGGGAAGTGGCTGCAGTCAAGCTGCCAGATCAGTACCTATCACATTGCAGACTCCTTTGGAGCCTGTCGAGAACACTGAGGAGAACGGCAGGGGCACCTGACCATAAATGGCAGCAGTACTCCATGCACGGACAGATGGTTGACTTGTATATATGCAGGATGGATTCAGGCGGAAAAAACATCCTGGATCGACAGTGACCCAACCCTCTTATTAGTAGATTTAGCTATGGATTCAATATAGTGGTTCCATTTGAGGTTTGAGGAGAGGGTAAGGCCGAGGAGGCGTAGTGTTTTTGTTCTCAGGGAGAATCACTTGGTCCATGCTTATGGGAGGCAGGAGAGGTTGCCTGTGATGGTTGACAGTCAACAGCTTAGTCTTAGACGCGTTGAAGTTGACAAGCCACTTCTTGCCCCAATTCACCACAGAGTGTAGATCCCGTCACTCTCAGTTTATTAGAAAAAGAAGACATGTAAGAAACAAAAAAAAAACAATGGAACATTAACAGTAAACATATCCACTCACCATTTCTTTAAAAAAAATCTGTTTTCATTTAACTGCTACGGAAATTTTCAGCACATCATGGCACTAAAATTCTAGACTTGTTCTCACTAAACTTTTATTATAATATTAAGTAATTTAAAGAAATTAATGCAGACAGTCAATTGTTGATTACCTATTTCTCTGACAAGACATGGCTGACTGACAACTTCTTCAGGATTTTTGGGGGCTTAGTTGGCTGCTGTTGTACTGTAATGAGTGATGGCATTAAGCAAATTGTGATGTGTCTTTTGACAATAATTACTCATACATCAGACTGTCAAGTGTAAGACTTTAGTGAAGCCTTTGAAATGTAACTCTTTGGAAATTATCAAGAGATGCCAAAAGTCTGGGCACTTCAAGAAAAGATGATTTGTCAGATAATGAAGTGATTTCAATCCACTGCTACTATTGCACATCAAAAACTGCTGAATGGAGTCGAAATGAAAGATGGGGAAAGAATATTTACAGAAGAGAATAGGAAAACAAGAAAAATGAAAAAAGGAAAAGCATAATGTATAAAATAGCTACAAAGATAATAATAAAAAACATTTATAGATTGAAACTGCTATAAGAACCTATTTCATTGGTCAAATGCCCTGATATCATGCTGCTATATCATTGGGTTATTCCGTTGTTATGCTAACAGGAAGCATTTCTCCATATCGGTTTGGTTTGGTTTGAGTTTAACGACCCATCAACCATCATAGTCATTTAAGGGTCAACTTTTACATTTTGGGAGTACATTTGTTTTGAAGTTGTTGCATGCATTAGAGTGGTTGTACACGTTAGATTGTATACATTTTTATTTTAACTAAATTTTATTGTATAGTTCAATTTTCTTTAAATATGCCATTAAATGTTCTTTCTTGGTGTGTTCAAAGAGTTCTTTTATCGTTTTTGTGTTCTAATACTTTTTTCGTAGAGATGAAAAGTCAGAGCAGTCTATCATGAAGTGTCTTACAGTGTAAGGGGCATAACAAGCTGCGCACCAAGGCGGTTCCTTTTTTTCCAGTATGAATAGATGAGTTATTTTAGTATGTCCAATACGGAGTTGAGAAAGGATAACTTCTTCCTGTCATGATTCCCTGTAACCATTCACCTAGAGTCGGTTTTATTGTTAGGAATTTATTTGGATTGCAGTTATTCCAGTGAATTTGCCATTTATTTTGGATATATGATTGTATTTTTACTTTTAAATCTGTGTATGGAATCTTATATGTTTGGTCAATGGGCTCTTTAGGTGCATTTTTGGCGGCTGTGTCAGCCTTATCGTTTTCTTGGATTCCCACATGGCTTGGAATCCAACAAAGGATAATTTCTTTTGTATCTGACAATGATGTTAATTTGCACAATAGTTCTATGATTACTGAGTTTTCTAATTTTTTAATTTGTAGAGTTGTCAGTACTCATAGAGAATCTGAAAAAAATCAGGAACTTTTTCCTTTTGCTTTGGGAGATGATGTTAAATGCAAAATAAAAAACACATAAATGCTTCCTTAGGGAGATGTTTTTGAATGACTTTATTCTCAAACAACTGCACAGCCTGTTGTGTCTTTATCCTTAGATCCATCTGTAAATATTGTGCTCTCCACATCAGTAAGTAAACAAAACTTACCTGTAGTGATATGCAAGTGAATGCCTAATTAGCATAGCTAAAGTATAGACTAACAGGATTAGCCAAACTTGCTTCATTTAAGAGCCACATACAATAAAGTTCAAATTTTTGTGAGCCACAAGACATGAACAAAATTCACACGCACATTGCTTTGTACATACATGTTAACATTAGACTTACATTTTCATCAATTGGGGCCCTCACTGTATACCCAGTAAATAATTATGATGAAAATAAAGAAGCTGAACCAAAAATATTTCCACAAGTCACATATTGTAGGCCAAACTGTGCAGGGCCAGGAAGTTTTTCCTGTCCGAGTCCATCCTGCATGTATATAAATCTACCATCTGCACGTGTATTGAATACTGCTGCCACATCTGGTCGGGTGCCCCAGCTATTCACCTCGGGGTTCTTGATAAAATCCAACAAAGAATCTGCAATGTGATCGACACCGACTTGGCAGATCAGGTGCAGTCACTGTCTCACCAGCATAACATTGCTTTCCTGTGTCTCTTCTATAAATACTTTCACGGCTTCTGCTCCAGTGAACTTAGATCACTGGTGCCCTCTAGGTATGAATTTACACAAGCTACTAGATTAGTAACTAGGTCCCACCATTTTAGAGTAAAACCAATAAAATGTAACCTCAATTTCTACTCTAACAGCTTTTTTCACGCACTTCCAACCCTTCCATATACTTGCTTCCCAGACAGCTACAATCTCCAGGAATTTAAATGTAAGGTTCGTAGACATCTATCAGACTAACTCACATCCATTCTCTCAGGCTCCTTTTTCATCTACTCCACCCCCATCCTTGGCATTCTCATTTGTCTATTACCCTCCAACATTTCCTATAACTAACCCACCTTTCTCATCACTTTCCCCTATGTAACCCCTGTGCAACAGTGGTGGTAAAATAACTTGCTTAGGGTGAGATGATTAAAAAGAAAAAGAAAGGGTCACATATTAATGGTCAAAGAGATACATGTGACTCACAAGCAATGGTTTGGCCACCCCTGGACTATATAACAACACCCTAGCAGTGAAGATAGTACAGACCTGTGTATACAGGAGAAGCATCTCTTGCTGAATTGTTAAAATACAAAAAAAAAAATTCCACTCTATAACATTGTCATAACAATGAAATATTTAATTGCTAAGTAATGAAAACAAGTTACTAACACATTGCTTTTTATTTTTTTTGTTTTATTTTACCTTGGATATTTCTCAGTCAGTTAAGTGCCATACATGTTGCATGCTTGGGTGATCATGTCTTGAAAGAGACATGACTGACTGGGTCGAAGATTATCCAGCAATAGATTGCCATTACTTTCTGTGGTAGACTGGTTTCCAACCAAGACTATAGAACTCAATCTGTCCTGTTATTTAATCCATAACTGGCTGGAAGAGAGATTAATACTTTTCCCAAGGGTATTTGCATGTAAGTGTATGTCAGGAATTCAACTGAAATTTGAACTTAGGTTCTCGATTTGTTGTTCTGAGACGATATCCACTGTATATGTATATATCTTTTCTAAAAACATATACTGTTAAATATAAGAGACAATGAATGTCTATTATGTTTAATCATGAGCTATTCTAAACATCATATTTTGGCTTTAATTTCAGTTGAAAATAAAGACAAAGGTGGTTCTCTATGTAGTGGGTTTATTATTAGTACATATATTGGTTTTACTACAACCACGCTCTTCTGTAGACTTACCTGTCACCTTTCTGATCAGAGTACAATTAAACAACATTTCTCAGAAAAACATAACCATGTAGGTAATATCAGACAGATTTTAGTCAACAATACAATAATCCTCACTCGTACACACAGTAAAAAGAACCTTCAGATATTGGAGGCCATCTACATTAAATCCATACATTTAATAAAAAAATCACGTTTAAATCTGGTCATAACACATTACATTGCATTTGAATACATGGTTCTGTTGTCATTTCGCGCTGACACACAGTGTGACATTGTAGAATCGCACAGCAAATTTGCGAACTGCGTTTTTATTTTTGGTAACTATTGCCGTTGCTTAGTGGAGTTTTATGTCAACACAAGATAAAATCGTTGCTGATGGTGGATGTTTTTGTGTTAACATCCTTATAACCTCTCTGAAGATGACTCATATGAGCCGAAAGCTTAGAACCAACTTAATAAAAATTATCCAAATGTTGGAGAATTTTTGTCTTTATTTTCAACTGAAATTAAAGCAAAAATATGACGTTTAGAATGGCTCATGATTAAACATAAGACATTCATTGTCTCTTATATTAACAGTATATATTTAGAAAATTATTTGCGTGTATATATATATATATATTAATGCCGGTTTCATTGAATAATATAGACAAGTTTTATCTATTAATTTTGTGTCTGATCCGTTGGTACCGTCTGATATACTTGATGGTGATATCGTTGAAAGACAACAAAAAAAAAAATCACAGTAATTGTTGATTTTTTTCTTCGGTCTAAGCTTTCGGCTCACATAAGCCATTATTAAAGAATAAATATTGTACTTAACAAATCAGATTACAACACAAAACTCAACCACATACTCCATGACCACACAAAATTTTAAAAAATTAACAAGAACCCGACACACCAACTAAAATCTAAACTTAAACTCATTAGCGCCAACAACACTGATCAGAATTCCTTAAAACTCCCTAAAATTATTGGTGACTATAAACCTGGTTACATATAAAACGCATAAACCTAACTATCCTCTCCGTCCTATCATATCCCAAATTCCTACTCCTGTATACCAGTTAACTAAACATTAACCAGCTTATCACACCCTACCTTCTGAGTAAATACAGCATTAAGTCAACCCTAGAGGCAATCCAAATCCTCAAGAGCAAAAAACCTAACAATGAAATCATAGCTTCACTTGATGTGGAAAACCTTTTTACTCATGTACCCATCAGTGAAACTACTGATATAATTATAAGAAATGTCTACAGTAATACTTCATTACCCCCACTCAAAATTAATCCCAACATCTTAAGAAAAATTCTACTAGCTTGTACTACTGAAGTGCCTTTTGTTGATCCAAACAACACTATATATATATATATATATATATATATATATACATACAACATGACGGAGTCTCCATGGGTTCAATGATTGGTCTGTCTTTTAGTAATTTCTACATGTCTAACCTTGAAGATACTACCTTTAAATGTTCTATGTTTACTGTGTGTTAATATTTATTCTTTGATAATGGCTTATATGAGCCGAAAGCTTAAACTGGATAAAAATTTTTTAAAAAAAAAAATCAACAATTACTGTGATTTTTGTTGTCTTTCAACGATATCAATATATATATATATTGATGTACTTTTCCTAATTTCAAAACGGATTTGACAATAGAATTATCTATTTAGAATTATCTTGGATTACTCAGGCAAAAAATATAAACCATTACGAAAACTGCAAAAATATCCAAGTATTTCTATAATTTTTTTATCGTACTAGTAAAAACCATTTGATCATCCTCAAGCAATCATGTTTTTCAGTTGCATTTTAAATGACTAGGTACATTTTGCAGTCACAGCTTCAACTAAATCTAAATAAAATGATTCAAAAATAAAGATTTAGAAACCGTTTTTAAAATATTCATATGCCAAAACTAAATATGATCTCAAAATCTAAAATATGATAGATTACGTAATGCATGGGTTCCAGTAGAAATAATTCTTGACTGATTTTATCATTGTGATATTTTTCCATTATATTAAGTACTAATATATTAACTAGGTTTGCAGTTTTGTGCAGAGAGTTATCAATCATAATAATTTGACTTCAAATCCACAATTATCTTACTTTACCGTAAATGCACTTTTTATCATATAAAATTTAGTGAGACCAAATTGTAATTCTAAAAATATATCTCAGAGAAAAAAAGTTTGCAAAGTTCTGAAGAAAGATATGTTTATCAAAAACCTGAATGGACATGGCACATATGCCTATTGACAGTGAAATTCCTTCAAGAAATAAAATTTCATCTGAAATAAGTTCATAGGAAGAGATGTAAAACAAGGATATGTGTTCTTGCCAGATCTATTCAACTTATACAGTGAGACAATTCTGAAAACCCTAAGAATCATGTCAGGATTTATCATTGGTAGCCAAAATCTTAAAATTATAAGATACGCAGATGATACAATGCCAATAGCAGACACAGAAATGAAACTACAAGACCTTTTACAGAAGGCAGTGGAAAAAAACGAATAAAAAGAACTAAACCAAGTACAAGAAAACTGAAAATAAAAAAGTAAAAAAAAAAGAAAAAGAAAAAAAAAGAGCCCTAAAAGGTAAATTACAGGCTGGTGATACTAAAATCAAGCAGGTCCAGAAATTTAATACCTGGGTAGTGTTGTAACAGAACAGTGAGTGTGACACTGAGATCCGAAAGTAAATAGGCATGGCCAAGGATGCGTTCCAGAAGCTGAGTAAAGAAACTGGAAAATTTTCTTGGAAACAGAGACTACATGATTGTTATGTGATATCTGTTCAGTGAATGCTGGACAATCACCTCAAAGATGAAGAAGAGACTTGAAACAACCAAATTGTGGTTCTACAGAAGGATGCTGAGGATACTATGGATCAAACATGTGACCAACAATGAAGTTCTGGAGAGGATTCAAATGAAAAGAAAACTTATGCTTAACACCATGAAAAGATACCTGAAGTTACTGATACATGTAATGAGGACTTGGAGAATCTGATACTCACAGGTCAAATTTAGGGAAAATAAGACAGAGTATAGCAATGGGTATGAGCAAATGGTTGGCAGAGTGGGGTTTGGGAGGAGTAACAGGAGAAAGCTTGTTAATAGCTACTAGGAATGAGAAAATGTGGAGGGCTATGATTGCCTACATCCTGAAGGGACACAGCATACAGAAGAAAATTATAGGTAAACTAATCGAAAAAAAATTATTTATAAATTGAAAGTAGAATGATTAAAATCCAACTTGCATTTTTCATTAATATCAGAGATTAGTATTTAAACAAGAGTAGAAATCAGGATATTGTATGCTGATTTTCTTGGCTAACATACCTTTTTTACTTCAAAGATTGGTATAACAATCTTCTTACAAACCACCATTTTTCCTGCTGTGTTGCACAAAATTGACTAAATGTCAAAATGTCAAGGTGGCTTGATATGATAATGTGCAGGAAAAAGCCCGGAGCTTGACAACCTTCGATGGAAGAAACTAAACCATAGAAATATTGTTTAAAAAAGAAATATTACTATTTTCATAAACAGAAAAATAGCATTTTCTTAACTGAATAGCATGATTTTATCCAATTTTGTCATCAATTCAAATAATATGGTTAGAAATATAAAAATAATTTTTTTTTTTATCAATTGCTAACTACTGTAACGGAGTACATGCTACAGGCCCTTGATGAGTCTGACGAGGCTCGCGCGGTTGCTCTGGATATCTCCAAGGCTTTCGACAGGGTTTGGCACCCTGGCCTCCTATGCAAACTACGCGGTTATGGTATTACCGGTCGCCTGCTTGACCTAATCCAATCTTTCTTAAATAACCGCAAAATGAAGGTCGTTCTGAATGGGCGTGCCTCTTCGTCCTACAGCACGAATGCTGGTGTCCCACAAGGCTCTATCCTGGGCCCAACGCTCTTCCTTATTTTCATCAACGACCTCCCAGATGAGATCAGGTCCCAAGTAGGCATCTACGCAGATGACACTACAATATACTCCCGCTCCAGTAAGAAACCTGTCGTGGCGGACAGACAAAATCTCGCTGCTGACCTTGAGCGGGATCTACACTCTGTGGTGAACTGGGGCAAGAAGTGGCTTGTCAACTTCAATTCCTCGAAGACCAAGCTGTTGTCTGTCAACCATTACAGGCAACCTCTTCTGCCTCCCATAAGCATGGACCAGATGATTCTCCCGGAGAGTAATACACTACGCCTCCTCGGACTTACCCTGTCCTCAGACCTCAAATGGAAGCACTATATTGAATCCATAGCAAAATCTACTGCTAAGAAGATTGGGTCACTATGTCGATCCAGGATGTTTTTTCCACCTGAATCCATCCTGCATATATACAAGTCAACCATCCGTCCGTGCATGGAGTACTGCTGCCATTTATGGTCAGGTGCCCCTGCCGTTCTCCTCAGTGTTCTCGACAAGCTCCAAAGGAGAGTCTGTAATGTGATAGGTTCTGATCTGGCGACTCGTCTGCAGCCACTTTCCCATCGTCGAAATGTGGCCTCCCTCTGTCTCTTCTATAAATACCTTCATGGCTTCTGCTCGGATGAGCTTAAGTCACTGATGCCTCCTCAACAGGTGTTTACCCGTTCAACCAGACTGGCAACTGGGTCCCACCCATTCACAGTCAGGTTAGCCAAACGCAGACGACAATTCTACTCCAGCAGCTTCCTCTCTCGCACTTCCCGCCTGTGGAACTCACTCCCGTATTCTTGCTTTCCTGACGGCTACGACCTCCAGAAATTTAAAAGCAAAGTTAATACTCACCTACTAACCACTGGCCTCTAGCTCTCTCCCCTCCCCTGTATAACCTTCCCTTTCTCTCCGCCCATGTACCTGTCATTGCACCTGCTTTCTCAGTTTTCTATTGTTCCTTTCTAACTAGCTTGTACTCCTCACTCTTTTCTAATTAATCTTTCTACATTTATGTAACCCCCTGCACATCAGTGGCGTTTCTGCCTTGCTCGGGGTGAAATGATTAAAAAAAAAAAAAAAAAAGGTTAAGAAAAACCTTTTGGATTGTAATAATTCTTTTTTGTGAATGAATATCTTACCATTTAACCTATAGCTGAGGGAAAGAGATGAATTCATTCCTTTCCAGAAAGTTTTTTCACATAATGAATGCAACAAACATGACTGGAATTCAACCTCAGCCCTCCATTACACCACCTCACACATCTTTATAATTTATTAAAAATGATACTGTGTTCAGATTTTGCCAATAAAGAATTTAGTCTTTCTCAATTAAAAATATCAGCCATGTGACATCTGAAAATGAAGGATAAAATTATTGGGAATTTAAACTTTTATAGCTTCTATTTGGGATTATGAAAATGTTCTTAATTACATGTAGAAAATGCATTTGTGCGTTGATTACATGTGTATACCTGAATGACAAAAAAAGTTAGGCAATATATTTCATCCCTTAATTATGTTCTGCCTAATGTGAGGCATTGAACACTTCCCCCACCCCAGTATGGAATTCTAAATACAATCTATTTTTTTCTTTCTTTGAGCCACTAATTTTTTCCAAATATATATATATATATATATATATATATATATATATGTATGTGTGTGTGTGTGTGTTAAATTTAACAAAAGAAAAAAACATGATTAAAACTCAGAGATAAATCACAGACAAATATTCAATTTACAAACAACACCAACAATTTTTGTTGCATTCAAAACAAGAAACATAGAATTTACTACTGGCGAGTGATACAAGGAGAGAAGGTGAAGGTAAAGTGTCAAATATCCTTACCCAGTTAAGTTGGCAAAGAAGTTAAGTACTTTTTGGAAATCCTTAAATGAGTATATAAAGAATACTTATTAGTTTGGTCAATGAAAGTCAAAAATATGTATTTACCCATATAGTTCCATGAGGATCTCTGTCAGGTTTTAGTTGGGCAGCAACTTCTTAGAGATTCTTTTGGCTGGATATAAATACTTGAATCAAAGCCGGAGTTGATAATGTCAGCAGATCCTGGTAACAACTAACTACTCTTTTCCCAAAACCTATTTTTACAAAGGCTAACACCTAATTTGCATATTTCTAGAGCCTTTTGAATTCTCTCAAATCTACTGGAATATTCTGGCATCTTCCAAAACATTCTATTTCTAATTTCTCTATTTTTACGACTACTTCATGAATTAAAACTTTTTGTAATAACAAGTAGAACTCAACAGAGTTCTTTACTACAACTTTTAGACATTATTAATATTATTTTTATATATAAATGCATCCTCGTAACAATATATATATAATGTTTGTGTATGAGAGAGAGAAGTATAAAAACCATGAGATTTAATTAATATAAAACAAAATAAAAGTTAAATTTCGAGCAGTAAGTTACAGATGTCCAAAAATATTTTTTCAAAATATATAGGAATTTAAATAAAAAATCATATGAATATGAAAAGGAATAATTTATAAATTAATGTACTCATTGCTTAAGTTGTCCACTGTAATAGGTCAGGGCCTAATTTTTACATCAAAAACAGTTTTGATTAAGACCAAAAAAGGAATTAAATAAAAAATTTCTTCAAATCTGCTAATTTCAGAACTGTCTACAGTAAATTTACATCCAAGATCATAAAACCTATTTTCCTTAACCCTACAATTACTGTAGAATTCAACACTTTGATACATTGGGCATTAAAACTTAAGTTTGAAACAGTGTTTCTATAATTTCAATGCTAAACCGTAACCAAGATATTTGTATTTCTTCCCATTTATTTATATATGTATACAGTAACTCCGACTGACACAAAATTGGTTGAGTTTCAATCCCGGCCAGAAGTAAGTGGATGTGTCTAGCCACACTGATGAACTGTGATACAGCAAAACAGGCTTGTATGTGGGTGACTAATATATTATGCTCTCATTACGATTGAGCTCTCTAGAAAAAAAATTTTAACAAAAGTTTCCACTTTTGCGATATATGTGTTACTCCTCAGAAATGAATTGAGTTCTTTCGGTGACTGGCATGTGTATACACGGCATATATACAACACGTTAAAATTTCCCTCATCTAATTCCATGTGCCTATGGCTTAGGGGATAGCGACTCCGACTGACGCCAAATCGGTCGAGTTTCAATCCTGGCCAGAAGCAAGTGGATGTGTCTAGCCACACTGATGAGCTGTGATACTGTGAAACTGGCTTGTATATGGATGACTTATATATATATATATATATATATAGAGAGAGAGAGAGAGAGAGATAATGGGAGAATTTATATATATATATATATATATATATATATATATATTTGTGTAAAGTCCTTTGTAAAATAAAGATGGAAGCTGATGATGGTTCACCTGAAAAAGGCCTACACTACCGATTTACCATGAAATAATGTGTCTGCCTTAATTTTTCTTATATTTGCTCTATATGTATTTATATACATGTATATTTACAGGTCTCTTAGAGAGTTATCCTACCACTGTATGTACAGGATACTCTTTTGGATTCTTCTATATCCACAATGCATGCTTTTATATATATATATATAGAGAGAGAGAGAGAAAGAGAGAGGTAGAATCGCCAACTGACGCCAATTCGGTTGGGTTTCAATACTGGATAAAAAGCAATCAGCTGTCTAACCGTACTGATTAGCTGTGATACAGCAAACCAGATCTGTCTGCGGATGACTATATATGAGGAGGGAACATACTGAGCATGAAACAGACTGTCGCCACTCGGTGTTGACTTTAATGTTCACTTTTATATTCACATACACTGTCTGAATATGAGCACTTTGTTCTCATAAATATAGGATACCTTAAAACTGAAGTCCTTAAAGTTAAAAAATAACCTAAAAATACATTAAACAAGATGATTTTCAGTGGAGGAAATAACTTTTGAATATTTTCTTTACATAAAAGAAAAAATTTACTTTTTTCAAAATCCATGTTTCAGGGCTCAATATAAAAACACTAACCAATGGCTTTTCTTGATTTCTCCAAAAACATCCTCTGATGTAAAAATCAGTAACCATAATGTCTACTCATAGAAAACCAATTTTAAAATTTTTCTAATCTTTTTGCAAATAACACCTGTTTTATTTCTGAGGATGACCAAAAATCATTCAAAGTGCAAGGTCAAGCAACTGTAGGAAATTCTGCATATTTTTAAACCAACCATCATTCTTGTAAAAAAAAAAAAAAAAAATAAAAAAAAAATATGAATTCCCTTGCTGTGGATAGTATTTTTGTAAGGGATAAAACTAACAAAAGCCAAATAGTCAGTTCTTTATGTTCGATTGTGCCACAGCTTTGCCTCCCACTGTAACTGGCTACCAGCTCACTTTATTGGAGAGAATAGTTTAGCTGAACTCTTTTCTCATTCATAATGGAATGCAATCCCAGCAAGAAAGTCTTGGAAAATGCAAAGGGAAGTTCTATTCACGCAATCAAAAACAACCTGAGAGTTCTGGAAAATTGCAAATGTAGGCAATAGAGGCAAACCACCAGTTCCTTACATCATCCGATAAGACTAAACTCTTGAAAAGAACTTTGTCTCTAGTTTCACAGAAAGTCAACAGGAGTCATACTTTACCTCACTAACTCATCTCACAAAGCACGAGATTTGTGATATCTCAGCTCAGGAGGTTTTCAAATCTATCAAAAGTGTTGCAGAGGTAGAAATGGGTAACCTGGAAGACAGAACCTTATTGTTGCTGTTCCTGTTGTGGAGGTTAATTTCTTCTCCACCTCAGCAAATATTGGTTGGTTGTTTTGTTTTTATGGCATATCAACCTTGGCAGGTCATTTATTGCTGGTAATATCTTTTTCAGTCAGCAATTTGTTGTTTTTATATAATTTTTTGTGTCTAGTAATACATTTTTCTTTTCGAGTATCAAGATTCATTGGGATTTGTTTTTAAGGGCAGGGTCCCCACGTCCTGCCCATGTTATTTAACCCATAATTGGAGGGAAGGGATGGATTAATACCTTTCCCAAGGGTACCAGTGCTTAAGTGAATGCAGGGTATTCAACTGGAATTCAAACTCGGCTCACTGATTTCTCTTTCCGAGCCAATATCCACTGCACCACAATGCACATCCGTCACTAAACGTTTACAGCACCTGGTATTCCCAAGCAGTCACCCATCTAAGTACTGAGGCTCAATGTTGCTTAACTTCGGTTATCGAGTGAAAACTGGTGTATTCAACGTGATAGGCCGTAAGCCCAGCAAATGTAAATTGAAGTAAATATAATGCACTGAGGATGGGTAAATAAATATATAATTTATTTACATAGAAAATCTAGTAACTTTTATCTGTTGCTGTTGTTAATGCAACAGGGTAAGAGAACATGAAATTCAAAGTGAAATAGACATTGTTGATAGGCGTTGTCATTTCTTTCTAAGCATTAGTGTTGATATAAATTGTGATTCATGTCATCTCTCTCAGCTAGTTGGTGTTGAAGCTGGACTCTGTTTTACATTTGTTTGAATTAAAGTGAAGCATTGAGAGCTGGTTCATTTTTCTTTGGATTCGGCCTTGGGTCTTAACCGGACTCCCTACAACTTACAAGTTTTATGCAAAGTTATAATCATCAGAATGTTTTCCATTGTCAGAAGGTTAGTTGTCGGCAGGTTGGAATATGTGGAATAGCATAAGAAAAATAAAATATACATTTTGCATTTTAAAATAGAAATTTATTAAAGGGAAAGACTAACATCAGTTGTAGGAGTTAATGTTCCATTAGAAACATTATTAAGAGGTTAAGGGTAGAGTTTGTAAAGTTACATTCTCGTGTTGTCTTTCTCACTGCTTCCATCTCACTGACTGTGACTGGATAGAGACCATCCTTAAATACTGAATCCAGTCACATGGGATGGCTCCCAGAATGATTTTTTTTCTGTAGCTGCAGAAAAACCGTTTCTCTGATGTATCTTGGATTTTTTGATTTGATGACCAATCATGATTCAGAGTTCTGCTACAAAAAAAAATATACAGCCATCAATTGGATATAAAAATAAAAAATTAGGTTTTGCTGTGAGAATGGTACTGACTGGTCAATAAACTGTTTAATTTTGGTTAAGTGGATGTCTGTGTGGAGATTATGCACAAGAAAATATTTACAGTGTATTCGATTGTGAACATCCAGTTTGTGTAGGAAAATGTAAAAAGGCACAACAAAAGCCTCAACTCTACAACAGCTATTCGACTGGGTAAAAATCCCTGTAGTGATCAAGAACCTCGGCCCAATATTATCTCTAATCTTGGCAAAGTTTTTTAATCACAGCCTTAGAATATGTCCGTATATACAAGAATACAAATGAGCTCTTGTCTGTATCACAATATTCACTCATCAGCCACTTTATTGTCAACAGCAAACTTTTGAAAGTATCATCAAGTACAAAGTTGTAGATGACCCCAATAGAAACAACTTCCAGAGCAATAGTAAGATAGCAACAATATTTTTTGGTCGAGGTCCAGGGATGAAATTAATTTAGTGCTTGCTAACACATACATCTTCAGAGTGATCAACTTAAATATCTTAAAATCCTTTGAGAAAGCCATCACGCCACTCATGTCCGAGTCGTCACAGTGGCAGGAGATCACGCCACTCATGTCCGAGTCGTCACAGTGGCAGGAGATCACGCCACTCATGTCCGAGTCGTCACAGTGGCAGGAGATCACGCCACTCATGTCCGAGTCGTCACAGTGGCAGGAGATCACGCCACTCATGTCCGAGTCGTCACAGTGGCAGGAGATCACGCCACTCATGTCCGAGTCGTCACAGTGGCAGGAGATCACGCCACTCATGTCCGAGTCGTCACAGTGGCAGGAGATCACGCCACTCATGTCCGAGTCGTCACAGTGGCAGGAGATCACGCCACTCATGTCCGAGTCGTCACAGTGGCAGGAGATCACGCCACTCATGTCCGAGTCGTCACAGTGGCAGGAGATCACGCCACTCATGTCCGAGTCGTCACAGTGGCAGGAGATCACGCCACTCATGTCCGAGTCGTCACAGTGGCAGGAGATCACGCCACTCATGTCCGAGTCGTCACAGTGGCAGGAGATCACGCCACTCATGTCCGAGTCGTCACAGTGGCAGGAGATCACGCCACTCATGTCCGAGTCGTCACAGTGGCAGGAGATCACGCCACTCATGTCCGAGTCGTCACAGTGGCAGGAGATCACGCCACTCATGTCCGAGTCGTCACAGTGGCAGGAGATCACGCCACTCATGTCCGAGTCGTCACAGTGGCAGGAGATCACACCACTCATGTCCGAGTCGTCACAGTGGCAGGAGATCACGTCACTCATTAATGTCCGAGTCATCAGAGGTAAAGGAGATCACTCCATTAATGTCCGAGTCATCAGAGGTAAAGGAGATCACTCCATTAATGTCCGAGTCATCAGAGGTAAAGGAGATCACTCCATTAATGTCCGAGTCATCAGAGGTAAAGGAGATCATGTCCGAGTCGTCACAGTGGCAGGAGATCACGCCACTCATGTCCGAGTCGTCACAGTGGCAGGAGATCACGCCACTCATTAATGTCCAAGTCATCAGGAGGTAAAGGAGATCACTCCATTAATGTCCGAGTCATCAGAGGTAAACTAGTTTCCAAAGAGATGCTGGTTAAATTTTTGAAGGAGTGATTGACAGATGTTTGTAGGTATAGTCACTAATAAGCAGGTCTTCATCCTAAGAAAGCCATACTTTGCATCTGGTGAGATTAGAAACGAGTCATATACTATAAGATTCTGCCAAGTAAGCAGTCAGTTGATCCTAAATTGTGCTGCTCACAACTGAATGAATTAAATGCAACAATTCAAAAAAATTGCTCAGAACAGGTGAACAGAAAAGGTGTTGTTTTCCATCAGAATAATGCATTTATTGGAGATCTGGAAAAAGTTGATGCGTTTTGGCTGAGAAGTGTTACCCTAACCACCATATTCACCAGACACTGCATTTTTTGGATTTTCATTTATTCCAGTTCTTTGTAAATAATTTCAATGATAAATATTCTAATTCCTTAACATTTTAATGTGTTCATTGCCAAAAAAACCATAGAAATTTTGTAAAGACAGAATTTTTATGCTGAAAGAAAAATTTAAAAAATTTGTGCAACAAAATGGTTTATATTTACACTATTTAAATTATTCAGACTATTGTCATTTTTGTTTATGATGTTTTGGCTGTTGTATGCTCCAGCCTTCTTCAGGTGCTAGGAATTTCAAACAGAACCCTTTATTACAATTACTAGGGTCTATCATTCTCAATCCTTGTGCAAAGCCACTTCTGGTAGCCATGAGTTATCTCCGTTTAACTTAACTCTCTAAGTTATTTGTTCGCCACTATTGTAGCCTGGCATTGAACTCACAACTTTGGGTCAAGTTGCTGGAACTAATCAACATCTATATTCACTGGGCCATGTGTCGTCGTGTGTGTGTGCGTGCGTGTTTGCATATATGTGATAGGTAGATTTTGGCCATTCTAATTTTGAATTTTGGGCATGCACTTTGCTTTTTATCTTGTTGACTGCACAGAAAAAATAAGCACCATTAAGCAATTCACTCTACCAGGAATTTGTCAAAGAGCATGTTGCACTGCTTAGAATTTTCACCAGAAGCTCCCATATGAACATTTCAAAAATGTTTGGGGGACAATCAGGGCAGAGGATTCAGCAAAAGTGGGCTGAGTTTAATGATGATTACAAAAGAGTTCCAAGTGATGATGACTCCACAGAGCCCCAGACTCAACAGAGGCCTACATTAAGTAACTTGAGCAGGTAGTGCTGTCAAGAGGGTAGTTGCTGGAAGACCCACTGTCTGGCAACAGGACTGTACCATGCCACACAAGCAAGAGAACCCAGTCATGGCTGTCAGATAATTTCTGCAGCCACATCAAATTCTGGGAAGTTGAGTGTAAATTTATTGACTGAAGGGAAAACAGTGTTGAAAATTGCAAAAACAAATGTAAAAAAATCAGAGATCAAACAAAAAAGAAATTGTAAACATTGGTAAGGTAAGAAAAAATGCTACAAAAATTGATCTGAGAAAAATTAAAAGCAAGTGGAATGGTCAGAAATATTTGAAAAACTTCATGGTGCAAATGTAAAGAGAAAAGTTACAGAATACTAAGAAGATTGGCGCTAAAGTCATGAAAGCAACAAGACTACCATCTTTAAGTAAACTTTATGAAGTTAAACTTGGAGGTTAAACAAAAAAAGTACATGAAAATAGATTTCTGAACAGTAATTTTAGAGATTCATGTAGAGCTATATAGGATGGATCTGATGGTCAAGTTAGATTTTGGGTTCTTCATGAAAATAGTCTATCAACATGAAATAAATTAGATAGATGAAGTAAGGTATTTTAGGTGACAAACATTGAAAATTCAAGATAAATATAGATCAGGTTGTTTTTCTGTAATACAGATTAAAACTAAAAGCTTTTAATATATAAGACAAGCTCCTTCACATTCAGTAAAGCTGATTATTATCTACATTGCCAAAAAAAGATTTCAAAAGATACCAAATTAATGAAATTGACCCCAGCCTCTCCAGACATCAATGTACAAGAAAACTTTTTGAGCCAACAATAAAAGAGATACAGATACAAATGGAAAACAGTGTTCCAGAATAAAAGAGCTCTGTGAAGTAATTAAAACTGCTACATGTTAAAGTTAAAATAGGAGAAAAGTTAACAAAAATCAGTGTGAACAATTGCTGGAGGTTATCCTAGAAAATAATTAGAAGAACGATTGCTTCGCAAAAAGAAAAGCTGACATTATGTCAAGTGTATTTTTTTTGTTTTGCAATGTTATATTTTGTTTCGACTTCTCATGCATCAAGTGCTTGCATCTGGAACTTTCTAATGAAAGCTATTAAAGAAATTCATTCCAACTTGTATACAGTCCATAGATACAAGTTCTTAAATCCACTGACAATAACAAATATTAAAATGAGAACAATATACTAGAGCTGTAATCAACATTTTAAGATTTCAAAATGTTCTATTTATCTGACGAATTTTACAAGACAGAATAGCTAAAACAATATGATAAAAATACTAAGAAAACTCTTCTGAAAGAATCTATGAAAAAATGTGTGCAAAAAACCTTCCCAAAAGACAGAGAAAAATGTGAGGCAGTGAGGCAGGAAAACAGAGAGGCAGTGAGACAGGAAAACAGAGAGGCAGTGAGACAGGAAAACAGAGAGGCAGT
Source organism: Ascarosepion bandense (assembly GCA_037127315.1). Taxonomy (NCBI): domain Eukaryota; kingdom Metazoa; phylum Mollusca; class Cephalopoda; order Sepiida; family Sepiidae; genus Ascarosepion; species Ascarosepion bandense. The sequence continues at coordinate 1,312,993 of JBBBDQ010001032.1, read as the reverse complement.
GAGGCTGGAAAACAGAGAGGCAGTGAGGGTGGAAAACAGAGAGGCAGTGAGGGTGGAAAACAGAGAGGCAGTGAGGGTGGAAAACAGAGAAATGAGAATGAATGTTCTGGTATCTTCTGCACAGACCCGATATGGTCAAAATGTAAATCCATTGCCTACGAGAAACTAGTTTAAAATAAACAATATTTTATTCTAACACTGAGTGCCATATCTGAACACTGCTAGATAAATTATAAATAATAAGAATTAAATGGTTCAATAAGTAATGAAAAAAGAAAAAATCTGTAACCAAGCAAATATGAAAAGTCATTCAGAAGAGAATGTCAATGATTAATGATCATTTGATACTTAAAATGGTGTAAATGTCATTGTACATCAAGTAAAACCTAAACAGAAAAAAAAGTTTAGAATCAGTTTGGCTACCTTGTATCTTGCCCAAAACTACATGACAAAACGACTCTCAGAATCCATGGCCTTTGGATATTCAAAACATTGATTTGCTTCAAGGAATGACATAACTGGACAAAAGTCAGAGCCTATCATTTCATGCCAATTAGATTTTCTGATCAAACATTTTCTTCATAACAGATGATGTAAAATATTATATATTCTTGTGAACTGATCAGTTCAAAAAGAGTCAAACGATTATTTATATGCTTGAGGTTTATGCGACTAGTTTGACCATGCCATAAAAAAAACAAAATAACATATGAAATGTTTTCAATTATTATTCTTATTATACATTACTTTGGAGTTAGTCTTTTCATCTCCCAGCTTTATAAATATCTTAAAACAGTTTGCCAATTATTTATTTTCCTTAAACTCATGCTGTTAGTGAAAGAGTTGAATTCATCAGTAAAAAGACAAGAAAATTTTAGTTACACTGGGTATGGCAAAATTACCTCCCACATAAGGCATTAGTAGTAGTGGTGTCATTGTCTACCTAATGTCATACCATTATTTGGAAGGTATTTATGCCACACCCTGTAGAAGCCCGAAATATATAATTCCATTTTGGCCCCATTATTTTTTGTTAGAACCAGTTTAAATATTTTATATATGATATAAATTGAATTAACTCTATATAATTAAGCTTTCCATAATTTCTGAGCCTCAAACTGAGTTTTTAATTATAGGTTTAACCAAGGAGGGCTTTTTTTTTTTTCTTTTGCTTTCATATTGCAGATTTTATTCATTATTTGGTAAATACCATTTGTCAATATGATTGAACCCAAGTCCTTTTCACTATTACCACTACGGCACTGTCATTATTATAATCATAGTTATTTTAATTTATAATAACTGTCTTTCTTTTAATGCATCTCCAGAATTGTGTCTTCCTCACAGGTTTCAATTGTGCCATTGTTCTTAATGTTGAGCCATCCTGCTACTTATTGCCATTATTTGAATCTATGCAATGATCCTTCCTTTCATTAAAATTGTCTTTATTAAACCAACTTTAAGATACACACAGGTTCAATATCAGCGTTAATGTCTTATCCATCAACTGAAGAGTGCTTTTAACTGGCCAAAATTAGTAACTACTAATGCATTCTAAAATTTAAAAAATATTTTTATTTCTATATTACTTCAAGGGTTTTTTTAGTTATTTTAATACTTTTTTTGAATCTAAATATCTTTCCAATTTCTAATATATCTTAGCCAGTTAATACTCTCAAACAAAACTGATGAAGAAAGCAGTTAATGCTGAAACTTCCCTATCACCTATAAATTGACAGATTATTGAAGAGCTCACCTGTATTCTCAATGCAAAAGGACAGGCAAACCTTCTTGACTGCCTACTCACATTCTTTTCTCAAGAATGGTTTGCTGAAGTTTTTCTTGTCCACCCTTGGGCGCTTTAGATCATTCATTAGTCCATGACAACGTCAATGTCAAACCAAAAATATCCCTTGTTGGGTTGTTGCAGAGAATGATTTTTTGGTACTAAGAAATCTGACAGAGAAAACTTCAGATCTTACATGGCTGAAGCTCCTCTCTCAGCCTTCTTCAAACAAGACTTCCCCCCACCACATCTTTGAATAGATCCTTTCTGAAATGGAGAGTTTTATTTTTATTTTTTATGATAGTGTCTTCCAAGACCAGGCATTTTACTACCACTGTTGAGCAGGGGGTTATATAGAAAGGAAGCTATGAGAAAGAGTGGCAAATTACAGGGGGTGTCAGGAAGAGGATAAGAGAGGGATGAGAATACTGATGAGAGAGGGGTGGATGAAGAAAGGAGCATGAGAGAGAGAGAGGATGCAGCTTAGTGAGATAGGAGATGACTATTGACTTTACATTTGAATTCTTGGAGATTATAGCTGTCGGGGAAACAAGTAAATGGAAGGAAATGCCACAGGCGGGAAGTGCAATAAAAGAAGCTGCTGGAGAAGAATTTGCATTTAAAATTTATTGGTTTCACTGTAAAAGGGTCAGACCTAGTTGCTAATCTTGTGGCTCAAGTAAATTCATATATAGGGGGCACCAGTGAGCTAAGTTCATCAGAGCAGAAGCCATGAAAATATTTATAAAAGAGACACAGGGAAGCCACATTGCGTCGGTGAGAAAGTTACTGTATCTGAGCTGCCAATTCGAGATCTATCACATTACAGATTCTCTGTTGGATTTTGTCAAGGACACCTGGGTGGATAGCAGGGGCACCCGACCAGATATGGCAGCAGTATTCAATGCATGGGCAGGTGGTAGATTTATCTTATAGTGAAAACTGAACACACAGCCTTTTGTATGTGCTACATCCATAGATCACTGTAAGCACTACTACTACTATCACAGGGAAAGATGTAGTAAGACACTTAGTACATTCAGAACTAACCACAATCAATGCAAAAGCGTTCTAGAAAAAGCAAAGTAGGGCTGTGTACACTCAGTCCAGAACAAGGTCAAAAGCAAACAACTTGGATCCCAGGCATTCGGGAAGATCTCTCACCATTTCTAAATAGAGACAAAGTGTCTGTGCCTACTATTATAAATAGACTTGAAGATATCTCATTCACATCAGATCAAGCAAAGCACTTTGCTATGTCTCTGCTTCTAACTTAACATATGACAAAGGCCACCTCCTTCCTGACTTCCCAGTCTCACTGTGCACAGTAATATTTTGAGCCAAATCTGGGAATTCTTAACCCTAAGGAAAGCTACTGGTCCAGATAAAATCCCAGTGATTGTCTTTATGAATATTAATCCTGAGTTATCTCAAAAGAAGAAATCTTTAGTGTCATTAGCAAACTTTTGGAAGCTATAATCAACAAGTTTGTTGATCACCTCAATAGAGACCACCTTTTGAGTGACAAACAGTACAGATTTTGATCAGCTTGGTCCACTGCTGATATAGCAAACTACTCTCAGAGTCAGTGAGGTACCTTTTAACATACGCTGTGTTTTTTGTTTTTTTTTGGCAATGGAGTGGAGGTACCTAAATTCTTAGTTTCTTTCTTCTGTTCAACTACAACGTCCATCTCATAGATGATAAAAAATAAATCTTATTTTCTCAACGATTTTCTATAAAAAATTACTTACTTGTATAATTTGTTTTTCGGTGCATGGTTGAAAGAAATATGCATATTTTTTTTTCTTTTTCAGTTGTTCATTTCTACTTTTTGTAAGCAGGGAGGAAATATAGATATTGAGTCAAGGATAATATTTTTCCAAATAAGTTTCTAAAAATCTGTGAGCGTCTTTAATCTGGGAGACAGACATTTTGGCTCCACTCTGGAAGTGTTAATTAAGTGAATGTTTACATTGACTGGGACGATAAAAGCGCAACAAGAGCTTGTCAATGTAAATTCCATTTGTCAGGTCTTGCTTTGATGGCTGCGGGATGTCACTGTCTTTTGTTTAACCACACATTTTGACGTAAATCTGGTGCCATGCATGAGACCAAAGAATACAGTAATGTCATTGTAGGTCATTCTAAGTAACTTTTTTTTAAGGAACATATTTTATTGGAAGATTTTTAATCGACTGCAGTTGAGTAAAGCAATAAACTTTAATCGCCCAATCAAGTTTTTAATTGCCTAAGTCAATCAGGGGGAGTGAAATCCCAAAGGCTGACTATACATAAACACACACATCTGTCTGCAGATTATATATAGCAATGTTTTTCATGCTTTGTTGATGATGCTTGTGTAAAGCAGGTTTTTATGATCATCTCACCCCAAGCAAGACAGTACTGCCACTGTTGTGCAAGAGGTTACACAATAGAATAAGGAGAGAGAACAACGGATCACAGTAGGTGTTGGAGAATGGGTAAAAGAAGGATGGGTACATTGATGTAACAAGAACTGCATTAAAGGAAAATGTAAAGTGAAAAAACAGATGAGAGTCAAGGAAACAAGAGTGACAATTGACATTACATTTAAACTGTGATGAAAATCTTAATTTTTTTTGAGTAGGCTCAAACAATAATTGCTGTAGCTGTTAAAATATTTCAACTAAAGTAAATCCTAGTCATTCAGTTTGATTTGTCACAGTTATGGAACAAATATGTTATAACGACATAGCAGCTCACCTTGAATCACTTTCTCATCCAAATGATGTGGCTTCCCTCTGTCTTTTCTACAAGTATTTTCATGGCAACTGCTCTGAAGAGCTTTTCTCCCTAGTTACCAAACCGCATGCATTTCCTTGTGCTACTAGATTGGCATCAAGATCCCGACCTTTTACCATTGAAATAGTTAAATGTAACCACCTCTTCTACTCTAATAGTTGTTCAAACACTTCCTGTTTGTGGAACTACCCTCCATTTGCTTACTTCTGATAGCTACAATCTCCAAAAGTTTAAGTGCAAAATCAATTGCCATCTTCTATCTACTTATCTTTTCTTTGACATCGCCTGTACCTCATTTTTTCTGTCACATGACCACTCTGCACACCAGTAGCAGCACTACTTTTCTTGTGGTGAAATGATTATTAAAAAATAAGTATGGTCATCAGCAATAAGGGCAGCCCAAAATACCAAATACAGGTGAAGGACACTAAAATCAAGCAGGTACAAAAATTTAAATACTCGGAAAGTGTTTTTACAGAAGATGGAAAGTGCGACACTGAGATCCGAAGACAAATTGGCATGGCAAATGAAGCATTCCAGAAGTTGAGTAAAGTATTAAGAAACGGGAAAATTTCGCTAGAAACAAAGAGTAGAGTACTGGATTGCTATGTAATGTCTCATTCTTCAATATGGCAGTGAATGTTGGACAATATCTTCAAAGATAAAGGAAAAACTTGAACCAAGTAAAATGTGGTTCTGCGGATATCATGGACCGAGCATGTGAGCAATGATGAGGTTTTAGAAAGGATGGAAATGAAAAGGAAATTAATACTGAGCATCAGGAAGAGACAACTAAAGTTCCTGGGACATGCAATGAGGAAGGAGGGCTTGGAGAACTTGATACTAACAGGCCAGAGAGGGAAAAAGAGACAGGGGCAAACAGTGGATAACATATATGAAGGACCTGATCAGGTGGATGACCGAATGAGCCACCAATGATAGGGAGATGTGGAAAGCCATGATCACCTACACCCTGAAAGGACATGGCACATAAAAGTGTTTTTTTTTTCTTAACCAGGTGAAATTTAGAACCATCCTTCTCCAAAAGTTTCATTCCTATGATGAGAAGTTAATATCTTTTTTTAGCTGTGTCTGAAATAAATTTCATCAAGATAGAAAATCAAATCATAAGACAATCCTTGAACAAAAAAATTTCTTGCTACTATTGATGAAATGTTTCAAGAAAAGCAGATTAATCAAAATATTAATTCACTTGATTAGCAAAAAGCATATTAAATAATTGGTGCTATGCATGGGCAAAATTTGTGCAATTTATGTCAATATTATCTCGAATTTTATAATGAAATGAGAAGTTCTGATTTATTAATTTTTGATTCATTTCTTTGTTCTTCTCTCACAACTATGACCAGCATTCTAAAGTATGATCCTATTTAAAAATATCAATGTGAACTGTCCTTTATGAAGAAAGTGTTTATTTTCTAAAATACTAAGTAACCAAAAAGTCATTTCCATTTTGGATTTATTAGAAAATAAGATATACAGCAAACTTTATTTGCCGTTAATCTTCAAAGTAATCACCATCGATACACAGAACCTTTTGTCATCAGTTGCACAATGTCCTGGCAATAAAAATCAGGTTTTTTTGAATGCAAAGAAGTCTGCGATCACCTACCACAAGTCTCTCATTTATAAAGTATTTTCCATGAAATTGGTTGTCCAAGAAATGAATAAGTTGGTAATGGGTTGGTACAAGGTCCAGGGAGTAAGTTGGATGACCCAGTGTCTCCGAACCAAGTTGTCATTTCGTATCTCACCCACTAGGGCATATGAGACCTGGCATTTTGATGACAGAATAGTACACTTTTGCAATTTACCAATGCTGGTATCTTTTGCTTTAGTCCTTGTTCTGAGAAAGCAGCAAGAAGCAGGTTGCCACTTGTTGGCTTTCAACTGGGTTTGGGATATTTACTTACTCAACTTGTATGCTTTCCTATGTGGTGCAGGTGAATTCTGTTTCTTGAGATATCTGGAAGTGTTTGGCAAATGCACCACAGATTTAGCTGTTGTCCTCCTCTATGGTCATCTTCAAAGGCTCATCATCCAGCATCAGTGGCCAGCCAATCTGGAGTTCATCACAAAAGGAGAAATCTCCTGACCTGAACTTGTGGAACCAATACCTGTTCACTCAGAGTGTTACCCGCAAGGGATTGAAATGCTTGGCAACTTGATGTGGCTACTGACAAGCTCACTTTAAAGTCATAAAGAAGACACCCCCCCAGGTTTCCTCACCACTGCTCAAGCTATGACTGATATCAGTTCACAACATACATGCATTTGTTCAAGGGCAATAACAACACCTTCATCTTAACACTTTCCTAGCATGTGACACACTCATTTGAATATCAGAGATCACCTTTCTACCCAACTTAAAAAAAATGGCAAGGGTATTTTTTGTGGTTACTTGATATGATGATCTGACTCGAATTATAAATTATTATTCCTTATACATATATATAATATAAAAAACAAAAAAAACACTGACAGAAACATTTCACTGCTGGTTGTAGTTGCTATAGTTATTGATTTTTGATGCATTGTATTTGACATTACTGTTGCCAAAACACACAATTGTGAAACTCGTTCTTTATAGACAAATGCATATATTGTTTTGTTTGTAAATAATACTTATTTTATGTTCTCACTTTAAGGCCTTCCTTATACATTTAGTCTATTCCTTTTCCTGGTCTTACTTGGATTATATTTTAACTTTAGTCATGTTTCAGTGCATTTTAATTCTATCTAAATTCTATATCATTTTCAACGTTTGGTCTTTATTGCTTTATGTATGACATTTCAGCTGCCGTATGTTCTGGCCTTCTTCAGGTGCCACACATTTTGAATTGAACACTATTTCAATCACTGGTGTATAAAATTCCCATTCCATGTGCGATGCCACCCCTGGATGCCAAGTAGTTATCTCCCTTTAACTCAACTCTCTCAGGAACACATGACCTAGTAAATATAGGCATTGGTTAGTTCCAGTGACTTGATCCAGTAAGTTGTGAGTTCAGTACTTGTCAACAGCAATGATGAACAAATAACTTAGAGTATAAGGCCCAAGAGCCACTCAAAGTTTAGAGTTACACAGTCATACTCAATTTCTTGGGATGTATGAGAAAGATAATGTTTAACCCTAGTTTATTGCTTTACTCGACTGCGGTCAATTAAAAATCTTGCAATAAAATGTGTCCCAATAAGAGCAGAAGAAAAACTATCAAAAGCACGCCTAGAAAGAGCTTCATAGCATAGGAAAGAATTAGGGTCAGAAGTGTTGGATTTTTTTTTTTTGTGTTTTCTCACAATAATGGTGATTTTGATTTCGGGGGTGTGGACATTTTCCCCTGTTCAGTTTAGTTGGTGTGTGCATTGTCTGTGCGCATGGGTAACCCTCTTTACATCTTGGGCTGACTGAGGTGAATATAAAATGCCCACAAAATAACACATGAAAATTTTTTTTGTTGCAATTGGTCACTGTACCCCAGAACAGTGCCCAATTGCAACAGTGACCAATTATATTTTAATGCCCTGCCATTTAATATGGCATCACTTTTTTCTCCAGCATGCTTTTGATAGCATACATTCTTGGAAATTACTTGATTTGATTGTGAGTGTTTAAATATGTGTGTGTGTGTGTTGATTGATTGATTGATTGATTTTCATTGGTTAAGCATACCTCATATGCATCTGTCATGTCAAGCAGGTGTTCATATCTATAATTCATATGTGTATATGCATCCCAATTCTAGTTTGTCTATGCGAGATTTGGATGATTGCTTTTTTTTTTTTTTTAAATCATTTCACCCCAAGCAAGGCAGGACTGCCACTAGCGTGCATGGGGTTACAGTGAAATTGAAAAAAAAATGGTGCAAGAGATGTTAAAGAAAAGATAATAAAAGGATAGGAATCAAGGAAATGTATATCCGTGTGCACGTGTCTAGTAAGCATTTTTAATCAGATTTGCCATCATAATTTCTTTCACCTTCAAAAAAACTTCCCAAATCAACAAATGGTAAACCACTGAACATTGACAAAAGTGCCTATTAGATACACGCCAAAGCAAATGACTGTACATCAGAATTTGGACCAGATAAGCTAGAATTATGACGCACGTAGAATAGGCTGAAAAGTTCATAAGCTTAGCAAGATGCTTTCACAGAATGCAACCAAATAAGGTTTATTTTTCAACATAGTTTCCCTTGCAGTCAACATACAACTTCTATTGTTATTGCAGTGCTTGGATTCAATTGGTGAAGAAGCTTCCATTATGCTGGTCAAAAAAAAAAAATAACATATCTTTGTGATACCTGTTCCCAAGTATTTCTCATGTTGGAGAACAGATGATAGTCATATGTGACTAAGTAAAGAGGGTGATCAACCAGTTCCAAGCCAGAGTCATGCACAGCAACCATTGAAATCAAGGACTTGTGTACTGAGATATTGTCCTGATGAAACAATACTTTTCAGCAGTTTTCCTGGCCATTTTGTTTTGATAGCTTTTTTTTTTTTAACTGCCTCAGCAAGTTAATGCAGTAATTTCCATTGATGTTATGGACCTTTTGAAGTTATTCAACAGAAACAATTCCTTTTGCATCCCTGAAGCCATCAACTATCCTGTCAATGAAACAACATGGCCTTCATTTGAGCAGGATTGTTTCTACTGCCTAGATAGACTTAACCTCTGGCTCAAAATGTTGAACCCAGCAATCGTCCTTTATGAAATATTCAAGGAAACCAGATGGATCTGCCTTAAAGAATGTCAGATTTTCCTGTGATCAGTTTGATGTACACTTGATCAGTTGTTAGAAGACATGGCACCCACTGAGCAGAAAGCTTTGTCATGCAAAATTCTTTGTGAAGAATATTCTGATCTCTCTCATTGGCTATATGATTTATAGTCAATTGTCTGCCAGCCAACATCATATAGTGAACACAATGTTTTCCTCGGTGGCAACAGTTGCAGGACAGTCAAACTTTGGATCATTTTCATAACTCCTTTCCCTTCCTAAGCTAGGAGCATTATTCCCTAATGTTGGTTGGTTGTCTTATGTCATATCAACACCTCAGCGGGTCATTTATTGCCAACTAGATTTTATTTATTTATTGCTGGTAATACCTTTTCTTTCAACAATTGTTTGGTTTTTTTTTATATAAGTTTTGTGTCTAGTAATACATTTTTCTTTTCAAGTATCAAGATTCATTGGGATTTGTTTTTAAGGGCAGGATTCCAAGTCTTACCCTGTTATTTAACCCATAACTGGAGGTAAGGGACGGATTAATACCTTTCCCAAGCCGATATCCACTGCACCACAATGAACATGTGTCACTAAATGCTTACAGCACATGGTATTCCCAAGTGGTCACCCATCTAAGTACTGACCAGGCTCAATGTTGCTTAACTTCGGTGATCGAGCGAGAACCGGTGTATTCAACGTGATATGGCCATAAGCCCATTCCCTAATGTAGCAACCATGTCAGCATGAATATTCTTGTGGGGGGAAGGCTGAAACTTTTTTTCTACAAGTACTTGATACCACAATGACAAATTTTTGAGAAGTCACTGCTTGTTACTTTATAAATTTTCTTTAAAAAAGTCAGATGTTAGTTTACCAGAAATGCATCGATGGCGTTATTAATAAGAAGAGCTGAAATGAATTCATCCAAGATTCTACAACTCTAGCAGCACTCCTTAACAAGACATGGACATGAAATCTGTTTATTTATATATAGTCATCCACAGACAAATCTGTTTCGCTGTATCACAGGTCATCAGTCCGGGTAGACATTTGATTGCTTTTTATCCAGGAGTGAAACCCGACTGAATTGGCGTCAGTTGGCAATTCTATCTCTGAGCTATGGGTGCTTGGTAGAAGGAGGCAGACTTTTAGCGTGTGATATATCATGTATTCATACGCCAGTAGTGAGAGTGTTCTAATTCATTACGGAATGAACCATGTGTAGATGCTAGAGTAGATACTGTTTTTTTAAAGTTCACCATTCTTCCAGAGTGCTCAATCAGAGTAGATGCTAGAGTAGCTACTGTTTTTATAATATATATATATATATATATATATATATATATATATAGCTAGATAGATAGATATCATTATAAAGATTTGCTTTTTGACAAAAAAAAATACTGTTCACTAGTGCATTTCTGAAATGTAGCACATTTAAGGCAAGCAGTGTTTGTAATTGCATTAGAAGAGAAAAAAATAAGTCAACATTTGTTTATATCAAATAAAAAAACAGTGCATATCTAGGTCAGTACTAGCATTTAGTGGAGGTCTTGAAACCTTTTTAGATAAAGAGGAACTACTGTAGATGATGCTCTACCTCACTTTTATCTTTTGTGTGTGAAAAGAAATGAATTGCTTTCACAAAATTGGAAGGTAATGTCAGTTTTGTTACCATTCAATTATTCCATGCTTTTATCATTATTTTGCACACAATATGCAATAAGAAAAAAAAAAAAAAAAAAATGCTTTTAATTTTGGCTATAAGTCAGTCCACCCACTCACCCAACCTACACTACATGTTCATCAATCCGAAATAGTATTTTTTTTTTAACTGCCACTTTTACCTTCATGCATGTTTTTTTTGTTTTAATTTTACCTTTAAATCTTTTAGCGATTACCTACATTTTTATTTTCGGCATACTGTCTGCGTGAATAAATTAAAAAACAATGTGCCTTTGTTTGTTTGACAAAGCAGTTTTATGATTGTGGACAGACCTTTTCTTTCATTTTCTTTTACTTCAATCTGCAAAGCTGATAATAGAATAAATTTCAAAAGGGAATAAATGTGTTTTATTATTTTCCATCTTTCTATATAACTAAATGACGACTTTTTATCAGCATTTAACCAAACTAATTGATTATATTGATTTTAAATGTCATTTATACATTAACTTAATATGAATCTCATACCAAAGCATATAAAAATCTTTTTTTTTTTTCTTGTAAGATATGGAATCTGTGTAGTCAAGGTAGAATAATGACCAAGTCAAATCAGTCTTTATTTTATTGCACTGCCATAAAGTTAGATGCACTTTGGTTTACCGTTTTGGTTAAAATTATATTATTGGTTTTCATCATTCATCATCATTTATCCATCACACCCAATGGTGCATAGGGCAGCAACGTTTTGTTGCTGTTTCTGTAACAAACTGTTTTTACGGGGTAGGGTTGTTAGCCCTGTGCCATTATTGGTTTTCCCCATCTGTATTTTCATTTGTGTTTTTTATTGACTTTTGGGTTTAAACTTTAATCTCTTCTAAAACTTTTTTTTTTCCTGAGAGAAGAACAGAAAAACAGAAGTTCACACAGGTTTGTTTTATGGCATATCAACCCATTGGGGATGTCATTTAATGCTGAAGCATTAGTTGTATTAGTAAGGAAAAATATTCAAAAGTTTTGTTGGTAATATTCTTTCTTCAAAAATTTTTATGTATACATTTCATAAAAGTCTTTACTTTCATAGTGTTTTGACCCCTGTTTGGAGGGTTAACTATTTGCCCATAGCTGGGACCCTAACAGGTGCTACCACCCCGGGTCAGGGTGGACCTGGGAACAACAGTAATTAAGAGGTGGTTCCATGCTCCTTACAACCTCCCAGTCAGAGGCCTTGCTGCCAGATGCAGTTTACCATTATACCCAGGACTACACATAGGATACATCTGGTACATCTGGTACATCTAAGTTTCTCTTTCATGATGATTCTGCCTGGAGAAATCTGGTTAGTTAGCACATATGTTACTATTATCAAATTTGTGCATTAATTGTAATACAGGTTAATATGCATATAAATAGCAACTTATTGGCCAGTAACAGATTGATTTGTTTTTTTACAGTTTATCAACTCTTTGGGAAGAGGAAAACACAGCAGCACCAGATATATTAATAAATGAAGAAATGATCTCAACAAGAAAAAAAAGGTTTTTATTAATTTATTAATGGCAGTTTACAATTCTATCAAAGACATGACAGATCAAAACTATTGTTAAAGAAAGGTTGCTTGCAACTGCTTTTTTTCTTTTCTTTCCTTACAAGTTTTAGAAAAATGTGCCATTTGAAACAAGAACAAAGTTTAAAATTCATGACCATTTGGACTCCCAATGTCCATTCATTTGTTCCTTTCCTCCTCAACAGTTAATTAATATGGAGAAGATTGTCATCGTGCTTGATTGGCAATTAAAACTATTATTGTTTTCTTTTGTTTTCAAAGTCATTTCACCCCAAGCAGAGCAGAAATGCCACTGGTGTTTAGGAGGTTACAATGAGAGAAGAAAATACAAGAGATATCAAAGAAAAGATAAGAGATGGATGGGAATCAAGTTGATAAACAATGACAATTGATGTTGCATTTAAACTTTGGGAGATTGTAGCTATAAGGGAAGCAAGCAAATGGAACTGAGTTCTCCAAATGAGAAGTGCAACAAAAGAAACTGTTAAAGTAGAAATGGCAGTTACATTTAACTATTTCGATAGTAAAAATGTGGGAACTTGATACCAATACATGTGGTCAAGCTACTAGAGAAAAAAGCTTGTTAGGGCAGATAAAAGACAAAGGGGAGTCATGTCACATTGATGAGAAAGTGATTCAAGTTTCATGGGATTTTTATTTGGTATTTTCAGTCATACTACTTTTCTGGCTTAATTATTCAAATTACTACTCTTTCACAAAAAGAGTTTTGTAATTTGCTTCAAGGCACACATATATAAACCATAAACACACTACAATTAATGGCAGCAGTAGCAGCAAAAGATGACCATTCTTTGAAAGACATGGTCCGTGAGCAGACATGAAATCAAGCTCTTCTATCTTTCTGAAGATGAGACTTTGATCTCAAAATATGAATGAATTATAAATAGGTAATACCCAACACTTTCTTTACCTTCCTTTATTTTACTAAACACATTGTAATAACCTTCAAACACCTACCCATATAAAAAGAAAGAAAATATTTGTACCCTACTCTACAACAATAAACTTTAAATTACAAAAGAATATTTTCTACAGGAATTACTTATATCTCTTGAAAGCCTATGCATCATTAAAACAAGCTTTAATAAAGAAAAGCAACTTCCAACATAAGTAAAAAAGAAGATAAAGCTGGATAAAAATAGATCATTCATCTTTTTTTTTTTTATACTACACCTAACAAGCTTCTTGTCTAAGATAAGACTGCAGAGTTGGTCCAAGTTCTGCCTAGTTTCTTTTCTAAGCATGTGCACAGCAACTCTAGTTTTGTTTTTACCGCCATAAATTTTGGTTACCAGCATTCCTATGATGCTTTCAAGCATTTGTTGGCCACTTAATGCCTTCTCCAGCAAGAGTTGTCTTCTTTCATAATTGACAATTTAAAGGGTTGTGGAAATGATGCAAGTGGCACTTTTGCCAAGATTATGGTACTGATTTAGATGGAAACGTTGGGGCCTAGCATTTGGGCTGAAATGTCCTTCTCATGACCCCCACCTTAACTAGGGGCCCTGGACAGATCTTTATGAACCTCACTCTCTTATTAGCAATTTTTTTTTCTTTCTTCCTATATATATATATATATATATATATACACACACACACACAAAAAGATTTGTACCTGCAGAATAAACAAGATAGATGTCAATTATCCCAACCCGAGGAACCTTTCGGCCAACACTTGTCAAGGGCTACGTTGGCTTTATTACAAAGGGTCAAATAGAGGACAAAATTAATTGTAATTGTAAGGAGCGAAGGAAACACTTTTTCTGCCTGCACAGGCTCGGCTGCTGGAGTTTTAGGCAAATAGCCTCAAAAACACAAAGATGATATGCCGTTTGAGCACTGTGCAGAACAGTGAACCAATTGTCCTCATACGAAGAGACATATGCCTGACTGTCCAGCAGGTGTTGGCCAATGGCTGAATCCAGAACAGCTTGGGTTATTCTTACAGGTCTGAGAGGGCTACCCGAATGTATATTAGCAGGGACGTGTTGTGCAACCCGCGTCGTCTCCAACCTCAGATTGGTTCGTCCTATATATACCACATTGCAGCGGCATTTAAATCTATAAACAACAGAACTTCTTCGAAAATATGACAACCTATCTTTACTAAAGGATGGAAACACAGGTCTTGTCTGAAAAAAAGCATGTAACTGAAACCGAATAATACCCAGACGAAATTTTATCAGTTATAGTTTGACATTTTCTTCCAAGCCATGGCAATTTCAAATACGACGGACAGAGACTAGCTCGTTCAATTGGTGTTTCCATCCTTCGCTCGTTACAATTACTGGAGGGTTTGTGGGTGTAACAATTTTCGTTTTTTATTTCACTCTTGTAGAATTGTATATTTACACCCCCTTTACATTTTAATATTTATTAATTAAAGTTTATTTTTAATCGAATTCCATCTTCCCCCAATATTGTAAGTAATCCATTGTTTTTGTCCTCTATTTTTGACCGTTTATAATAAAGCCAACGTAGTCCTTGACAAGTGTTGGCCGAAAAGTTCCTCAGGTTGGGATAATTATGACGTCTATCTTGTTTAAAGATATATATATATATTCATACATACACACACACATGTATTACAAATTCAACTAAGTGCAACTGACTTATAAGGGATAAAAAATTATTGCAGATTTTAATGTCATTCTGGATTTTTTTTTACCCAAATCCATGAGTTTCTTTTGCTCTTGCTAAGTTGAAAAAATAAATAAATAAAATCCACTATACTTTATCCACAAGGTTGGACACATTAAATTATTCAACTTAATAAATTTATATTAAAAATTACCATAAAACACTGATTTGTCTATATTTCTGAGATGAGGTCGTATTTAAACTATTTACATTATTCCGACTATTATCCTCACCTTTGTTGCCATTTAAGGACACATGGTCTAGTGGATGTAGACGTTGGTTAGTTTAAGTGACTAGATACAAAGAGTTGCGAGTTCAGTATCAGGTTACAGCAGTGATGAACACCTTAAAGTGGGAAATAACTCATAACTACCAAAGGAGGATTCACATAAGGAATGGGAATGATATACTCCAGTGATCATAATGAAGTGTTCAGTTCAAACTTCCTAGCACCTAAAGAAGGCTGGAGCATACAACAGCTGAAATATTGTATAAATGGCAACAAAAATGACAATAATTTGAATCGTATAAACAGTGTAATATTGATTTATCAAAATGAAATGATCCACTATGACATGTCTTTGATTTGTATTTTAAATTTTTCTAGTTGAATTGTTCACCAATCTATTATTATCCAAAATGAGGTTACCATAATATTTTTTTTTAGGAACATTACCTGATGAAAGTGAGATGTAGAGTGGGGTGAGCCCAGTATAACAGATCAGAGGCAGGGCACTAGGCCTTTATATCATCCAAATTCAAATTTACAACTCAAAATTTTAAACAATCTTGCTGTAAAAAACTCATCAGCGTGATTCAATGGAACAGAACATAAAAACCTCAGTCTTTATTCAAGCCACAGATTATTTCCAATGTCAAATCATTCTTTTACAATTTAGAATGATTAGTAATGTGCGTGTGTATACACATATAAATCTACTTGTACATGAATCTAGCACCATTCCTTTCGACTTTCTTCCGTGAAAAAGAAAAAAATAAATTAATTCTCACTTTCATTTTTTAATCCGTATCAGACGTACAATGCAAAGTTTTTTTGTTTTTTTTTCACTAATTCTTCTTGTAAGTAGACAAAACCTTTTGCATCAGTTTTAGGTAAATCTCTCCTAGTGATCAATAAAAGCATTTTTTTTTCTTGAACTTCTCTGATCAAATTCCCCAGAGAGTTGTTTTTTGTTGTTGTGGTTTTACAAATAACACAAGGCTTTTAGCATCTTAACATATAAATGCGGCAAAATATCTTTCAGAAATCTATTTTATTGTTATCTCTTGAATGGAAAATGTTTTTTTTTTAACAAAACAAAAAAAAAAAAAGAAATTCCCAAAGATTCTATTGCATTATCCAGAGTCTGTAGTGTACTTCATCATAAAAGCTCAATCTCACACTACACTTGTTACTGTCATTAAACAAAACAAAAAACTCAATTCTAAAGTAAAGATCAAAATATTCATAAAAGACCTTCAAACCTAATCTTAACCAATTTCTGCAAAGAATTCGTGAGGGGGTAGTAATAAACTAAAGAACAAAAACAAAATTGAAGCATTCCAATGCACTGATTTTGTTTATCAAGGTTAAAGGGTTTTTAAAAATAAAATGTGGTTTAAACTTTCATTGAGTAAATTTGTTCATATCTTGTGTCTGCGATCAGCAAATATTACCCTCATAACCACTGCCTTAGTACAAGTTGGGAGTGGGGCTTACAGACAGACATTTGAAGCTTACTTCAATGGATTAAATACAAAATCTAGTTTTTTTTCCGGATTATGACTCTACAATCGACCAAGTGCGGAAATTTACATATCTGGAAAGTGTCTTAACAGTACAGAAAGTGTGACACTAAAATTCTAAGGTATATTCGGATAATTAAAGACGCATTCAAAAAGCTAAGCAGAGTATTAAGAGACAGAAAAATTTTATTGGAAACAAAGAAAAGTGTATTAAACTTATGCAATATTTGTCCTCCTACATGGCAGTGAATGCGAGACAATCTCCTCACAGATGAAGAGACTTAAAGCAAGAAAAAATGTGCTTCTGTAAGAAAGATGCTGATAATATCATGGGCTGAGTATGTGAGCAGCAGCAAAGAAAATGGTGGTGGTGGTGGTGGGGGGGGGGGTTTATAGGTCACTTATTGAGGAAAGAGGGCTTGAAAAATCTGATACTCACAAGACAGAGTGAAAGCAAGAGAGACAGAGGAACAAATGCATGACATACTTAAGGAGCTTGAATAAATAAATGGTAGAACAGTGTTTAGGAGAAGTAACAAAGACAAAATTTATCAAGAGCTACAAGGGAGAAGTTGTGGAGAGCTATGAATACCTACATCCTGTGGAGACATGGCACACCAGGGTTTCTAGTCTTAGTTTTGTTTTAATCTTACTCTCAACTTCAAATAACAATTATTACTTAGTCAAGCTAGCCTGGACATTCTCGAGCATATAATGCCAACCATCACAGTCCTGTATCAAGGTTGGAATGCCATTAATATGGCATTCTGTGTCCTAGCGTAGCTGGTCAATGTACATGGTTGCTGTGTGACCAGCTTGTCTTGTGCCATAGCTAGGTGTCCAGAGCAGCAGATATCTCTGAAGTTTTTGTTTTGCTTGTCAGAAGTGTCTTGCAATGTGCATTCTACATTAAGTTAAAATTGTATAGATATCAGGAATGCATCCAAAGAGCTGTGATTTAGTTGGATGTTGTCTACAAGAGATGTTAAATATCCCAGCACCTGAGTGGCAGTTACATCAAGCTTAGGCAATG